>JAQNBH010000002.1:31050737-31323237 GCA_028752905.1 Cladorhizidae sp. MBARI D1340-BT2 | reverse complement strand
AATAATGTTTTCTAGCATGTCGATTACTAATATGTTTAAAAAGATTCTAAACAAACACATTCAATTAAAATTCAATACTTATAGATTGCAGACTTAGGTCTGTCTAGAGATCTGCAGGATGCCACTTACTTCAAATCCCATGGAGGGAAGACTCGAGTCACGTGGACAGCCCCAGAAGCCCTCCATTATCATAAGTACTCCACATCTAGTGACATTATGGAGTTATGGATGTGTCCTCTATGAAATGTGGTCACTCGGATACTAGCCATTCCATGAAAACACCAATTACAGAAGTTAGTGCTATACATAGTGTGTAGTTATTAGGTGTAAAGTGTATTTTAGGGGGTAGAGGCATTTAGACACTTTTTTATTCATGATAGGTTATTACAAACAGTGGACAAATACAGTACTAATGTTTGTTAACTACTTATGGTAAAAGGAATTAAGTGATCTCTCGCTCACTGTGCATTTTATTAGTTCAATCTAAAACTTAAAGTGACCTCTGTCTTACGTTCTTATTGCACTACTCAATGTGGAAATTGCAGGGCTTATTGCTTGATTTCTCCATAGATTTGCAGAAACATGGTTACAAAGAGCTGCTTGATTATCACAAACTTCATTTCTGTCTCTACATCTAAAGAAATACGCATTCCATTCTCATCAGCTTGCTATCTGACGTTCATCTCAGAAATAACATATTGTGGCAGTGCCACTCTACTCCAACCATCTAGTCATTGCGGCTGCACACTCAACTGATCAATGGAAGCCAATCAACACCCTCTCTGCATGTGGGGGTGTTAACTCTGACTTGGATTCTAGAAGATTCTAGACAACTTTGATGTGAATAGCTAGGTTATAAAAGAACTACAGCCATGTTTGGTCTTGTTCTATTGGGCTTTGTGAAAATAAATTTCTTGTCGAAAGCAACTCACTTCAGTGGTGACCCTGATCTCCAAAACATTCTTTTGGAGCACAATGAATGAAGCCAATACTGTCAGCCTTAAGCTACCTACCTTCTGGACCTCCCAACCTCAGGTGTGGATCCAGCAAGCAGAGGCTCAGTTCACAATATGCAACATAACATCAGACCAGACCAAATATTGCTACACCATAGCCGCTCCCCCGAACAGGAAACAGCAACTTACAGTTACTCCGTGTACCTCCATTGGTAAACAAGTATGAAACCATCCAGGCCCACCTCACAAAGACCTTTGGCCTCACCCATAGGGTCTGAGCCAATGGGCTCCTCCAAATGGGTGACGTCGGAGACAGGAGGCCCTTGGTCCTAATAGATGAGATGCTCTCTCTACCCGATGGACATCAACCGTTTAAGCAGCTGTTCCTCAACCGGATGCCAGACCCATTGACTTCAACAGGCTGAGACACTGATTTCATCAACCACGCAAAGTCGCTCAGCATGCTGACAAGTTGTGGCAGTCCATGAGTCTGAACAAGTTGACCTCACCCCGGCAACAGGTTCAGGCAATGCCAACAGGCCCAGGTAAAGAGACTGACAACAACAATGCTGACTGGTGCTTTTACCACAACAAGTTTGGAGACAAGGATAAGAAAGTGTGCACGTTTTTGGGAAATGCCTTGCCAGCCATCAGTAGTGAAGGTTATTGGCATTAACAAAACTCACCTTCTCTATGCTTGGGAGCACCATTAAGGCCACCATTTCCTGGTGACATGGGGGCAGAAGTAAACATTTTTCCAACCACCAGAGTGGATATATGCCAGGGATCTAATCTAACCACTGCCAATGGAAGCAGTATCTGCACTAACGGAAAGCACACCATCCAACTGGATTTTGACAAATGCCACTTTGAGTGGAGCTTCACCATCACCCAAGTCTTTCAGCCATTGGTCGGTGCAAACTTTCTCCGATTCCACTCACTTCTTATTGATATCAAGGTTCAATGCTTCATTGACCCGGGAGATTTTATGTCCATCACCCTATGCAGTATCACTGCAGCAGCATTCCACCTCAGATCCTTCGCTTCAGTGGATGATGGGTTTGCCAAATTGCTGGCCGACTTTCCAGATGTCACAATGCCCTCATTCTCAAACCCGTCTCCGAACACAGAGTTGAGCTTTTCATCCTGACAAATGGGCTACCCCTCCATGCCAACACATGTCAGATACCGTGAGACAAGTTGCAACTAGCCAATGACAAATTCAAGAAGATGGAAGAGCTGGGCATCATACGACTCCAAACCTGTCTGGTGTGAAGTTCTCTCAAAAATAAATCTAGTCCGTGGCTATCACCAAATCCCACTGCACACAGAGGACATCCCCAAGATGGCTGTCATCACTCCATTTGGTCTGTGGAAGTTTCTCTGCATGTCTTTTGGCTTTAACAATGTGGCACAAATGTTTCAAAGGCTCATAGACACAGTTCTCCTAGGTCTGGATTTCACTTTTGCTTACTTCAATGATATCTTATTTGCCAGCCACTCCAAAGATGAACACAGAAGGCATGTACGGCAGGTTCTAGGATGCTTAGAGCAGCAGGATCTTGTCACAAATTTAGCCAAGTGCCAGTTCGGCCTGCATGAAATCGAGTTCCTTGGCCATTACATTACTAAACATGGTGTAACTCCTCTGTCCTCCAAGATAGATGCCATTAGGGGTTTTGCCAGACCCTCTACAGTCAATGGACTCCAGAAGATTATCGGCATTGTGAATTTCTATCACTACTTCGTGCCTTCGGCAGCATCATGCAACCTCTCTTCCAGGCCTTCACAGGGAAGCCCAAAGAGCTATGATGAGAGAAGAAGATGACCTCAGTTTTCAATCCCGCAAAGGAGGCATTAACAGGTGCAACCATGCTCGCCCACCCGCACGCTGATGCCCCCATGGCCATTACTGATGATGCTTCGGGAGTACCTGTAGGCACCAGGCTTGAACAGTTCTATGTGGGTCATTGCAGCCACAGGTTGTCTTCAGCTGGCAGCTCAGACCCACCAAGCCAAAGTACAGTACCTTCAACCGAGAGCTCTTTGCCCTCCACCTCGCTATGGACACTATCGTTACTTCCTACATGTTTGCTTTCTTCAAAGTGTGTGATCCTTGGTCAGCTCAGCAACAAAGCCACCTCTCTGCAATGTCTGAGTACACTACTTGCATCAAACATTTTGCAGGAAAGTGCTACCTCATGGTCGATGCACTGTCCCATACTATCATCATTACTGTCCACACCTTAGAGCCTGGGTAGACTTCACGGCCATGGCAGCAGCTAAGCAAAATGAGAAAGAGATGGCAGCATACCACACAGCTATATCAGGGCTGGTCCTCAAGGACATTCAGTTCGGCCCAACAGACACCATGTGCTCCTCTGCGATGTCTCCACGGATCCATAGCCATTGACACAATTCCAGTTCTTTCTGCTGAACTGGTATTGTGTTTTTGTTGTTTAGTATAATATATTGAGTGATTATGATTTACTGGTTAGAAAAGTTACAAAAGAGCAGAGATTCTCATAACTCTCAAAACAGCTCATCTTTCCTTAATGAACTTTTGCATCACACAAGCAAATTCATCTCCTCATAATTTAGGACACCTACAAATCATTGGGCTCTCTTCCAATAATTATGGGTTTAATCAGTGAACTTTCCATTCTGGTCTTGTTAGTCAGCCATTTTAATCGAAAAACATCCACCGTGCATTGGTCAATAGCTATTATTCAATCACTTCCCACATTTCTTTTAAAGCTGTTACAGGTGCAGGATAAAAGTGGGATATAACATTCCTGGTGAATATTGATTTTCTTGTTAATAAGGGGATATCTAAAGTATTCTTAACAAGAAAAGTGACGAATTTCACTTTGATATCTTACACACATGGGTAGCTAACTAACGACTTTATATTATTGAGAGCTTGACAAAAGTTTACTAGTTGGGAATGTCCGATGCAAAATTGCTAAATGCAAATTAAAAAAAGTAAGTAGTAAAACAAAATCATCAAAACAATAATAAATCAGAGTCACAAGCTAAGAAATATTATGGAGAGTAATTGTATTCAGATCAATATAGAGATTTATACATTTATTTCTTTGTATTCATCTTCGTTCTGGCTTGGCTCAGAGTTAACACTTTCTTGCCGCCAATTAGTCACCTTCTCTGCTCCCACCATGTATGTCCTCTGCAGGTCCACGTGTAACTGGCGTCCAGCATCCAGAGGTGACCCCAGAGTTCTAGCCTCCTCTGTACATATTTTCAGTTCTTCACCGCTCCATTGCAGCAGCATGAAGTCTGGCTTCTGTAATGATACTGTCAAGTCAAAGAAGGATGGGCGCTGGGCAGCTTCAGGATGCCTGCATGTTTATATAAATGCAAAATAATAGCAATGAAATGTATCTAACACTAACATGACACTTGAACTAATAATACCTCAGTGAGCTCCATGGAGCCATTTTGGGCTTGTGAGGCAACTATAAACAGCGAGCTGTTATCTCTATATAAGATGGCACCACCTGCATTTTTTCCATTCCATATCATACACAACTTACCAGCATTGTATCATGATATCATAAATAGCTCCAGGGCAGCCAGGAGGAGGTGGCAGTCTGAACCCTGTGGCCACCTTCTTTATGATCTACACATATGGCAAGATTATTTAATAACAAAACAACAAGAGTGCATCTTGCCATTACATATTTTGTGGTTGTTTGAGCTAGATTTTAAACTATAACCTTATCAGTGAAGGGGTAGTAGTTTAGATCTCTAGTATCAGCAGAGGTGGAATCTCAGGAAATATAAGAGATAAAATCCTAACACTCACGACTTCATTGAGTGAGCCTGCATAGGTGTGTAACCAAAAATAGGGACCTATGCTTCTGGCTACAGACTAACTGGTTAATACCAACGTCCATGGTGCTTCAAAATCACAATCTGAATAACTTAGTTGATCATTTGGAGATTTACAAAGGTCATAAAACAAAGAAGGTGTGTGAAAGTTATAAAAATGTACTCAACCCTTAGAACCCTATGCTCCCTAATATGTGCGTGCCTGCCACCCTGTGGTCCTGGAGAAAAAAATTACTAAAAAGTTTAAAGTTGATTATAATGCAAAAAAATAAAATAATGATAAATAAAAAATGAAGAAAAAAGGAAAAAAGAAGGAAAAAAAGCCGAAAAATCGGCCGCTCGGGTATATAGCTACCACTCTAGGTATCGGCCGAAAAATCGGCCGCTCGGGGTCTAAGAGTTATAATTAATTAATTAATTAATTAATTAAAGTAGAAGCTATTGTTTTCTTGGCTAATCCGTCCACTCATACACCTTCCAGAGGCCTTTAGATGGTGAACAAGAGCCAGAGTAGACAATATCACCGACAACTTAATGAGGAGAATGTGACCAGAGCAAGCTAACCAAGCCTTTCTTTCTAAAAATAAATGTTGTTGGGAGGGGCTAACCTAAGTCTAAATAATTTGCATGCATGCTATGTTAAGCTAATTTTTATTGAATGCAAAGTGTTAAATCCTGTTGGTCAAGTCTATCTCAAGATGTTCTGCTTGACCATCTTGTTTGTCGTGTTGTTGCTGAAACTCTACCTTCTGCCCCTTTCCAAATTTCGGCGACACATTTAACTGAGGCAGCTATTTTATAAATGTATATTCTCACAAGTGGCAAGCATAACATGCTCGATGTAATTTTGTTGAATTTTTTTGGTAGGTAGTAAAAATATGAAGATGATGAATGTGCATGTAAAGAACAATTCATTTCATACAGAGAATGCTATGAGCAAATCGAAGGTTTAAAGGGAGTCGGCAATCAAAATGGATGTGGACAAGCCATAAACAAGGAGAATGACTTGTAGGAGGACTTCTCCTACATCACAGAGTTCTTCCTCCTTATAAAATTCCTCTAAGAGCAATTCTACTTCCTCGACAATTCATTTTTTCATTAAGAATGGAACCAAGAAGTTTTACCAAGGTGAGTAAAACAAGTGAAATATTTAATAAGAATGACTGATGATATGTGTGCAACTTAGCCTAAGCAACCGATTTTTTAACTACTAGAAATTTTGATAAGCATGCATGTATTTCATGCGATAAGATCTAAGAGGCACACAAATCTGATAAGCTCCTAAAAACGTTAAGAACATTTCTCCTGCCAGAATTCTCTCTACGAGCTGGTACTGTTGAATTTCTGCAATTATATATGCTGTGTATTGCCGAGTGTTTGTATAAATGAGGTAAGGATGTGACTATTCTACATGGTCAGTATGTGATAATTCCTTCAATTATCATTCTATTATAGTAAGAAAGGAAGGGGAGCAGAAGCAATTTCTTTATCGGTCATGCTAATCATCAATCAAAATCTGCAAACTCCACCACACCCTCCCCCAGACAGTAATAATAAGGATGCTTAAAATCCATTTTGGGGGTACAGTAATAACAAAACCAAAACACTAAATCCGGCTACTCCAAATCAACTCTACTATACTCTTGCTTTCTACAATTACCGGTAGAGTATAGATTGTTAATCAATTTGGACTAATTAGATCACTGTTTTTTTTGGTTTCATTACTAGTTTATGTGAAATGTACCAAAGATTATGTGCCTGCTCGCTACTTATAAATAAGAGCTGGAAAGGTTCACAAGTAAAAGAGCTAGCTTGCTCTGGAAGCTGATTATTTATTAAAATGTGCCAAACATTATCTGGAAAAAAGAAGAAAAATAAATTAAAATATCAAAAGCTGCAATTTAACATTCTTACAAGTAATTTCCACAAATTACCAGATACTGAAAATTAAATCAGTTCACTCATGCTCAGATACAACCATCAGGCCACTCTTGTGCCTTCAGAATAATCAGGTTAAAGTCATTGAATTTCCCCAATAATCCTAGCCACAGGGAATCATTTAATTTCCTCAAGAATCTAAGCCACAGGGAAGTGAGGCCTTTTACATTATCCTGGTTACACACCAGACCTACACATAGCACTAACCTCTGCATTGGTATCTTCATGGAAAGGCTTGTATCCGAGTGACCATATCTCATAGAGTACACATCCATAACTCCACACATCACTAGAATTGGAGTACTTGTGATAATGGAGGGCCTCTGGGGCAGTCCACTTGACTGGAATCTTCCCTCCATGGGACTTGTAGTAAGTGGCATCCTGCAGATCTCTGGACAGCCCAAAGTCGGCGATCTATAAATATTGTGCAATGGAGTGTTATGTTTAGGACTAGTATCATAATATCAATGGAATGCTTTGCTCAGGACTTTTGTCATACAGATATAACCAGTATTCCATATGCCACATAGAATATACTCTTCACTGCTCCCTTTCCTCCCATCTTCCTCCCCCACTACTTCTCAAACTGCTTCCTCATAAAAGAACAAAACTCCTTTCTAGCCTCATAATAGAAGTATGTCAAAATATTATGATCGTGACATATAAGGAATGTGTGTGTGTGTGCATGCTTTTGTGTATGTCACTTATAGACTTTTGCAGGGTCAATTTGGGGAAACTAAGGGGATAAAAGAGATCTCTGAATATATCTTAGAGACAACCTTTTGGTTTTAAGGAATTTTGAGCAATGTTACTACTGAAGGACAAAACCATTATTTAACCCACTTGCCATCAACAATGCTATATGGCACTCTGTGTTTGGGCTAACAAAAATATGTACATAGTTGTTTATGAGCCATATATTTATCCTGTTCTATTTGTGCACCGAATTTCAAATGCCTTAGTTCCGGTATTTAGGGTAATAAATCTTGAAAAATGGACTGTTCGTAGTTTTGATGGTAAAAAATATCTAAGCAACTAAATTTAGCACAAGCTATTTTTCTAGTAACAGGCAGTACTCTTGGCTTGTGTGCGTGTGAGTGAATGTTTGTTTGATCGTTTCTGTGTTTGAGTGTTTTGCAGGTGTACCAGTCAGAGCACTAATATCAGTCACTTGTCTGGTATGTCTGGTCCCCCAGCTGTGCAAATCTCCCAGTGAAGAACTGTTGATAGCATCCTCATGCAGGTCTTCATCTGGTGTCGATAATTACTTCCATACCTCTGTAATCATGCATTGTAAAGGATCATAATCCTCTTTCATTATACATTCTGAAAATATATGGTTGCTATCGAGTTTAGTGATTGCTAAACATTTTACACTGCAGTCGTAAGCTTCTATAAATTCACCAGTGAAGAGGTTAACTGAAGCTGGTTCAATTATACTTTTTAACTCTCCCAAGCAAGAGGGTTAAACTATTTGTCAATCAGTATCCAAACAGGATTCTTTGGGCCTACTTACACATATTGCATATAATTGGAAACCACTAGACCACAAAAGGTTTTTTTTTAACCCTTGGGACATGCCCCTGGATATGCCAGCCCACCAATGCTTGAAAACAGCCATAACAACCAAACTAGGGCAGGACAGGGTCAGAACAGAATGTAATGTTGAAGATCAGGATCAATTTAGGAGGGGTTGGTCAGGAATACCTGCCCAGAAGGAGGGTATTTCTATTAGTGTTTATATATATTACGTATTGCTGGACTAAATGGTGGGGACTGAGTTCCCTTACTTTACATGTCCCATTGTCAGAAACGAGAATGTTTCTTGCTGCTAGGTCACGGTGAACAAATTTCTTGAGGGCCAAGTACACCATCCCACTAGCAACTTGGCGAGAGTAGCTTAGCAAAGTTGGTGGGAGCTCATCAGGAACTAATCTTTTGTTACTATGAACAAGAAATGACCACACATTAATAATGGGATCTTATGAGGACCAGCATAATAGAACATGAGAAGGTTTAGAACTTAACTAAATCATAATTTGCACTGAAAGAATAGTTTCAAATAAAGCTTCTGATGGCATGCTTTATCAAGAAGAGAAGCTTCAAAACTACGTCAGTCAAAGGTTTTAATGGCATGCCTTTCCTGTTCTCTAATGAACTTAACTACCCACTAATACAGTTTTCTGTACACATATCCAATATTGCTGTTCCAACTGAAAGCAAATGTTAGACAAATTAATACAATACTTCCCTGATATTTTATGCCATGGAAATCACCTAGAAATCTATACCCTGTATGCTACAAAAAGGATATTATCTTACTAAACTAATATTGCTTCTAGTACTAAATTCCTTTGTGGATGGCCTTACAAATGAATAGTATCTATGGTCATATTTGGGAAAATATTGTGACTCGACTCTAGCCAATACTAATTCGACATATATATATATCAGAATCTGTACCATTATCATAGAGCTGATACTCTACTCAAATTCCAAATTATCCAGATGCCATACATCTGGGAATGATCTACAGGGCACCCTTGCATTGCACAGTTGTGTCATGTGTATCATGCATGGTCATTAAGCTAGCATAAGCGTGACTTATTTTGAGAGCAGTACAATCTATTTGCTTGTTAATATGCAGCGATTGCTTAAATTCTTGATTATAGAAGATGTCTGAGACTGGAACAATGCAGAAGGATTCCCACAACAGTGATGATGAGAGCATAAGGAAGGTGGCCGGAAAACATTCACTCAGTCACACACTGGCACAGCTTGAAATCTTCTTTTGTGAAAAAAAGATATGATTGCAGTAAAGACGAGACAGAAATCACTAAGACAAACCTCCATTAAAGAAGAAATGAATGAGTGTGTTCTCATTGCTTTCAGTCAGTCTACATGTGCAGTATGTACATCTGCTATATATGTGCATACACCTAATATATGTGGGGATGCAAAATTCAAGGTAAAGAATTGATATTTGGCAAAATATTGGGTGTTCCCAGATTGAGCCGTTTCTGAGTTATGGACATTGTCCAGTTACAAGCTGCCTGGATAAAGTAAGTTTGAGTGTGTTGTTATATATGAAAATCTTGGTTCCTCACAGGTGCTAAAACATTTGGAAAACATATTAAGCAAACTCTATATTATCAGTAAACAGCAGAGCCTAGATACCAGTAATAACTCACTGCTATCAATATGAAAATAATGACCTTCTTTCATGATCTTTGTAAAGCTTCATGTGCTACAAGATAGAAAATAATATATCACACTACATTTACCATAGAGTAGCTATGACAGGACCTCTATAGAGCAGTTGTATATCTTGAAGAAATGCTGACTCAAGCTACAATGCTTTTGTTCAAGAAACGTTACGATGATGTTAACCTGCTCATTTTTTCTACGTAAGTTGTACATGTTAAATTAATAATAACTGTCTGTTTTTATGGCATTTTTGTCATGGCAGATAAGGTACAGACAATGAAAATCATAGTCATAATAAAATTGTACCTTTTATTGATGTCCAGAATGTGGTTCCTGAGATCACCAGCCTTCATTATCTCAATCAAAATCATTATCTGTATATAATAAATTTAATCCTAACCTATTCATGTATCCTATGTAAATATAGCTAAGCACTGGCAATATGAATGTTTACAGCAAATGAATAATCAAGGATAGGAAACAAGTTAATAATACATGCTACACCACAATACAATGAGCATCTCAATAATCATTTACTTTAATGAGATATCATTATTCATGATGAAAGCTAGAGCAACTATAATTATAGCCAAAATGTCAAGAGAGTAAATTTCAAGTTGATTATTGAGAATGCCTTTGTAATTCACTGAGAGTTCTTGGACAATAAGATATGCTGAAAAATATTTTCCCCACTTGCACAAAGTGCTCAGGAAAATTAAAAATAATGAGATGCACTTATTTTCCTGAATCTTAAATTGGTGAAGTAACAAGATAGAGACAAAAATGACTTCTTCATCACTTGAGGACACCATCAGGTACTTCATAACAATAAAAATATACAAATAGGAGAGTACTTTTCTGTTTCTCTAGCTCACTAGTATTTAGGCTAAAGACTGTAGCAATCATTTTAGCTTTTAGCTAGCTAGTACCTCGATCATATAAGTGCACAGAAGGTAATGAATTTCTCTAAGAGTACTTCCATGCCATATCCTCTACTTTCAACTAGAACTCTAAACATTTGCTACTCTTTTTTGTCGAAGTCAATGATGGCAACTCTTGCTGCTGTAAACCTCACCATCTCAGCAACTGCATTGTTTTTCTAGTAGAGTAGGATTAGATGCAGCCTTGGTAGCCAATGGCTTGAGTTAGATTGCACTGTGCGAAATCTAGTTAAACATTTTGGCAATGTCAAAAATGGCGTTCTTTGCGGCACAGATTGATCGGCTATGATTGGAACAAGAAAGCTGCATATGTAGTTATATCTGCCATTAGCCCTGAAGTGTTATTGACTTAAAAAAGCTGTAGCAAGTGTCTAAAAGTAAAATAACTACTTTTTTAGGTTGTGCTATTATACTAAGCACTGAGCTCACATGCTTTTAGTATCTACTACAAAAACGATGAAACGTACTGGAGCATCTGGTACGATCCCCAGGATCATAATGATGTTGGGATGGTTGAACTGGCCCATGATGGCTGCCTCCTGCAGGAACTTAACTCTCTCCTCTTCACTGGCCACTCCATCCATAGACTTCACTGCCACCTCCTGCTGCACCAGCTGCTGCTCTGATGACCCATAATGAAGCCACAACCCTTTGTGCACTGTGCCGAAGGCACCACTACCAAGTACTTCAAACAATCTATGGAGTTGTTATATGGAAGAGGCTGAACTTCAACATATTATGTTATACACTGAAATAATAGCAGTTTGAGTTGGGTGATTGTATTGAATAGCAGTTATTAGCTTGTGCTATGTAGGATAATAGAGTCTCAAAATATGTCGTGTCATTGTATTGAATATCTGTTATTGGCTTGTGCATTGGTAGTGTATTACTATTCTCAAAAAACTGGTACATAATTTATGATATATATCGTAACTGAAACCTAATTATATTGTAGGTATTCAGACCTCAGACTTTCGCCCTCTCTTGATATCTCGGCAACTCCAAGTTTCTTGATTTGTGCCACAAGTTCCTCTTCCATACTGGCAGGTTCAAAGTACATCTCGTCATAGTCATGAGCATTGCCAACAAAAAGTGCAACCTCCATATGAGAATTTGCTGGTAAATATAATATTTTTTCTGGATCACGAGTAGAAGTGCAGGGTCCAGTTCCATGATAGGTATTTAACTGAGTAGAGTTGTCAATAATGTGTGAGGCAGCAAGTTCTCGCTCAGCAGAATGACCTGAAAATGTTATAGGATGACACAAGATAAGATTGTAGTGATGGTGATTATAATTAGCCAATCCATGCTGATATAGCTACACATTTTATTTTGAAGATGCTTCAACTTCAATGGTAACTTAAAGAGGATTATTTCAGTTAATGTGTTCATACCAGTCATGCTAGAGTCCAATGAATGAGCCATGTTTCAAACAAGGTTCACTAATGTGAAGGTTCATAAGTTTCTTTGGGAGATGCAATAGGTTGAGACCAGAGTGTGTTTGGAGAGCTGAAATGTTCGATTAATCCATTCTTCACCATACCACAGATCATAACCATGATCTCTGCTCAAGAAGAATCAAAAGCAACTTCTGGAAGAGCTTCCATGTTGGATTAATGGTATACATTAGTTTTGCGCATATGCAGAGAAATTGTCACCATGGAAGCAAAAATTAAGCAGCCAACTTAGCCATTTGATACTGATGTGTTCGGATAGCATAATTTTGGATAATGGACTTTCAATTACATTAATAGATTACTGCTGATGCAAACATTTCCTTTCCATCACTTGTCGAGATCTAGCTAATTGATTAGCTACATTTAAGAGCCAACTTAATATTGAGGTTGGTCAAAATTCCTCTCTACTAATAGGATAAATTGATGGGGTCTTCCCTGTACCACACTTCTAAGGTAATTATAATTTTTTTTAATTTGCTTAAAAGTAAAAACAAAACAAAAAACTTTTGGTTTTTTTAAAATCATTATTCCAGATGAAGGCTAAAGCCTCTAGCAAACACACTGAGCGTTTGAGATTGTAACGATTACCATATAAAATACTGTCAGGTGCTGCTCCAGATGCAACAGTTCACATTTTTCATGAGCTACTAGCTCATTGTAAAAAGTAGCTCATTGTAAAAATAAATAATGTGTAAATTTCAAGACCCTTGCATCAGTATGTCAATAGCCATAGCTTATCCTTTCTGAATAAATAATATGCCCAGCATACAGGGCTTGATACTACTGTCCACCACAAATGATCCTGCCTGTTGTTATTCACACTCTCTGGCATGCTCTTCAATAGTACCAGATGTCAGAATAAACATGGTGTCCTTTAGCATAGATTTAAAGTGAATCTTTAACTATGTTGAGCTTACCAATTTGTCATTTTGTCATTTTTGGACATAACTACACTAGTAATGCAGGTGTGAGCTTGAGTCATGTGCGAATAGCATGTCTATACTCATGAAGGTAAGAATCACGGAATATCTTAGGCCTACTTCAAAAACACAGTCATCTGTGAAGATTTCCTACAATATTATTTTATTGTTGTATAAGTGATGTACATACCTTGCTTGCCTTTACATTTCCATCTGTAGCACTTAACTGAAACAATGGCATTTAGTACAAAGATTAAGAGGATCATCACCGTGGATATTCCAAGAGCTAGTGGAATCCGATCTATTTTTTGATCATCGTCTTCTGGTCTACACTCTATAAAGTTTAAATAAACAAACACAAGTCAACCCCAAATTCTTTAGTATTGACAATTCATAAAGAACAGCAACAAATACAAAGTATTGACAATGCACGAACAACCAAAACAAATACAAAGTATTGACAATGCATGAACAGCAACAAATACAAAGTATTGATAATGCACGAACAACAGCAACAAATACAAAGTATTGACAATGCATGAACAGCAACAAATACAAAGTATTGACAATGCATGAACAACAGCAACAAATACAAAGTATTGACAATGCATGAACAACAGCAACAAATATTAAGTAGTGACAATGCATGAACAACAGCAACAAATACAAAGTATTGACAATGCACGAACAACAGCAACAAATACAAAGTATTGACAATGCATGACAACAGCAACAAATACAAAGTATTGACAATGCACGAACAACAGCAACAAATACAAAGTATTGACAATGCATGACAACAGCAACAAATACAAAGTATTGACAATGCATGAACAACAGCAACAAATATAAAGTATTGACAATGCACGAACAACAGCAACAAATACAAAGTTTTGACAACATGAACAACAGCAACAAATACAAAGTATTGACAACATGAACAACAGCAACAAATACAAAGTATTGACAACATGAACAACAGCAACAAATACAAAGTATTGACAATGCATGAAAAACAGCAGCAAGTATTGACTATGCATATAAGAACACAAAAGTAAAACCAAACACCATTAGCTAATTACCTGCACTTTTAATATTGATATTAAGATCCTCACAGAGATTATCCAAATTTGTATTGTCATATCTTGTAGAAATATCTTTTAAATAATCCTGTAATGAACGACGAGGTAAATTATTTAGATCTACAGTTGTCAATTCAATAGCAGTACTTGATTTGTCGAAAAACATCAGTTGTAATGAACAGACTCTATCCTCTTCATTCATAATGGGAATGAATATTCCAACACATTTGTTACCTTCATTTGAATGACCCAGATCAATTGGCTTGCATGTTTTTGAATTGTCAACTGCAGGTGGAGTCCACTGAATGGTTTGGATCAGTCGTGTGGATGTATAATTTCTTATTTCAATGAAATAAGTCTGAAATCGAGTAGCATCAATTGAAGTTCTATTTCTTCCTTTGTAGCAAATGAACCCACAATCTGCAGTTGGCACTTTGAAAAAAACCAAGGTATATTTTTCATTCATTTCAGTGCACCTAGGTAATGAGGAATTGGAATCCAAACCATAATCTAGCTCTGCTCCACTACACTTGCAGCCTGTAATGAGAAAATAATGACAAGAACCTTGAGCATGAATGCAATGGAGTGTTAACTGAAACTCTTTTTGCTACATTTATATACAGATACAAGCATCAAATAAGAACAAAGAGAACTGGAGGTTGAAAGTACAGACACTCCCTATATTTTTTTAATCTTGATAATATATAATATATATAATATATATATATTATATATTAGTGCTAAAACTCACTTTGGTATCCTAATGGTGACTTCAACCTAAATGGTGACATCAACTAATTTTGAACCCCCCCCAATCACTTTGAGCATGCCTCGAAGGTAGCAAACCAGAGGCAACCACCAAAACATGGAAGAATTGACCTAGTTTTTCCCTCATGTATATATAACTTGAGTGCAATATGACCACTCATCATAATTTCATCACCAGAAAACTTCAAACTATGCAACAACTAATCCATTTCTCTGTTCAGTCAAAAAAACTAAAAATTAGAATTTTTTAAATTCTACATCATAAACACACTAAAGTACGCAGCACATAATTATGCATATGATTATGATAATCAATAATCCCTTGTATCAAAGACAACAAAAATGTTTTATTAAAAAATATATATACCGCATTCACTCGAATATAAGTCGCGACTTGTATTTATTTCAGCCAAATCAAGTTGCGAACTTCAAGCATTGCACTTGTGCAGTGCCAAGCCAGTCTTGCGCTATTGTGCTGATGCAATTTTTTTGGCCGAGTCATTGTGGTTGTGAGCTAGGTAGTAGTTGGCTGACAAGAGTTCCTAATCGCCATCATTATCTACAATGAGTTCGTTATGTTCGATCTGTTCTTCATCCTATTCATCCAGGGAAGCAAATGGATCTTCTACACCGCTGTCACTTCCCAACAGCTGGTGAGTAGCTTGTGTAATGGCTGGGATAGCTAAAGCTGCTACTTTATCGTCTTTGAGGCAGTTAATTTCCTCATCTTCAGACCCGTCCACCTTCACAGTGATGCCACAAGCACGGAATGATTTCTTGATCAACTCGGCAGCCAAGCTATCTTAGCTAATGATAACTGCGCGTGTGCAAGAGTGGTGGTGTAATTAACTTGGTGTGCTACATTGGGAGTGCGGCTTTCAGAGCGATTTCTATTCAGTGTGCGACTTATATTCAAGTGAATACGTTGCATATATTAATGAAGACATATTAATGAAGACCAATATTATAAAACTGCTTTTTCAAAATTTGAAATTATATTTGGAGGTCATTATATCAATAGATGAAGGGTCCTATAAATGTTTATATAATTGGTAAGTTATTCTTTCATTTCTGTTTTGAATGCTAATCAAATATATATTTTTGTAAAATACTTTTTGTCTTCTATATATAATATATATATATATATATATATATATATATAATTATATAATTATATATTATTATATTTAAATACTGCAACATTACTGGATGGCATGTGATCCAAAGGTTATGTTCATTCATTAGTATAGCTGGCTACAGATTATATGGCTACATAATAAATATCTGTAAACCCTTATATATACATGTGAGTAACATTCTTATACTGTTTTACTGTTTTCTCCCTGAACATGCTAAAGAATGCTTTGCTGAAGATGATAAGACTTGGTGATGATGTTGGATACTACCCATTGCTGGGTTGATGCAACTTTTTATATGAATTGCACCTTGAGCATGTGCATCAATGTCATATCTTCAGAAAGGAAGTAATGCTGAGGTTGTTGGAGGACTTTAATATTAGGCTATTGCTCGAGTCAGGCTCTTGTATAATATACAGCCACCTTATATCAGTGCATCCCACCCTGGGGTTAATTTAAAAAATAAGCAACCGGGGAAAAAATAACGGTAAAGGAAATCTCTTGTATCGTAGACAAGACATGTTAGAAAGAAAGGACTTGGAGACTTTCTCAAAAATCATTTACTCACTTAACATCTTGGCTAGCCGCTCTAGCTTTGATGAGGGCTAGAGCATCTCACCAAGATGTCAAGGGAGTAAATTTAAAATTGATTATCGAAAAAGTAACTATGTCAACCGAGAGTTCCCTGAGACTTTGGGATTATTCAGCTCTACACTTATCTAGATTTAGACTGATTCTGGTTATTGTATACTAGAAAGTAACCAGGTCTCCACAGGATATATATAGCAACAGACATATCGCATAGTATTTCAATCATTGTAGTATCTATGTCAACGAGAGCATTAATATATGCTGAGCTATTTTCACAAATTCGCACATGTAATAATGTATAGCAAGTGACACAATGTAGTTACTACCAGACCTAGAGCTAGGAGGTAGCAATAGTTTGAGGTAACCTTTCTCTGGGCTCCTGGGACTTTATTTCTGGCTACGCAAGATATCAGCCAAATAATTGGATTATAACCTCCCTCACCTGCACTTCCTTCTCTCCTACACTTACCTCCAACGGCGAGTGTCTTGAGCAGTAGTAGATACAATACGATGAGGACGAAGAGATCAGTCCTACGCTTAGAGCAACTCATTGCGTTCAGTCCCACTGACACAGGCCAATGTAAGATTTTAATCTTTCACTTCCACGCGAAAACTGGAACGGTGACACACACACAGAGACAATGTCTCAGCTAGAGTGTCCGTCGGTTGGGTTGGAAGACAACTCACTAAACGTCCTGTCGCTACATATAATCCCCCCCTCCCCCCGCCCTCTTAACTAAAAGACATGCGCACTGGCGTTTGTACTGTTCAAGTTGGAGAACTACGAGATCTTTAGCAAGCTCTTCTCTTCTGTGGGATATAAACAAAAAAGAACAATTAAGCTCTGAGAGAAGAGAGTGTATGAATAACTTCAAGATTAAGATGGGCTGTAGCTTCAGCTGCTTCTGTATTTACGCTTGTGGGTCAACTAGCGGAACCCAAGAAAGTGAGTGGTAAAGCACAAAAAGGCAGGTTCTTAAGAAGTGCGAAGGAGGTTGAAAGGATACCTGTGTAGGATTAAGATCTATTACTGTACATAACTATAATAACTATACACTTGATAATCAACCCTTTGTCTAAATGCTCTATCATCATGAATAATCAACGTCCAGTGTGTAAATTATTATTGAGAAGGGCATTGTATCTACACTCGTCAACTGAGAGTTTGTTAAGGATAATAACAATGCCCTGGCATTAGCTATATACACATATATTAGGTACATGATTCTGACATCTACTCATTACTTTATATTTTATCTTAGCATGACTTTCCTCTCCATTGTGAGGGTGATTCAGTGTCATTGTAACTATATAGTCATACAGTAGGTGACTTTGGTGCCCAAAGATAGATCTCTCTAATGCTTTAAAGTTATCTTGGACTGTAGTGTTAGGCTGATACAAGTTAGGTGGTATATAGGCATTCATAAACAATTTTTTTCCCTGACCTTGGTGCTATATCTTCAATAATTATTATAGTTGAGAGTTATTATCCTTTTATAGAGGGTCTAAGTTGGTATTGTCAGAAGCAATACTTAGCATGGAAACTTTGGGAGTCACTAACATCATCTGTGCCCAATGATAATAACCAATGTTAAACTGGGGTTATGACAGCAATGAGTGAATAGATCATTACAATGCACACGAGGTTTAACTCTGTATATATAATAGCTGGACATCTTGGGAGGAGACAAAATGAACAAGTGAGAGTTTTTAATGACAAACCGATGTTCACAATCTCTTTGTCAGTATTCAATTTGACAACAAACAAATTATGCCAAATTTGGCGAATTCATTGCACCCTCTACCGGTGAAGCTTGATAATTGTTGAGCCTGTTAATGCCACCATATATATATTATATACATTTATGCCTGACATTTAATAAATATGAGATAAGAGTTCCATAATACGAATTCCAAACTTTTGACAGGAATGTTCCATGACCTTGAAGTGGGTGACCTCTTCAAAGTCGGCACATTAAATGCTCTATACCGTATATAACACGAGAGTAACATACCCACGCTAGAAGTTTGGACCCATCCCATCATTCACACAATAATTACCTAAAGTTACTGTCATATTATATAGGCAAATAAAATGCTCTCTTTTGTCAATATAAGTGTATACATATTATATAGGTTACATGAAATAGTTACAGAAAACACGCTTTAAAAAACAACATATTTGACCTTTTGGGGCAATATAGATGCACTATACACACAAGTACTGTCTATATAATACATACCAGGAATATATAGTATGGCACTGTTTTCGAGCTCAAGTTTAGGATTTTCGTGGACTTGATCCTAGACGTGAAAATTACGCCCTCCAATCAATAATAAAGTCAAATAATGGGTTGTAATAATCGTGAAAATTATTCCGCAAACAATTCGATTACAACTCCTCCTGCTAGACTATATAGTATCATTGGCAAGCAATTCTCGAAAGAACTGACTTGCTACAGCAAAACTTAGTATATAGCTATGAGACCATGTACAAAATTGTGTGTATATTCATATATATATAATTATATATATAACAAAATTCATAATTGGCAATGCAGTCTATACACTCATACTTGTGTTTACATACTTTAATATGTCATACAAATTACTGGAATGGGCAATGACATCACTAGTATTACATCATGTCTGAAAAATGAAAAACTTCTAAATTGCAAAATATTAGTCTGCAAATATAGAATACTCAATCATATTGAGAGGAATGAATAATAGAACTAATAATAATAGTGATGATGATGATAAAAATAATAATAGAAATAACAACAATAACAATGAAACCGAGTGTTAATTCAAATATTCTACGTAAATGTAGGACCTAGATTTTGTGATGTCTTTTGCTTCAAGTGTCCGTCAAGTTTATAGAAACACTTCTCACACACACGAACATCATCGAACAGCTGTTCCTCCGGAACAGGACAGAAGTAATCTGAGCAGGACCTACAGAACACTTTCCCACAGCTCCTGCGCACAGACAGACAGTATAGTTACCGGGGGGGATAAATAATTTATAATTGGAAGCAAAGGTACACTAGAAATTGAATGGGAGTCAAACTGTGAGCTTACAAGGAACCTATATATATATATATATATGTGACAGGATCTGAGAAAAGGGACCTTTCGTAGAAATTTTGTAAATTGAGTTATTGATGTTAGGACAAAGAACGAACAAAAATCAGCTCTTAACTCCATTCCAAACCAAAGATATGAACCACAGAATGCAAGAGGATTGGAGCATTCATTTCGAGAAAACGCGCTTGAAAAAGTTTGGCACTAATCTCCGCGCACCTCCGCGCACGCTTAGTTTGATTATTGCTGGAGGTGTGAACTCGTGCAAATTCTGCGGTAAGAAGAAAGCTTTTTTTTTGGTTTTGACTACGGAGCAAGAACTACGCTGTTGAGGTACTATGCTCCAGAAGAAGAAAAATACTCCTCTCCTGACAGGGCTACACAAAAAAGTAACTTTTAAGACTATAGTGTGCGTTAAAAAAAAATAATAATAAAGAGTCAGAAAACACACACGATGTTTATCTAGCTAATGCTCAGCTAGTAGCTAGCTAATGCATCAGCCATAGCTAGCTAATGCCCAACCAGTACCTAGCGAATGCTCAGCTAGTAGCTAGCTAATGCTCAGCCAGTAACTAGCGAATGCTCGGCCATTAACTAGCGAATGCTCTGCCAGTAGCCGAGCTAGCTAGTGCTAGGCCAATAGCTTAGCCAGTAGCTATGGCTAATGCTCAGCTAGTTGCCAGATAATGTTAAGCTAGCTAGCTAATGATAACTGCAGCATGAAAAGGGGAAGAAAACACAAGGACTAGCTAGAGTGTTGCTTTAATCACAATATAAAATGAATGACAGGCTAAAGTGTAGTTTTTTACCTGAGTTCAGTATAAATAGTATGAAGCATAAACTGAGCAATATGAAGTGTGAGGAATTAGCTATGTTTCTGTGTTTGGACATGATCTGCTGTCGTGACCAGCATGTCTGCAAGTACGACACTCCCATATGCGCATTGCTGGTGGAGGATGTGCTGGTGGAGGACTGTTAGCAGCTGTGACAGCATCCACAGGTACAGGGGTTCCTTGTCAGCTTATTGCTTTTGCCACTGTTGGCATTGGGCATGTGATGTTCTGATTATTCTCCGGGCAGAAAAGACGGATTTGATCAAACACAAATACCACTGGCATTCGTGAATGGCGGTGCTATTTTTCTGGAAGCCCTACATTGGCTTCATGACAATGATAATTATGGTAGTAACTCTCTCCATAGTCTACAAAAAGTACTGTAAGCTACAGCCTGATTATGTGATGTTTCATCACTTCTGTAAGATTTCCAAATCCCCCTTTTAGATGTACTGGATGGTAGGAGCTTGATGTCACTCCTACTGTAACCTGGAACCCTGCCCGGAAGGAGAAGTCCATGTTGCTCCACATAGCTCAGGAGGAACCTGACTACAAGCTCTATGTCTTTAATGGTAAGAGAATGCTTTGGGCATCTGTGTGTGTTGCCATGTATGCGTGGGGTTATTCCACTTTCTTTGAAATGTTTGCTTAAATTTTTCATCCTTTTCATACCCATAGCATTCACAAACGTAAAGAACTTGTAACAGACTCTCTGAATGTAGTTGAAGCTTTGATACTTCTTTTTTGTCCCTGTGCAGGGTAAGTCCAACAGTGAACATCATCATCACCAATGCAAAATGCCTGCAACTGCCCGAGAATGACCATATCAAGTTCATTATTTGAAAGCTCAAGACAGGAATCTCGTATTTGTGACACATAGTCATTGGCGAATTGTGTGGAGCACTTCTTGCCATTGAAGTGGGAGCTGCCACAGCACTGGTCATGAACTAGTATACCAGCTCTTTTTCTTGAGTGTCCACATACCGAACCTCAAGGTTGACAGATTCTCTAACTGCCAGCAAGTGTGACATTGCTTCCTGTATCTGTTCATCATTGGTCAACTCTGGATCATGCTGTTGCTCATCACTACAATCTTCACTCCCTCCAGTGTAACCATGGATCCATCATTACTACTTTACTATTATACTACTTTTCTTATTACTTATTTTACTACTTTTTCTTATTATTGCTTGGTTATTTGTACCTTTCATACCTTTCATTATGTATTAGTACTACAGTTTGCATGTATACCTGATTCTTCATACTCAAGAGTCACTGTCTGAGTCACTGTCACAACTTCTGTTTGATGTGAAGTAGTCACCAATAACCTCCAGGAGAGACTGCTGATCTCTGGGAGAGAATTGCTTTTGCAGCTTCCTGTGGAGATGCCAATTATTCACACAGTTCTTTCTGTGTGACAATAGATTTATTAATTTTTTATTTATTTTTAACCGCGCATTAACGAGGGACTTTCCCCTTTCTAACGGGGTTTCCCATTATTCCGTATACGCACAGTATCATCTCAATTGCCCTCGCGTTACAAACAAATGTAAGTCCGTCTCACGTAGCTAGCTTCTTGACTAGCCATCTTCTAACTCCACGCTTGCATATAAGGAAGCAAGCAGAAGGCTCAAAACTTCACACAGAGGTAGAGGAAGGATAGTAGATAACTGTAATACAATTTAAAAAAATTGTCGAAGTATTGACTGTTAGACTATTTTTGGTTATATCTCAAAACTGTTTTTTCTACAAAAGGTCCCTTTTCTCAGATCCTATCACATATATATATACACATACCTCATCCAAGCAATCTGGGTGCAGGGGTGACCTTAAGCCAGAAACTGCCCGCGACATAGAAACTAAAGGCTGGTTCACAATACGACGCAAACAGCGAACGTCGCGTCCTCAAGTGTCTTGTGAACGTCTATACGCGTTCTAGCTTTGGGATGCGATGCGACGTTCGTATAGACTTTCTATTTTTGCGTCCAAGTGTGAATCATCCTCTGTCCAGCAAATCAGATTGCTTCTTCATCGCATGTGATTTGGTCAACCTGCATATTATTTAGAAATCTACACTAAGCGCAGTTTCTAAGCAATGGATGTGCTCCTCGTAGTCATCATCAGCTCTCAGAGCTGTCGGCGAAGTCAGATTCCCAAGTATTTACCATCTTCAATAAAGAGGTCAAAGGTCGGAACTCCGCTCACAACGGGCGTCTTGGAACAACATTGTGAACCACGAGGATGCGGTAGAATGCTACTTTTGAGAACGCGACGCGACTCAGCATAAAAAAGGTATTGTGAACCAGCCTTTACAGCTATGATACTTCACTGTTACCCACTTATTTAAGGGTGGAACAGATCATTTCTGCATTCCCCCCCCCCCCCTCCCCCTAAAAATACCAATCTTATTCATCAATAATTTTAGTGTCTCAAAAGATAGCACCTTCTGTGTGCTCTGCTATGATATTTACATCTCTGTGTTTGCTGTGCTGCCATCACTGTGGCTTACAACTACAAAAGCCCTCGAGATCATTAAAAAATGATCACTTTACACCAAAAATGATCACTTTACACCTTAACCACATGTCAGCAACACTAGCCATTTATGGTACTTTCTTTCTATATAGTAGCATATCCTATACCCAATTTTCATTACTCGCAGGTGAAGTAAGTATAATACAGTAGACTTGACTCTTATCCGATGAGAAGAGGGTTGAATTGAAAAAATGATCAATTCATAACATAAAAATTCATAAGATCAACAGTTTTTAAGATGAAATAAAAAACTACATGCTAAGGGGGGGGGGAGGGGGGTTAGAAATATTTATATGTTGTCAATGGACTTCTGTGGGCAGCCATGTTATTCATGCTTCTTCTCATCCATTTCTCAACTGGTATATAATGAAAGGGCAACATAAAAAGTATCATAAGTCAAGAATGGTTGACAATAATGAGCTGAAACTTGAAACACAGTTTGTATATATCAGGTATAAAATTCAATTTATTTAATTTTTTTAAATTTTTTAATTAAAAAAAAAAATTTTTTAAAGAAAACCCCCCAAAAGTGGTCAGGTCCCTCCCTCCTTTTAAAGTGGACCTATTCCTTTATCTAATTCTTCAATAATCTTGTGGTTATGACTTGGGAGCTCCATAGATTCTTCACACTTTACATTTCTATGAACTTCATGTATACAATTTATATGTTGTCAATGCACTTCTGTTGGCAGCCATGTTATTCATGCTTCTTCTCATCCATTTCTCAACCGGTATATAAAAAGGCAGCATAAAAAGTATCACAACTCAAGAATGGTTGGCAATAATGAGCTGAAGCAGTTAGTATATCAGTGAAGGTAATCGTTTATGGAAGAACATTTCCCGAAAAGGTGTGGTCCTTCTTAATATGAGTGCTCCCTGTTTCTCATCGGCTTTATAGGACGTCCTCGCCAAAGATATCCCTTATCATGCCACCATGTTGCCAGCTAATGTCCTTGTCTTTGCAACAGTATGCAAGGAATGGTGCCTTGCTACACCCCACCCCACCAAGAACACTTTTGCTTTCTTGATAAAGGTGGAGGGCAAATGAAAGGCTAGTAAATGGGCGACAAACTGTAGGAGAGGAAGATGGAGCTAGAGGAGAGGAAGATGGAGCTGGAGGAGTGGAACATAGAGAGCTACAGCTATAGTCGTTAACTACTACTTTTCGAGAATTATGGCAACACCTTCCAAGGCAGAGGAACAGATGATGGAGCAGAGAAGCAATTGATTGACAGCAACAGAGCTACAAATACTGCCAAGAAAACTAGAAATAACTTAAATGTGTGGTATAGATGGTGTCAGGATAAAACAATCGATTACACTCATCTAGCACACAAGCACTTGTCTTAGTCTTGTAACAAGAGGGGCAAGTGCTTGTGAAATATTCCTCTCTGATTTGTATATATATATATGTACGTGTATATGCGACCATATATTCTCTAATAGTAACCATGGTTACTATTTACTTCCTTCCAATCTACATGTATAAGGGTGGTTACTATTGACAGCAGCAGTTCCTGACCCCCCCCCCCCCCCCCTCCCATCTCCAGTTCCAGTCCTCAGTTTATAAGCCTACAGTGTAATAAGCAATTAATTAGCCATGCTACTTGTCTCCATGGTTACAATTGGAGGGGCGCTTCCTAATAGGGGAAATATGGTATTCATATACAGTAGGTGCCAAAAAACACGTTCCGGTTCTGTACCAGTTCCAACGCTGATGTTACGATGTCTAAGGAAAGTAGAAATGTGGAATCAACGCATTAAAACCCGACGAATAACGCATAACAAACGCCGCTAAGTTTACGTTTCCAGTTTTTAATCCCAGAGCTATTTTTAAAAGCAAGTGTGTATGCTATTCACGTGCACGTGGGGCAGGTGCACCAGGTGTTTACAACGTGAATGCTAAATCTAGCGAGTGTTTTTTTTTAATCCACTTTATTTTGTTCTTCCCAGATGACATTTTGCCCATTAAGAAGTTCAGAAGATATTTCTCTTCCTAGCCTTTTGGCCTGTGCCCACTAATGTCCTGTAGGTCTATAGCTCTTTGCTTTCTAGTTCATTGTAGTCAGTTTAGCCAAGATACATTAGACAAAGCTTGTTATTGTACATAGCTTTGTAGAGGTTAAGTTTGCTAAGCACAGTGTTGGGTAAAGCAACAACCCCCCCCCCCCTTTTAACACCCTCACAGAACATCTAGTGTAGCTACCTGTAGCAAGCATTGCCTTGAGAGAGACTTCACAGAGTAGCTTAGCAGGATCTTGCCTTAGAAAGGTTGAAGAGTTTACAGAACATGCCTCAAAAATCTTAACTTCTAGAAACCCTAGCTAAGCTTTTGTATGTAAGCCACGTCTAATAATATAGAATATTAGACCTCACCTCAACCATGTATAGACCAAGAGCTGATGCATTTACGCATTGATATTTTTGCCAATGGAGAACTCTGTGTTGGGTGCCCCTAAGCATGGTGGAGGATGGGTCATGCATTTGGTGACAGGCATACTGTAAGAGTGGATAAGTTACGTTGTGAGTATAAAATTTCTGCAATGCATTACTCCATTGCTTGGTGGATGTCTTTACTAGGTTTTGTTGTACATGCAACAGGATCTCCGTCTTCTATGGATGAGTTACATGATAAGTTGGTCCTTGATGCCCCTATCGACCTACAGTCTACAGTACATCTGCACTCATTCGCTGGTTCCAACCACCTACCTCTCCATGGACCCTATTGAATTTGAGCCTGTATGGGAGATGTGTTTGGAGTCGATCCAGTCGATCTTCATGAAGTGTTCATGCTTGCAAAATAAAGCAATGGCATGGAAAATTATGTTTGTTGTGTTAATTTTTGTATCCGACTGTCATCTTTTACTATATGAAGATGTCTTTTTAATAAACTACAACAAGGCAAGTTCATCTAGGCTTCACACTAAATTATGCAAATGTCAGATAAATGGTGGAAACCCCCCCCCCCCCCCCCCCCTCCACCCGAGAGACACTTGGTTGTAGCTTAGATTTAAATTAAGAGACCGTGGTGTTCAAACAAAAATGTGTCCTGTCGAATGGTTAGTCTACAACCACCCATAGCACAAGCCTTGCATGATACCGTGTTAAACTGTCATGAAAGTTCACTGGTGATAGTTATGCATACTTTGCTCAATTATTATGGTAACCAGTGAACAAAGATTATAGCAATTTTGTATGTATATGCATGAACTACCAGTAAATAAGTACAACATTTAATAGCCAGTTGCTGCTCCTTGTAGTTCAACAATCTTTAGAAGAATTGAGTGCAGTTTGTGGATCTCAAGTTGGACTGCATTCATCAGTCCATATAACATCCTCTAGACCTCCCCAAGAAAATGCCAGATTCACTCCCATCTTTTCATCTGGAAAGGTACACGTAGGGTAGGGAGATTTACTGTAATATTAACTTGCCTTTAAGAAGTTGTTGCAGTTCCTCCGCTAGCAGCAGCGGTAGACTTGAGCTTTGACCCTGATGCTGAGCTTCAAGCCTTTCTGCTGGTCAAGCAGGATGAAACGTGAGGCAGCACTCAATCATGTGTGGACTTGTATTTCAATAAGGAGGACACACACTGGACTGTAATGGTTTATGTTGGGCATTAAGGTCATTGTGCTAATGTAACAGGCATTTTCTGAGAGTTTGAAATTGTAAGTTTGTTTATTTGAAATTGTACTTTATGTTTAAGGATTTGAAGATGGATGATGATGGCTACGTATAGCGTATCTAATGAAAGCTAATGAGATTTGGAAATCAAATGTTTCACTGACTCAAGCTAAGTTTGCTATTGAGTAAGCTAAGCAGTCGAGACCGTCTTAAAAGTCTAAGCCTGTTAAGCTGGTCCTTCAAGCCCCCAAGCTAAACTCCAAGTTACAACTCAGGCAAAGCTATGCTCTTGAGCTTACACTTCAAATTTAGAATTTAAGCTAATCATTAAGCTTCCTATAAGCTAAGCCAAACCAGCTTATCAACTGTAAGCTTAAACCAAGTTGTCATCTAAACTAAGCTTAGCAAGCTTTAGAAATGACAGAGAGCTTACCTTCTTCCGCGTGTCTGATGAGCTGACAGTAGCGGTAAAAAATAACTTTACGTTGCGTTTCTGTACAATGTACGTAGTACGCTCGAGCGTTTAAATCATTACTTACCTGGGGGGGTCAAAAGTACCCTACTGCAACAAGAGGTTTTGAAAACGCTGCAACTGTACCAGTTTTTATCATAGGAAAATGTTCTCACATATAATTAGATAGCTTACAGTCTAAAGTTCATTTTGACATCGAGTTTGTCTATGGTTAGTATATAAGATTCTCGAGTGAAATGGCTAGGAAGACTTTCACGGCTGAAGAAGTGATAGCCTGCCTTGATAGTGACGAGGAGTGGAGTGAATTTGAAGAGAAAGAAAGTGTGGATGGTGATCGAGAAGTGCCAGAATATATCAACTCGCTGGGAGTAGCAGAAGTTGTTTCTCACTCAGTTCTGGACTCTAGCTTTGTTCCTGAAGATGCTGAACCTGCTACTCAAGACTCCATGCTCCTTCTGGATAGTGACCTGGATGAACCAAGCTCTAGTTCTGACATGGAGTTAGAATTTGAAGAAGCAGAGTTGGTGGAGCCATCTTCAGAGAGCTCTTCAAGTTGTA
Organism: Cladorhizidae sp. MBARI D1340-BT2; assembly: GCA_028752905.1. Classification (NCBI taxonomy): domain Eukaryota; kingdom Metazoa; phylum Porifera; class Demospongiae; order Poecilosclerida; family Cladorhizidae; species Cladorhizidae sp. MBARI D1340-BT2. Next base: position 31,295,282 of record JAQNBH010000002.1, on the reverse strand, counting down.
CTGAAGGCTCTCCAGCAAGAGGTACAAGTAGGGGTCGTGGTAGAGGAAGGGGTCGTGGTAGAGGAAGGGGTCGTGGTAGAGGAAGGGGTCCTGGTAGAAGAAGGAATCGTGGTAGAGGTCGTGGATGTAGGGGTCAGGGTCGAAGAAGAGGTCGAGGTAGTGGTAGTACGCTAACTGCTAGTAGAAGTAAAGTGGTAGAATGGGTTTGGAATGAACAATTCAATGATGATACTACTTCAGCTCCTCCTGTATTTAGTGAAGACACAGGTCCTTCACCTGAAGCTTTTCAGCTTGAGAAGCCTGTTGAGTTATTTCATTTCGTGTTTACTGATGAACTATTGGATGTTATACTTAGTAATACCAACCTTTACGCTACTCAGCAGGGGGCTGACTATGTTGTCACAAGAGAAGATGTGGCTGGTTATATTGGGTTGAATATTGCAATGGGTATTGCAAACTTGCCCTATATCCAGGATCACTGGACAAGAAACCCTATGCTACAAATTCCCTGGTTCTCATCAGTAATGAGTCGAAAAATGATTTTGGCAATTTCACGTTACATACACTTTTCTGACAATACTACAGCTTTACCACGTAGTGACCCAGCATATGATAAGCTTTGGAAGATATGAACAGTGATTGAAATTATTAGACAACGTTGTAAGGAAGTGTATACACCAGGTTATTGTGTGAGTGTTGATGAAAGCATGATTGGCACTCGTGGACAGCTCTCGTTTTTGCAATACTTACCCAAAAACCCAACTAAATGGGGGGTAAAGGTGTGGGTATGCTCAGAATCAAAAACTGGATATATTTACGAATTTGAAGTTTACACGGGTCAAGGAGAGAAGAGTGACAAGGGTCTTTCATATGGAGTAGTGATGCGTATGGTAAACGATCTGCTTGAAACTGGCTGAGTAGTATATATACATATGTTGATAACTTTTACACTTCCCCGCAACTCTTTGAAGATCTATACCAACTAGGAATGTATGCTTCAGGAACTTGTCGTTCTAATCGCAAACATTTCCCTCACAGATTACTTGATGGTAAAGTAAATTCGAAAGGAGATTCAGCATATTTTTATCATGGCCCACTCACAGCTGGACAGTGGCGTGATAAAAGGGATGTTTATTTTATGTCGTCACTACATAGGGGAGAAATGGAAACCATTACTAGATGTACTCGAGGAGGGAATACTGAAACTATTGACAAGCCCACAATAATCTGGGATTACAATCACCATATGTCAGGTGTGGATATTTCAGATCAGCTTATGGTATATTATGCCTGTGGACGCAGAACTCTCAAATGGTACAAGCGAGTATTCTGGAGACTAATTGAACAAATTTTTGTAAATGCATACATTTTGTTCAAAGCAGTCCACAAACCCAATCTGAGAGTATGGACTCAAAAACTATTTCGGATGGAAGTTGCCTACAGTTTGACTGCACCCCTCATTGCCAATCGAATTGGCCAGGAAAAATCCCCTTCAGATACAAGCCTTAAGGCCGGTTCACAATATGACGCTAGCCCAGCGTTTCGTTCCGTCTCGTTTTCGTCTCCGTTTCTTCTCCGTCTAGCGTTTCGTTCAATCCTGTTCACAAATTGGCGTTTCGTTTCGTTTCGTCGCCTCGAGCCAATTGAGGTTCGACCCTTTACCTACCACACCCTCGACTACGGCTGGCTAGCTATGACTCGAAGTTCGGCAGTGAAGCAGGCTATTATTTTGATTCTTTTGCTCAGGAGGCGGAGGAGGAGGAATAGGAGAAGGCAGAACAGAGTGTGGGTACGTCCAATATTTAGAATGCGAAGACAGCAAGGCGAGTATCACAACCTGTTCAGGAGATGCGTCTGTCAGATCCAGAAAGCCATTTCAGGTATCTGCGGATGTCTGATAATGAAGATGGTAGTAGAAACATGATTGATGGTGGGTGAAGAGATGAAGAACCAAAATACGGGAATGACATCAATTGGTCATGCTGGCAGCAACAGGTTTGCCATAATTTATCTATATAGTTGCATATGCGTTGTTTATTTCTGTTTATTAAGACATTCTCAGTCTGCTGTGGAGATCAGGGAAGGTTTCAAGAATACTTCTGTACTCCTGCTGGAGAAGTTGATTGGCAGTACAGCTATGTTCGCAGAACTCAACTAATTATTTATATCATTCATTCACTGAACAAAACAAAATGCAATGTAATATAATGCACTAGTTCAATAGTGTAATAATCCATAGAATCATGGGAATGAGGGGTAGTGGGGTGAAAGGTTTCTGAAGAGGGATCAATATTCAACCTCACTACATACTTCTTGTGCTCACTGGACACCACAACAGGCCCAGCATCTCCAGACTTCTTCTTCTTGGTCTTTTTCAGTTCCCTCACAAATTTGTCCTTCAAAATCCTCCACCTCTTGATGCATCCATCCGCTGTGTAGCCTCCAACCTAAACAATATTATGAATATTATGGGAATATGATGACTACTAAGATAATTTAATTCAGTAGCTACGTAGTTTACCTTGCTAGCAACTCTCTTTAGCTCGTAGATCCTTGTAAGAGCTTGATCCTACCTTCCAAAGACATACAAAGCTTCGCACAGCCTCAACTAACTTTTCATCCTCCATTTTCGACTGACAAATTGGCATTAATTAGAACTACGATATGACACGTGAAAATATGAAGCAATCTGATTGGTCAAGCTAGCGTCAACAGACGCTAGAATAGAACTCGAGTCTAATCTAGCGCTTCTCTCCGTTTCTTCTTTTCTTCAAAACGGAGCATGTTCACAAATTGACGGTGTGACGCTAGGTAACGGAACGGAATGAAACGCTGGGCTAGCGTCATATTGTGAACCGGCCTTTAGTCGCCTCAAAGGAAAGCACTTTGCATATATCCATGAGGAGAGAAAAAGATGTCGTGTTTGTGGCTACAAAAAGCAGAGCCGATCCACAAACAAGAGAAAAGACACAAAAACAAAAACATTTTGCCCTAAGTGTAATGTACACCTGTGCCATGGTAAATGCTTTGAAAGATACCATACTATTTCCAAATATTGACTTTTCAACATGATGTAATCCTAGTAATACTGTAATACTATCTATTGATGTAATTTTGTAATGTTATTTCAAAATGTGATGTAATTTCAAAATGTGGTCAAAGTTATGCTATATTTATCGTTGATATGGTTGCTATGGTAACTATAATGCAAGAAATGTCAAATTTAGATCATGCAGTATCATATGACATATATATTGCCTATACTAATTCCCTTTACTTTCAAAGATATAGTCATTTTTAAGGAAAGGGTCAAATTTCAACAAATTTTCTATATTTATAATGGTAGGTAATGAGTTAAAAAGCAATGCACGATCTACCATTTAAGAATGCACGGAGAACGGTACACACGAACGTTGCAACGCACCGTTGGAATGCATCGTTGTTTAATTTTACCTCGATCTGACACGTGACAAATAGGAATACGCGCGCACTCGGGAGGCCTAATTCTATTTATGTAGCATTGCAGCAGACATCCAGTTTAGGTAGCTCTGTCAAACCGAGGATGTTCAGAAAATATCTGAGGATACTGTTCCTAAAAGAAGTAAGCCCCCTCCCTGGTGCTTGCTCTTGATGTGTTGAGGTACTTTTACGATTTTGTGTCTTACTGAACTCAACTAGTCTCTTTGTCTGAATAAATATTACTTGCTGGTATTTCAGTGTAGCTTAGATTTGTTGTTGCTAGCTACTTCAGTGCTAATTCTTTTGCTTATTTGCCAACATTTCTAACCAAATACTTTGGTCTTTGTCAGGGCATCTTTGATCATCTGGTTGACAATCTAAGTAGCTCTATTTTCACTTGAGCTTGTCAGAACATGCATGAGCTCATGTTGTTACACACAAAAAGTTCTTGAAGTCCTGTGCTCCTATGTTTGTTAGATGTAACGAGCCTGGATTATGTGTGCAGTGGCTCACTAGGTGGTATGGATGTCTTGATAATGCAAGTTACTGTGCGATATTTTGGCTGCATGAGAACTGTCACCATGTGCGATGTATCCTGTTTGGGGAGGGGGGGGGGGCTCCAAAAGGGAAGCTGGTCAGCAACTGTTGTGACTAATAGCACTTTAGGTGTTGGATGTCTGTGGTTTGTAAATGCAGGTACCAAGTCCGAGGATGGAGATGTCAAACTGGCCCAGAAGATAAAACCAGCTTTACACCTACACTAGTAACAGGACGTTTACTTGCCTTGTCAATATTGTCAGATAACAACTACTGCACCAAACCAGACACAAAGATGTTGCATAAATTGAAATACACATTATCAATACCTAGTCACTGTAGTTTAATGATGTGAAGAATTGCCTCTCAACAAAACCAGATGATATTATCAAATGCACTTTCTGCCTTGCTGACAAATTGCTGTGCGCACTACAACCTCGTGAACTGGAGTGTGGAAGGAGACAAAATACGGTGTTAAAAAAAACAAAAAAAACCTGGTTACTTTAGGTCCGTGGACCAGAGTTGATCCCTGGCTGGTTACTTGAGGTCCACCAGAGTTGAGCCTGGCTGGTTACTTTAGGTCCACCAGAGTTCTGGTTACTTGAGGTCCACCAGAGTTGATCCCTGGCTGGTTACTTGAGGTCCACCAGAGTTGAGCCCTGGCTGGTTACTTGAGGTCCACCAGAGTTGAGCCCTGGCTGGTTACTTGAGGTCCACCAGAGTTGAGCCCTGGCTGGTTACTTGAGGTCCACCAGAGTTGAGCCCTGGCTGGTTACTTGAGGTCCACCAGAGTTGAGCCCTGGCTGGTTACTTGAGGTCCACCAGAGTTGAGCCCTGGCTGGTTACTTGAGGTCCACCAGAGTTGAGCCCTGGCTGGTTACTTGAGGTCCACCAGAGTTGAGCCCTGGCTGGTTACTTGAGGTCCACCAGAGTTGAGTCCTGGCTGGTTACTTGAGGTCCACCAGAGTTGAGTCCGGGCTGGTTACTTGAGGTCCACCAGAGTTGAGCCCTGGCTGGTTACTTGAGGTCGACCAGATTTGAGCCCTGGCTGAGGTCCACCAGAGTTGAGCCCTGGCTGGTTACTTGAGGTCCACCAGAGTTGAGCCCTGGCTGGTTACTTGAGATCCACCAGAGTTGAGTCCTGGCTGGTTACTTTAGGTCCACCAGAGTTGATCCCTGGCTGGTTACTTGAGGTCCACCAGAGTTGAGCCTGGCTGGTTACTTGAGGTCCACCAGAGTTCTGGTTACTTGAGGTCCACCAGAGTTGATCCCTGGCTGGTTACTTGAGGTCCACCAGAGTTGAGCCCTGGCTGGTTACTTGAGGTCCACCAGAGTTGAGCCCTGGCTGGTTACTTTAGGTCCACCAGAGTTGAGCCCTGGCTGGTTACTTGAGGTCCACCAGAGTTGAGTCCTGGCTGGTTACTTGAGGTCCACCAGAGTTGAGTCCTGGCTGGTTACTTTAGGTCCACCAGAGTTGAGCCCTGGCTGGTTACTTGAGGTCCACCAGAGTTGAGCCTGGCTGGTTACTTTAGGTCCACCAGAGTTCTGGTTACTTGAGGTCCACCAGAGTTGATCCCTGGCTGGTTACTTGAGGTCCACCAGAGTTGAGCCCTGGCTGGTTACTTGAGGTCCACCAGAGTTGAGCCCTGGCTGGTTACTTGAGGTCCACCAGAGTTGAGCCCTGGCTGGTTACTTTAGGTCCACCAGAGTTGAGCCCTGGCTGGTTACTTGAGGTCCACCAGAGTTGAGTCCTGGCTGGTTACTTGAGGTCCACCAGAGTTAAGTCCTGGCTGGTTACTTTAGGTCCACCAGAGTTGAGCCCTGGCTGGTTACTTGAGGTCGACCAGATTTGAGCCCTGGCTGAGGTCCACCAGAGTTGAGCCCTGGCTGGTTACTTTAGGTCCACCAGAGTTGAGCCCTGGCTGGTTACTTGAGATCCACCAGAGTTGAGTACTGGCTGGTTACTTTAGGTCCACCAGAGTTGATCCCTGGCTGGTTACTTGAGGTCCACCAGAGTTGAGCCTGGCTGGTTACTTTAGGTCCACCAGAGTTCTGGTTACTTGAGGTCCACCAGAGTTGATCCCTGGCTGGTTACTTGAGGTCCACCAGAGTTGAGCCCTGGCTGGTTACTTGAGGTCCACCAGAGTTGAGCCCTGGCTGGTTACTTGAGGTCCACCAGAGTTGAGCCCTGGCTGGTTACTTTAGGTCCACCAGAGTTGAGCCCTGGCTGGTTACTTGAGGTCCACCAGAGTTGAGCCCTGGCTGGTTACTTGAGGTCCACCAGAGTTGAGTCCTGGCTGGTTACTTGAGGTCCACCAGAGTTGAGTCCTGGCTGGTTACTTGAGGTCCACCAGAGTTGAGCCCTGGCTGGTTACTTGAGGTCCACTAGAGTTGAGCCCTGGCTGGTTACTTGAGATCCACCAGAGTTGAGTCCTGGCTGGTTACTTGAGGTCCACCAGAGTTGAGTCCTGGCTGGTTACTTGAGGTCCACCAGAGTTGAGTCCTGGCTGGTTACTTGAAGTCCACCAGAGTTGAGCCCTGGCTGGTTACTTGAGGTCCACCAGAGTTGAGCCCTGGCTGGGTACTTGAGATCCACCAGAGTTGAGTCCTGGCTGGTTACTTGAGGCCCACCAGAGTTGAGTCCTGGCTGGTTACCTTAGTTCCACCAGAGTTGAGCCCTGGCAGGTTACTTGAGGTCCACCAGAGTTGAGCCCTGGCTGGTTACTTGAGGTCCACCAGAGTTGAGCCTGGCTGGTTACTTTAGGTCCACCAGAGTTGAGCCCTGGCTGGTTACTTGAGGTCCACCAGAGTTGAGCCCTGGCTGGGTACTTGAGATCCACCAGAGTTGAGTCCTGGCTGGTTACATGTACTTGAGGTCCACCAGAGTTGAGTCCTGGCTGGTTACTTTAGGTCCACCAGAGTTGAGCCCTGGCTGGTTACTTGAGGTCCACCAGAGTTGAGCCCTGGCTGAGGTCCACCAGAGTTGAGCCCTGGCTGGTTGCTTTAGGTCCACCAGAGTTGAGCCCTGGCTGGGTACTTGAGGTCCACCAGAGTTGAGTCACCAGAGTTGAGCCCTGGCTGGGTACTTGAGGTCCACCAGAGTTGAGTCCTGGCTGGTTACTTTAGGTCCACCAGAGTTCAGCCCTGGCTGGTTACTTGAGGTCCACCAGAGTTGAGCCCTGGCTGGTTACTTGAGGTCCACCAGAGTTGAGTCCTGACTGGTTACTTGAGGTCCACCAGAGTTGAGTCCTGGCTGGTTACTTTAGGTCCACCAGAGTTGAGCCCTGGCTGGTTACTTGAGGTCCACCAGAGTTGAGCCCTGGCTGGTTACTTGAGGTCCACCAGAGTTGAGTCCTGGCTGGTTACTTGAGGTCCACCAGAGTTGAGCCCTGGCTGGGTACTTGAGATCCACCAGAGTTGAGTCCTGGCTGGTTACTTGAGGTCCACCAGAGTTGAGTCCTGGCTGGTTACTTTAGGTCCACCAGAGTTGAGCCCTGGCTGGTTGCTTGAGGTCCACCAGAGTTGAGCCCTGGCTGGTTGCTTTAGGTCCACCAGAGTTGAGCCCTGGCATCCAAGTTATGTGTATCTTAGTTTGCTTATAATTATATCACCCGGTGTCGTCTCTAACATGTCAGCATCCACAAGCCAAAGCATTACCTTGTTTGCCTCGGAATAGATGGCAATATGAATTGCCATGCAATGTACAGTATAACCATCTGATGTTTGTCCTACACCAAAAGATGGCACCCAAAGAGTAATCATTGCTTTGAAGTAAGCCTCTACTTTAGTAGGCCATCATGTTGTCACTGTAATACAGTAAAGTTTTTGTAATGCTTTGCATAGAAGGGCATTTCAGGTTCCTGACTTACTATACCCGTTTTCTATAATTCATGGCATGGCACAAAAACTTACCTGCCACTTGAGCCTCGACAACCAATTTCCTCATTGATCAAAGGGTCATGTAAGATCACAGGTAGTGTTTCAGGAAGCTGAGGTCGCCCTACCTAGTTACACGGAGTCCATCAATATCTTGGGTGCTTCAAGCCTTAGGTTAAGGTTCAGAATTCTTTTCTTTTTCTTTCTAGGACGATACACCACAGCGCGAGAAAGAGAGCTGTAAAGCTACTCGAGCGAGCGACGAAATCGTATCCCGTGAACGTTTATACCTTGCAACGCATGCACACCTGCTGCACAACGCAGCTACGTTTTCGAAGGACACTTGGAAAACAGTAAGGAACGCACACAACGCTTGCTCTCAAAACGTAGTACGTACGTTGTTCGAAAACGCAACGTAAAGTTATTTTTTGGTCTATCCTAGAGCGGTCCTGCACCGCAGAATGATGCACAGTGAAGTATTGTAGTCCTAGCTTGGTCTGTAACAGACGCTAGAGCTAGTCAACAGTTGTTTCGTCGGTCAACTTCATCTGCTCCTCTATTCCTTCGCGGCTGTCATTAATATCGAGCGCCTTTCGCTGAAAAACGACATTATGAAAGGTACAAGAAGCGAGAGGCTGCCGAATGACGAAGCCGATTGAACTTGAAGCACGAGGCTGACGAAGGACCGCACAAACAAGGGCTGCCAACGAATTTGAAACGTGAACGAAAAATGATTCTTTGCCGTTGGAACGGAGTTGTTTCCTATGTTACTTAACGGTGTTGGAACGACGTTGCTCAGAAGCAGAATGGAATATTAACGGAACGCAACCGGAACATTTTTTAGGGCTTCTATTGCATATACCGTATTGACTCGAATATAAGTCGCACACTGAATAGAAGACGCTCTGAAAGCCGCACTCCTAATGTAGCACACCAAGTTAATTACACCACCGCTCAGGTCCGCTCTTGCACACACACAGTCGTTTATCATTAGCTAAGGTAGCTCGTCTGCCGAGATCAAGAAAGCATTCCGTGCTTGTGGCATCACTGTGAAGGTGGACGGGTCTGAAGATTGAGAAATTCACTGCCCTAAAGTCGATAAGTAGCAGCTTTAGCTATCCCAGCCATTACTCAAGCTACTCGCCAGCTGAAGGAAGTGACAGCGGTGGAGAAGATCCATTTGCTTCCTTGGATGAAAGAACAGATCGAACATAATGAAATCATTATAGATTACGATAGCGATTAGGAACTCTTGCCAGCCAACTACTACCTAGCCCAAATGTTTGAAATGAAACGATCACAACCACAATGACGCACCATAAAATTGTGTCAGCACAATAGCGCAAGACTGGCTTGGCACTGCGCAAGCGCACTGCTTGAAGATCGCAACTTGATTTGGCTGAAATAAATACAAGTCGCGACTTCTATTCGAGTGAATCGGTACATATACATATATATAGTTCCCTACTTATAAATGCTTAATTATGCATACCTGCAATGATGCTTCCTCTTGGCAGTCCAGAACCTCTCCCCACAGCCACAGCAGTAGTTGACTGCATGGTCGGGGATCCAGCGCATGCCCTCGCCACGCCCTTCCACACACTCCCACCCGGTCAGACTTGATGGGGACTATAGACGAGTTTGATCATAGCATTATGATTATAGTGTGTTCATACCGTTATGATTAGTGGGTTCGTAACATTATATTCATACTAGTGTGTTCATACCGTTATGATTAGTATGTTCATACGGTTATGATTAGTGTGTTCATAATGTTATGATTAGTATGTTCATACGGTTATGATTAGTGTGTTCATACCGTTATGATTAGTGGGTTCGTAACATTATGTTCATACTAATATGTGATACGATCTGAGAAAAGGGCCCACTTCGCCCAAAAATTGATTTTGCACTAGGACCTGAAATAGCTACCAAGGTTATAATTCATGATATTTACATAAATTACCTCAGAGGTATCTTGGGTCATTGCTCTATCTTTGTGCAAAGTTTTAAGGCCAAGAAGCGCTTCCTTCCATTCAAGCGAGCAGTTAGAAAAAGTTTAAAAAATAAAGAAGCCACGTGAAGCTACCGCGTGCACGGAATTAAAATACGGGCACGCGGGAATTTCCCTTCAGTTTTCTGTTTAACTTTTAACTGGTTATATGTTTGTACACTTTTGTCTCATCCACTTTTGTATTGATTGATTTGCTTTAAAAAAAAAGGGGAAAAAAAAGTTTTCTGTGGGCACGCGGGAATTTCCCTTCAGTTTTCGTAGCAACTGCGTGGTGATAACAAGAAGCTCTTCTGAAGCAGCTCGCGCAGTAAACTCTCTTTGGCACATCAGCCATGAAGACCAGCAACCCCTCTTGGAAGTATTGGAAGAGTATTTCTGTACACCTGATGACCATGCAGATGATAGTGACATAGAAGGTGACAGTGAGCTAAATGCATGTGTATACAAATAAAACATCATGCTTACAAAAAATGGTGATTTCATTTCAATCAGATATTGTGTGTGTGTTTGATGTCAAATAGGAGTTGAAGCAGAAGTGATGTGAATTGATCACCATCATTCCTTGCTTCAATTGGACAGACTTCTTTGCTTCGCATTTGAAGAAGTTTTCAGGAATAAAGCGTTTCCACCAATTCATATTCAGTTCATCCGATCCAGGCACAATGACTGCAAAGGAGCGTTCAGACACTGTACAACACCGGTTTGTGCTTGCCAAACATTACTGGACACCAACAGTCACAGATATGCCACACATCATCATCACTCCCGCCAAAGGTTTGTCTCCAGAACGACAGTGGTACTTATTTGACAGCATCCGACAGTTCTGTCCCGAGAAGGACAAAGACATAACATGCCCCAAACCATCATCTTTTCTAAAGCCATCCAGTCGAGCTGCTCACCAGTGGTTAACGAGAAAGTGGAGAACTCGACCACATCAGCACCACCGACAAAAAGGGTCCGCACGTGCACGACCTGCAAGAAAGTAGGACACAATAGCAGGTCATGCCCAGAACCATGACGTCAGCATTCTTTCACTTAGCTACTCACTACCTTCTCCTTGCTAATTTTATCCTTGCTAATTTTATTTTTATGACCTTGCTATAACCATTATCAAAGATAACCAGCACTAGCCACTCAATCAAACTACACTTTTAGCTTAGCTACTAATCCAAAACCAAAGGTAAAATAAAGTAGTGAAGGTGCACAAACTGGCTTGGACCCCTATAACTTGAAGATACTAGCTATCAAAACAAACAAAAAATCTGACTTGTGTAGCTAGGGTGTAATTTAGTTTAAACAAAGTAGTATAGGCGCAAAAACTCAGTTGGCCCCTATGGACCCTATAGAGATGACGATAAAACTATAGATAGCTAAGCCTATAACTTGAAGATGCTAGCCCTCAAAACAATAAACAAAATTCTAAACAGTTAACTTGTAGCTAGCCAGGGTGTAGCTAATAACAAACTAAGACTACACCATACCTTTCACAAGATGCCAAGAAGTTCTTCTCCCTTTGTCCCAGCTATTTAACAGGGTAGCGCCATGGCCTAGCGTTGCCTAGATCACAAAAGATACCCTTGCCAAAACTACTTCTGGTACGGGTCGTCATGATTAAAAACTTGACGTCATCAATACGTGACGCGGAGTTTCGCGTATAACAACACAAGGGAAATTTCTAGATGCGTTTTCTCGTTTGCGTTTTCTCGTTTGATAGTGTAGTGAAGAATGGAAGCAAAACTGTGTATAACTTTGGAATAGCATTAGATCAAGGCACAATTCCAGTACGACAATAACGCAGATTATTTTTTTGGGCCGAAGTGGGCCCTTTTCTCAGATCGCATCACATATGATTAGTGTGTTCATAACATTATGATTAGTGTGTTCACACTGAATGCGAATTAGATTTCTTGGACCTAACGCGCATTAGGTCCAGTCCACCTCTATAGGTGGTTTGAGTCGAGCCAGAGCAACAAATCCAAGCGTAAAATTAATTACGCGGATGCGCGTTAAAAGATAAACAACGCTGTACAAAGAAACAGAATCATTTATGAAGTTGTAGCTGATTCCCACCAGTGCTTACTGCGTGGCTTGCACCAAACCTGGAGCACAGATGGATGCTGGTAGCCAGCATCATTGCCACAATCAAAGGACGTATAGCAGGCAAAGATCAAGCTAAATACTATTATAGCTAAAATAGACTTCAAAAATTTTACCGCCGCAGCCTTCTTTTATGGAGTTCATGGAGCGCCATCCATCTACTGTATTGCCTTTTTCTATTTATAAATCCTTCTCCTCTGCAGCATATGCTTCCTTCGCGTCTATAGGTATCTCGTCCATAACAGACGTATCCATTGTGCAAAGGCGACTACTACTCACGTGACGTGGGTGCAGTTTTCTTGGAGTGGTTTTTATGCGCATTTGGTTAATTGTCATGTCAGTGTGGATGCGACGTCGTGAGACTGGACGCACATTGAGACTCTCTTGGTAGCTAGTGTGTCTCAATGCGCATCCAGTTATTGTGCAGTGTGGACAAGCCTTTAAAGGTCCAGAGACAGATAATGCTAAGAGATCTAAATATCATTAATCAAGAAGGATATTTTCATCGGCTATATTAATTGTGTTTCTCACAGTTAAAATCCATTTAGCATAAACTTTATTTTTGATGTTTTTCTACTTTTTCATATCTGTGAATACTTACACGTACCCCCATAAAAATACCCCCCCCACGAAATAATACCTTGAACATGTAGTAATAATAGTAATAGTAATAATAATATATAATAATAATAATAATATTTAATAATAATAATAAATAATAATAAATAATAATAATAATAATAATAATAATATTTAATAATAATAATAATAATAATAATAATAATAATAATAATAATAATAATAATAATAATAATAATAATAATAATAATAATAATAATAATAATAATAATAATAATAAAAAATATAAATAATAATAATTACCTCCTTTTCAGACTGACTTTCCTCCAGTGCATCATGAATGTCCACCACTTGTGACATAGAGTTGGTCACTGTAACTCTTTCTTTGGCTTTCTCCAGTTGCATGGTGAGCTCCCTGATCTGAGCAGAGTGAAGATAAGCCATCTCCTTCAAACGTGCATGCACCAGGTCTCCATTACAAGGCAGTCCATCGGCATCAAGGTGATGATGAGAACTAAACACGTAACAAGTCAAACAATCACAGCTCATACACGGCACACCAAACCTTCTGGTAAGTGACCTTCATTGAATACTTCCTGAACAATCATGGCCATCCAATAGCAATCTCCCCAGGGTAACGCCAATAACATTCACCATTATAGGAGGGAATTGGTCATTGGAGTTCTATATATACCACATATACCTTAACAGAGCTAGAAATAAGGTTTAATGTTGGTAGGACATGATGTCCTAGCATAATAAGATTTGCTAGGTCATTTTCTAATATTGGTCAGTCATTATACTTCTACTAAATGTTGGTATACTTGCAATAATAATAGTATTATTCGACAATACAGCATGAAAAGTTAAGTAGGACAAAAATGTCACTGCATGTTCTCCATCCAGTTATCCCAGTCTTCTAAAGGCGTCACCAGACTCACTACTTCTGTCTGGCTCATTCTCTTCATCTTCATTCACTACTGACGCTGAGGTGCTTGGTGTAGCAGTAGCAGGCTTTCTTCCTGTACTTCCTCCTGGCCACTGGTTTGGATGGCTAGTTGTACTTTCCCACCATAACTCAATGCTACTATCAGCATTGAAATCATTTGTACCTAGCTCAGCTGTTTCCTACAATCACCAGACCTCAGCCTCGTACATTGCAATTAGCCTAGGGATACAATTAGCCTAGGGATACAATTAGCCAAGGGCGGCACTGCATGCTATTAGCTAACCACACTATGTTTTTTCCCCCTCCTTTTTCTTTTTCACAACTAAGTGAATTTTACTTCTTGGTAGCTAACCACTGCAGCTGCAACACTAAGCAGCTGACTAGTAGTAGCCACTTAGCTTGTTATTTGCTGTTAGGACAATCTGGCCGAGCAAGTAGTGATTTGGTCGGACAAATTGGTGAATTGCTCAGAAAATGACCGATGACAGCCTGTTATTTCTAGCTCTGCACCTACCAGCAAAATATGGAAGAGAACAGTGACTAAAGGCTGATCATAAGAGTGTCACATCACATAGCACAGTGTTACGCATTTGATGTTTATAATGCCACACACTGAAGAGATGATTTGCGTTTCTAGTGCATGCAGCATATTGCAAACAAGCTTAAGCAGTCATGCGTGTAGCTTTCAAACAGAATGGATGGGTTGACTAATGAGAGTCACCGGATCTAAGACAACATGTGGATTTTCAGCGATCAAAAAAGCTACTCACCTGCTACCAGGAGGAGAGAAGATAAATATCCACTTCCCCATTCTAGATATGTAAGCTTTAGGAGAGATTGAATCAGCAGAAGGAGAGATTGAATCAGCAGAAGGAGAGATTCAATAATCAGAAGGAGAGATTGAATCATCAGAAGGAGAGATTGAATCAGCAGAAGGAGAGATTGAATCAGCAGAAGGAGAGATTGAATCAGCAGGAGAGATTGAATCAGCAGAAGGAGAGATTGAATCAGCAGAAGGAGAGATTGAATCAGCAGAGGGAGAGATTGAATCAGCAGGAGAGATTGAATCAGCAGAAGGAGAGATTGAATCAGCAGAGGGAGAGATTGAATCAGCAGAAGGAGAGATTGAATCAGCAGAAGGAGAGATTGAATCAGCAGAAGGAGAGATTGAATCAGCAGGAGAGATTGAATCAGCAGAAGGAGAGATTGAATCAGCAGAAGGAGAGATTGAATCAGCAGAGGGAGAGATTGAATCACAGGAGAGATTGAATCAGCAGAAGGAGAGATTGAATCATCAGAAGGAGAGATTGAATCAGCAGAGGGAGAGATTGAATCAGCAGAAGGAGAGATTGAATCATCAGAAGGAGAGATTGAATCATCAGAAGGAGAGATTGAATCAGCAGAGGGAGAGATTGAATCAGCAGAAGGAGAGATTCAATCATCAGAAGGAGAGATTGAATCAGCAGAGGGAGAGATTGAATCAGCAGGAGAGATTGAATCAGCAGAAGGAGAGATTGAATCATCAGAAGGAGAGATTGAATCAGCAGAGGGAGAGATTGAATCATCAGAAGGAGAGATTGAATCAGCAGAAGGAGAGATTGAATCATCAGAAGGAGAGATTCAATAATCAGAAGGAGAGATTGAATCATCAGAAGGAGAGATTGAATCAGCAGAAGGAGAGATTGAATCAGCAGAAGGAGATTGAATAAGCAGAAGGAGAGATTGAATCAGCAGAAGGAGAGATTCAATAATCAGGAGAGATTGAATCAGCAGAAGGAGAGATTGAATCAGCAGAAGGAGAGATTGAATCATCAGAAGGAGAGATTGAATCAGCAGAAGGAGAGATTGAATCAGCAGAAGGAGAGATTCAATAATCAGAAGGAGAGATTCAATAATCAGAAGGAGAGATTGAATAAGCAGAAGGAGAGATTGAATCAGCAGAAGGAGAGATTGAATCAGCAGAAGGAGAGATTGAATCAGCAGAAGGAGAGATTGAATCAGCAGAGGGAGAGATTGAATCAGCAGAAGGAGAGATTGAATCAGCAGAAGGAGAGATTGAATCAGCAGAGGGAGAGATTGAATCAGCAGAAGGAGAGATTGAATCAGCAGAAGGAGAGATTGAATCATCAGAAGGAGAGATTGAATCAGCAGAAGGAGAGATTGAATCATCAGAAGGAGAGATTGAATCAGCAGAAGGAGAGATTGAATCAGCAGAAGGAGAGATTGAATCAGCAGAAGGAGAGATTGAATCATCAGAAGGAGAGATTGAATCAGCAGAAGGAGAGATTGAATCATCAGAAGGAGAGATTGAATCAGCAGAAGGTGAGATTGAATCAGCAGAGGGAGAGATTGAATCAGCAGAAGGAGAGATTGAATCAGCAGAAGGAGAGATTGAATCAGCAGAAGGAGAGATTGAATCATCAGAAGGAGAGATTGAATCAGCAGAAGGAGAGATTGAATCAGCAGAAGGAGAGATTGAATCATCAGAAGGAGAGATTGAATCAGCAGAAGGAGAGATTGAATCAGCAGAAGGAGAGATTGAATCATCAGAAGGAGAGATTGAATCAGCAGAAGGAGAGATTGAATCAGCAGAAGGAGAGATTGAATCAGCAGAAGGAGAGATTGAATCAGTAGAAGGAGAGATTGAATCAGCAGAAGGAGAGATTGAATCAGCAGAGGGAGAGATTGAATCAGCAGGAGAGATTGAATCAGCAGAAGGAGAGATTGAATCAGTAGAAGGAGAGATTGAATCAGCAGAAGGAGAGATTGAATCAGCAGAAGGAGAGATTGAATCAGCAGAAGGAGAGATTGAATCAGCAGAAGGAGAGATTGAATCATCAGAAGGAGAGATTGAATCAGCAGAAGGAGAGATTGAATCATCAGAAGGAGAGATTGAATCAGCAGAAGGAGAGATTGAATCAGCAGAAGGAGAGATTGAATCAGCAGAAGGAGAGATTGAATCAGCAGAAGGAGAGATTGAATCAGCAGAAGGAGAGATTGAATCAGCAGAAGGAGAGATTGAATCAGCAGAAGGAGAGATTGAATCAGCAGAAGGAGAGATTGAATCAGCAGAAGGAGAGATTGAATCAGCAGAAGGAGAGATTGAATCAGCAGAAGGAGAGATTGAATCAGCAGAAGGAGAGATTGAATCAGCAGAAGGAGAGATTGAATCAGCAGAATGAGAGATTGAATCATCAGAAGGAGAGATTGAATCAGCAGAAGGAGAGATTGAATCAGCAGAAGGAGAGATTGAATCAGCAGAAGGAGAGATTGAATCAGCAGAAGGAGAGATTGAATCAGCAGAAGGAGAGATTGAATCAGCAGAAGGAGAGATTGAATCAGCAGGAGAGATTGAATCAGCAGAAGGAGAGATTGAATCAGCAGAAGGAGAGATTGAATCAGCAGAAGGAGAGATTGAATCATCAGAAGGAGAGATTGAATCAGCAGAAGGAGAGATTGAATCAGCAGAAGGAGAGATTGAATCAGCAGAAGGAGAGATTGAATCAGCAGAAGGAGAGATTGAATCAGCAGAAGGAGAGATTGAATCAGCAGAAGGAGAGATTGAATCAGCAGAAGGAGGAGAGATTGAATCAGCAGAAGGAGAGATTGAATCAGCAGGAGAGATTGAATCATCAGAAGGAGAGATTGAATCAGCAGAAGGAGAGATTGAATCAGCAGAAGGAGAGATTGAATCAGCAGGAGAGATTGAATCAGCAGAAGGAGAGATTGAATCAGCAGAAGGAGAGATTGAATCAGCAGAGGGAGAGATTGAATCAGCAGGAGAGATTGAATCAGCAGAAGGAGAGATTGAATCAGCAGAGGGAGAGATTGAATCAGCAGAAGGAGAGATTGAATCAGCAGAAGGAGAGATTGAATCAGCAGGAGAGATTGAATCAGCAGGAGAGATTGAATCAGCAGAAGGAGAGATTGAATCAGCAGAGGGAGAGATTGAATCAGCAGGAGAGATTGAATCAGCAGAAGGAGAGATTGAATCATCAGAAGGAGAGATTGAATCAGCAGAGGGAGAGATTGAATCAGCAGAAGGAGAGATTGAATCATCAGAAGGAGAGATTGAATCATCAGAAGGAGAGATTGAATCAGCAGAGGGAGAGATTGAATCAGCAGAAGGAGAGATTCAATCATCAGAAGGAGAGATTGAATCAGCAGAGGGAGAGATTGAATCAGCAGGAGAGATTGAATCAGCAGGAGAGATTGAATCAGCAGAAGGAGAGATTGAATCATCAGAAGGAGAGATTGAATCAGCAGAGGGAGAGATTGAATCATCAGAAGGAGAGATTGAATCAGCAGAAGGAGAGATTGAATCATCAGAAGGAGAGATTCAATAATCAGAAGGAGAGATTGAATCATCAGAAGGAGAGATTGAATCAGCAGAAGGAGAGATTGAATCAGCAGAAGGAGATTGAATAAGCAGAAGGAGAGATTGAATCAGCAGAAGGAGAGATTCAATAATCAGAAGGAGAGATTGAATCAGCAGAAGGAGAGATTGAATCAGCAGAAGGAGAGATTGAATCATCAGAAGGAGAGATTGAATCAGCAGAAGGAGAGATTGAATCAGCAGAAGGAGAGATTCAATAATCAGAAGGAGAGATTGAATAAGCAGAAGGAGAGATTGAATCAGCAGAAGGAGAGATTGAATCAGCAGAAGGAGAGATTGAATCAGCAGAAGGAGAGATTGAATCAGCAGAGGGAGAGATTGAATCAGCAGAAGGAGAGATTGAATCAGCAGAAGGAGAGATTGAATCAGCAGAGGGAGAGATTGAATCAGCAGAAGGAGAGATTGAATCAGCAGAAGGAGAGATTGAATCATCAGAAGGAGAGATTGAATCAGCAGAAGGAGAGATTGAATCAGCAGAAGGAGAGATTGAATCAGCAGAAGGAGAGATTGAATCAGCAGAAGGAGAGATTGAATCAGCAGAGGGAGAGATTGAATCAGCAGAAGGAGAGATTGAATCAGCAGAAGGAGAGATTGAATCAGCAGAAGGAGAGATTGAATCAGCAGAGGGAGAGATTGAATCAGCAGAAGGAGAGATTGAATCAGCAGAAGGAGAGATTGAATCAGCAGAGGGAGAGATTGAATCAGCAGAAGGAGATTGAATAAGCAGAAGGAGAGATTGAATCAGCAGAAGGAGAGATTGAATCATCAGAAGGAGAGATTGAATCAGCAGAAGGAGAGATTGAATCAGCAGAAGGAGAGATTGAATCATCAGAACGAGAGATTGAATCAGCAGAAGGAGAGATTGAATCAGTAGGAGAGATTGAATCATCAGAAGGAGAGATTGAATCAGCAGAAGGAGAGATTGAATCAGCAGAAGGAGAGATTGAATCAGTAGAAGGAGAGATTGAATCAGCAGAAGGAGAGATTGAATCAGCAGAGGGAGAGATTGAATCAGCAGAAGGAGAGATTGAATCAGCAGAAGGAGAGATTGAATCATCAGAAGGAGAGATTGAATCAGCAGAAGGAGAGATTGAATCAGCAGAAGGAGAGATTGAATCAGCAGAAGGAGAGATTGAATCAGCAGAAGGAGAGATTGAATCAGCAGAAGGAGAGATTGAATCAGCAGAGGGAGAGATTGAATCAGCAGAAGGAGAGATTGAATCAGCAGAAGGAGAGATTGAATCAGCAGAGGGAGAGATTGAATCAGCAGAAGGAGAGATTGAATCAGCAGAAGGAGAGATTGAATCATCAGAAGGAGAGATTGAATCAGCAGAAGGAGAGATTGAATCATCAGAAGGAGAGATTGAATCAGCAGAAGGAGAGATTGAATCAGCAGAAGGAGAGATTGAATCAGCAGAAGGAGAGATTGAATCATCAGAAGGAGAGATTGAATCAGCAGAAGGAGAGATTGAATCATCAGAAGGAGAGATTGAATCAGCAGAAGGTGAGATTGAATCAGCAGAGGGAGAGATTGAATCAGCAGAAGGAGAGATTGAATCAGCAGAAGGAGAGATTGAATCAGCAGAAGGAGAGATTGAATCATCAGAAGGAGAGATTGAATCAGCAGAAGGAGAGATTGAATCAGCAGAAGGAGAGATTGAATCATCAGAAGGAGAGATTGAATCAGCAGAAGGAGAGATTGAATCAGCAGAAGGAGAGATTGAATCATCAGAAGGAGAGATTGAATCAGCAGAAGGAGAGATTGAATCAGCAGAAGGAGAGATTGAATCAGCAGAAGGAGAGATTGAATCAGTAGAAGGAGAGATTGAATCAGCAGAAGGAGAGATTGAATCAGCAGAAGGAGAGATTGAATCAGCAGAAGGAGAGATTGAATCAGCAGAAGGAGAGATTGAATCAGCAGAAGGAGAGATTGAATCAGCAGAAGGAGAGATTGAATCAGCAGAAGGAGAGATTGAATCAGCAGAAGGAGAGATTGAATCAGCAGAAGGAGAGATTGAATCAGCAGGAGAGATTGAATCAGCAGAAGGAGAGATTGAATCAGCAGAAGGAGAGATTGAATCAGCAGAGGGAGAGATTGAATCACAGGAGAGATTGAATCAGCAGAAGGAGAGATTGAATCATCAGAAGGAGAGATTGAATCAGCAGAGGGAGAGATTGAATCAGCAGAAGGAGAGATTGAATCATCAGAAGGAGAGATTGAATCATCAGAAGGAGAGATTGAATCAGCAGAGGGAGAGATTGAATCAGCAGAAGGAGAGATTCAATCATCAGAAGGAGAGATTGAATCAGCAGAGGGAGAGATTGAATCAGCAGGAGAGATTGAATCAGCAGAAGGAGAGATTGAATCATCAGAAGGAGAGATTGAATCAGCAGAGGGAGAGATTGAATCATCAGAAGGAGAGATTGAATCAGCAGAAGGAGAGATTGAATCATCAGAAGGAGAGATTCAATAATCAGAAGGAGAGATTGAATCATCAGAAGGAGAGATTGAATCAGCAGAAGGAGAGATTGAATCAGCAGAAGGAGATTGAATAAGCAGAAGGAGAGATTGAATCAGCAGAAGGAGAGATTCAATAATCAGGAGAGATTGAATCAGCAGAAGGAGAGATTGAATCAGCAGAAGGAGAGATTGAATCATCAGAAGGAGAGATTGAATCAGCAGAAGGAGAGATTGAATCAGCAGAAGGAGAGATTCAATAATCAGAAGGAGAGATTCAATAATCAGAAGGAGAGATTGAATAAGCAGAAGGAGAGATTGAATCAGCAGAAGGAGAGATTGAATCAGCAGAAGGAGAGATTGAATCAGCAGAAGGAGAGATTGAATCAGCAGAGGGAGAGATTGAATCAGCAGAAGGAGAGATTGAATCAGCAGAAGGAGAGATTGAATCAGCAGAGGGAGAGATTGAATCAGCAGAAGGAGAGATTGAATCAGCAGAAGGAGAGATTGAATCATCAGAAGGAGAGATTGAATCAGCAGAAGGAGAGATTGAATCATCAGAAGGAGAGATTGAATCAGCAGAAGGAGAGATTGAATCAGCAGAAGGAGAGATTGAATCAGCAGAAGGAGAGATTGAATCATCAGAAGGAGAGATTGAATCAGCAGAAGGAGAGATTGAATCATCAGAAGGAGAGATTGAATCAGCAGAAGGTGAGATTGAATCAGCAGAGGGAGAGATTGAATCAGCAGAAGGAGAGATTGAATCAGCAGAAGGAGAGATTGAATCAGCAGAAGGAGAGATTGAATCATCAGAAGGAGAGATTGAATCAGCAGAAGGAGAGATTGAATCAGCAGAAGGAGAGATTGAATCATCAGAAGGAGAGATTGAATCAGCAGAAGGAGAGATTGAATCAGCAGAAGGAGAGATTGAATCATCAGAAGGAGAGATTGAATCAGCAGAAGGAGAGATTGAATCAGCAGAAGGAGAGATTGAATCAGCAGAAGGAGAGATTGAATCAGTAGAAGGAGAGATTGAATCAGCAGAAGGAGAGATTGAATCAGCAGAGGGAGAGATTGAATCAGCAGGAGAGATTGAATCAGCAGAAGGAGAGATTGAATCAGTAGAAGGAGAGATTGAATCAGCAGAAGGAGAGATTGAATCAGCAGAAGGAGAGATTGAATCAGCAGAAGGAGAGATTGAATCAGCAGAAGGAGAGATTGAATCATCAGAAGGAGAGATTGAATCAGCAGAAGGAGAGATTGAATCATCAGAAGGAGAGATTGAATCAGCAGAAGGAGAGATTGAATCAGCAGAAGGAGAGATTGAATCAGCAGAAGGAGAGATTGAATCAGCAGAAGGAGAGATTGAATCAGCAGAAGGAGAGATTGAATCAGCAGAAGGAGAGATTGAATCAGCAGAAGGAGAGATTGAATCAGCAGAAGGAGAGATTGAATCAGCAGAAGGAGAGATTGAATCAGCAGAAGGAGAGATTGAATCAGCAGAAGGAGAGATTGAATCAGCAGAAGGAGAGATTGAATCAGCAGAAGGAGAGATTGAATCAGCAGAATGAGAGATTGAATCATCAGAAGGAGAGATTGAATCAGCAGAAGGAGAGATTGAATCAGCAGAAGGAGAGATTGAATCAGCAGAAGGAGAGATTGAATCAGCAGAAGGAGAGATTGAATCAGCAGAAGGAGAGATTGAATCAGCAGAAGGAGAGATTGAATCAGCAGGAGAGATTGAATCAGCAGAAGGAGAGATTGAATCAGCAGAAGGAGAGATTGAATCAGCAGAAGGAGAGATTGAATCATCAGAAGGAGAGATTGAATCAGCAGAAGGAGAGATTGAATCAGCAGAAGGAGAGATTGAATCAGCAGAAGGAGAGATTGAATCAGCAGAAGGAGAGATTGAATCAGCAGAAGGAGAGATTGAATCAGCAGAAGGAGAGATTGAATCAGCAGAAGGAGGAGAGATTGAATCAGCAGAAGGAGAGATTGAATCAGCAGGAGAGATTGAATCATCAGAAGGAGAGATTGAATCAGCAGAAGGAGAGATTGAATCAGCAGAAGGAGAGATTGAATCAGCAGGAGAGATTGAATCAGCAGAAGGAGAGATTGAATCAGCAGAAGGAGAGATTGAATCAGCAGAGGGAGAGATTGAATCAGCAGGAGAGATTGAATCAGCAGAAGGAGAGATTGAATCAGCAGAGGGAGAGATTGAATCAGCAGAAGGAGAGATTGAATCAGCAGAAGGAGAGATTGAATCAGCAGGAGAGATTGAATCAGCAGGAGAGATTGAATCAGCAGAAGGAGAGATTGAATCAGCAGAGGGAGAGATTGAATCAGCAGGAGAGATTGAATCAGCAGAAGGAGAGATTGAATCATCAGAAGGAGAGATTGAATCAGCAGAGGGAGAGATTGAATCAGCAGAAGGAGAGATTGAATCATCAGAAGGAGAGATTGAATCATCAGAAGGAGAGATTGAATCAGCAGAGGGAGAGATTGAATCAGCAGAAGGAGAGATTCAATCATCAGAAGGAGAGATTGAATCAGCAGAGGGAGAGATTGAATCAGCAGGAGAGATTGAATCAGCAGGAGAGATTGAATCAGCAGAAGGAGAGATTGAATCATCAGAAGGAGAGATTGAATCAGCAGAGGGAGAGATTGAATCATCAGAAGGAGAGATTGAATCAGCAGAAGGAGAGATTGAATCATCAGAAGGAGAGATTCAATAATCAGAAGGAGAGATTGAATCATCAGAAGGAGAGATTGAATCAGCAGAAGGAGAGATTGAATCAGCAGAAGGAGATTGAATAAGCAGAAGGAGAGATTGAATCAGCAGAAGGAGAGATTCAATAATCAGAAGGAGAGATTGAATCAGCAGAAGGAGAGATTGAATCAGCAGAAGGAGAGATTGAATCATCAGAAGGAGAGATTGAATCAGCAGAAGGAGAGATTGAATCAGCAGAAGGAGAGATTCAATAATCAGAAGGAGAGATTGAATAAGCAGAAGGAGAGATTGAATCAGCAGAAGGAGAGATTGAATCAGCAGAAGGAGAGATTGAATCAGCAGAAGGAGAGATTGAATCAGCAGAGGGAGAGATTGAATCAGCAGAAGGAGAGATTGAATCAGCAGAAGGAGAGATTGAATCAGCAGAGGGAGAGATTGAATCAGCAGAAGGAGAGATTGAATCAGCAGAAGGAGAGATTGAATCATCAGAAGGAGAGATTGAATCAGCAGAAGGAGAGATTGAATCAGCAGAAGGAGAGATTGAATCAGCAGAAGGAGAGATTGAATCAGCAGAAGGAGAGATTGAATCAGCAGAGGGAGAGATTGAATCAGCAGAAGGAGAGATTGAATCAGCAGAAGGAGAGATTGAATCAGCAGAAGGAGAGATTGAATCAGCAGAGGGAGAGATTGAATCAGCAGAAGGAGAGATTGAATCAGCAGAAGGAGAGATTGAATCAGCAGAGGGAGAGATTGAATCAGCAGAAGGAGATTGAATAAGCAGAAGGAGAGATTGAATCAGCAGAAGGAGAGATTGAATCATCAGAAGGAGAGATTGAATCAGCAGAAGGAGAGATTGAATCAGCAGAAGGAGAGATTGAATCATCAGAACGAGAGATTGAATCAGCAGAAGGAGAGATTGAATCAGTAGGAGAGATTGAATCATCAGAAGGAGAGATTGAATCAGCAGAAGGAGAGATTGAATCAGCAGAAGGAGAGATTGAATCAGTAGAAGGAGAGATTGAATCAGCAGAAGGAGAGATTGAATCAGCAGAGGGAGAGATTGAATCAGCAGAAGGAGAGATTGAATCAGCAGAAGGAGAGATTGAATCATCAGAAGGAGAGATTGAATCAGCAGAAGGAGAGATTGAATCAGCAGAAGGAGAGATTGAATCAGCAGAAGGAGAGATTGAATCAGCAGAAGGAGAGATTGAATCAGCAGAAGGAGAGATTGAATCAGCAGAGGGAGAGATTGAATCAGCAGAAGGAGAGATTGAATCAGCAGAAGGAGAGATTGAATCAGCAGAGGGAGAGATTGAATCAGCAGAAGGAGAGATTGAATCAGCAGAAGGAGAGATTGAATCATCAGAAGGAGAGATTGAATCAGCAGAAGGAGAGATTGAATCATCAGAAGGAGAGATTGAATCAGCAGAAGGAGAGATTGAATCAGCAGAAGGAGAGATTGAATCAGCAGAAGGAGAGATTGAATCATCAGAAGGAGAGATTGAATCAGCAGAAGGAGAGATTGAATCATCAGAAGGAGAGATTGAATCAGCAGAAGGTGAGATTGAATCAGCAGAGGGAGAGATTGAATCAGCAGAAGGAGAGATTGAATCAGCAGAAGGAGAGATTGAATCAGCAGAAGGAGAGATTGAATCATCAGAAGGAGAGATTGAATCAGCAGAAGGAGAGATTGAATCAGCAGAAGGAGAGATTGAATCATCAGAAGGAGAGATTGAATCAGCAGAAGGAGAGATTGAATCAGCAGAAGGAGAGATTGAATCATCAGAAGGAGAGATTGAATCAGCAGAAGGAGAGATTGAATCAGCAGAAGGAGAGATTGAATCAGCAGAAGGAGAGATTGAATCAGTAGAAGGAGAGATTGAATCAGCAGAAGGAGAGATTGAATCAGCAGAGGGAGAGATTGAATCAGCAGGAGAGATTGAATCAGCAGAAGGAGAGATTGAATCAGTAGAAGGAGAGATTGAATCAGCAGAAGGAGAGATTGAATCAGCAGAAGGAGAGATTGAATCAGCAGAAGGAGAGATTGAATCATCAGAAGGAGAGATTGAATCAGCAGAAGGAGAGATTGAATCAGCAGAAGGAGAGATTGAATCAGCAGAAGGAGAGATTGAATCAGCAGAAGGAGAGATTGAATCAGCAGAAGGAGAGATTGAATCAGCAGAGGGAGAGATTGAATCAGCAGAAGGAGAGATTGAATCAGCAGAAGGAGAGATTGAATCAGCAGAGGGAGAGATTGAATCAGCAGAAGGAGAGATTGAATCAGCAGAAGGAGAGATTGAATCATCAGAAGGAGAGATTGAATCAGCAGAAGGAGAGATTGAATCATCAGAAGGAGAGATTGAATCAGCAGAAGGAGAGATTGAATCAGCAGAAGGAGAGATTGAATCAGCAGAAGGAGAGATTGAATCATCAGAAGGAGAGATTGAATCAGCAGAAGGAGAGATTGAATCATCAGAAGGAGAGATTGAATCAGCAGAAGGTGAGATTGAATCAGCAGAGGGAGAGATTGAATCAGCAGAAGGAGAGATTGAATCAGCAGAAGGAGAGATTGAATCAGCAGAAGGAGAGATTGAATCATCAGAAGGAGAGATTGAATCAGCAGAAGGAGAGATTGAATCAGCAGAAGGAGAGATTGAATCATCAGAAGGAGAGATTGAATCAGCAGAAGGAGAGATTGAATCAGCAGAAGGAGAGATTGAATCATCAGAAGGAGAGATTGAATCAGCAGAAGGAGAGATTGAATCAGCAGAAGGAGAGATTGAATCAGCAGAAGGAGAGATTGAATCAGTAGAAGGAGAGATTGAATCAGCAGAAGGAGAGATTGAATCAGCAGAGGGAGAGATTGAATCAGCAGGAGAGATTGAATCAGCAGAAGGAGAGATTGAATCAGTAGAAGGAGAGATTGAATCAGCAGAAGGAGAGATTGAATCAGCAGAAGGAGAGATTGAATCAGCAGAAGGAGAGATTGAATCAGCAGAAGGAGAGATTGAATCATCAGAAGGAGAGATTGAATCAGCAGAAGGAGAGATTGAATCATCAGAAGGAGAGATTGAATCAGCAGAAGGAGAGATTGAATCAGCAGAAGGAGAGATTGAATCAGCAGAAGGAGAGATTGAATCAGCAGAAGGAGAGATTGAATCAGCAGAAGGAGAGATTGAATCAGCAGAAGGAGAGATTGAATCAGCAGAAGGAGAGATTGAATCAGCAGAAGGAGAGATTGAATCAGCAGAAGGAGAGATTGAATCAGCAGAAGGAGAGATTGAATCAGCAGAAGGAGAGATTGAATCAGCAGAAGGAGAGATTGAATCAGCAGAAGGAGAGATTGAATCATCAGAAGGAGAGATTGAATCAGCAGAAGGAGAGATTGAATCAGCAGAAGGAGAGATTGAATCAGCAGAAGGAGAGATTGAATCAGCAGAAGGAGAGATTGAATCAGCAGAAGGAGAGATTGAATCAGCAGAAGGAGAGATTGAATCAGCAGGAGAGATTGAATCAGCAGAAGGAGAGATTGAATCAGCAGAAGGAGAGATTGAATCAGCAGAAGGAGAGATTGAATCATCAGAAGGAGAGATTGAATCAGCAGAAGGAGAGATTGAATCAGCAGAAGGAGAGATTGAATCAGCAGAAGGAGAGATTGAATCAGCAGAAGGAGAGATTGAATCAGCAGAAGGAGAGATTGAATCAGCAGAAGGAGAGATTGAATCAGCAGAAGGAGGAGAGATTGAATCAGCAGAAGGAGAGATTGAATCAGCAGGAGAGATTGAATCATCAGAAGGAGAGATTGAATCAGCAGAAGGAGAGATTGAATCAGCAGAAGGAGAGATTGAATCAGCAGGAGAGATTGAATCAGCAGAAGGAGAGATTGAATCAGCAGAAGGAGAGATTGAATCAGCAGAGGGAGAGATTGAATCAGCAGGAGAGATTGAATCAGCAGAAGGAGAGATTGAATCAGCAGAGGGAGAGATTGAATCAGCAGAAGGAGAGATTGAATCAGCAGAAGGAGAGATTGAATCAGCAGGAGAGATTGAATCAGCAGGAGAGATTGAATCAGCAGAAGGAGAGATTGAATCAGCAGAGGGAGAGATTGAATCAGCAGGAGAGATTGAATCAGCAGAAGGAGAGATTGAATCATCAGAAGGAGAGATTGAATCAGCAGAGGGAGAGATTGAATCAGCAGAAGGAGAGATTGAATCATCAGAAGGAGAGATTGAATCATCAGAAGGAGAGATTGAATCAGCAGAGGGAGAGATTGAATCAGCAGAAGGAGAGATTCAATCATCAGAAGGAGAGATTGAATCAGCAGAGGGAGAGATTGAATCAGCAGGAGAGATTGAATCAGCAGGAGAGATTGAATCAGCAGAAGGAGAGATTGAATCATCAGAAGGAGAGATTGAATCAGCAGAGGGAGAGATTGAATCATCAGAAGGAGAGATTGAATCAGCAGAAGGAGAGATTGAATCATCAGAAGGAGAGATTCAATAATCAGAAGGAGAGATTGAATCATCAGAAGGAGAGATTGAATCAGCAGAAGGAGAGATTGAATCAGCAGAAGGAGATTGAATAAGCAGAAGGAGAGATTGAATCAGCAGAAGGAGAGATTCAATAATCAGAAGGAGAGATTGAATCAGCAGAAGGAGAGATTGAATCAGCAGAAGGAGAGATTGAATCATCAGAAGGAGAGATTGAATCAGCAGAAGGAGAGATTGAATCAGCAGAAGGAGAGATTCAATAATCAGAAGGAGAGATTGAATAAGCAGAAGGAGAGATTGAATCAGCAGAAGGAGAGATTGAATCAGCAGAAGGAGAGATTGAATCAGCAGAAGGAGAGATTGAATCAGCAGAGGGAGAGATTGAATCAGCAGAAGGAGAGATTGAATCAGCAGAAGGAGAGATTGAATCAGCAGAGGGAGAGATTGAATCAGCAGAAGGAGAGATTGAATCAGCAGAAGGAGAGATTGAATCATCAGAAGGAGAGATTGAATCAGCAGAAGGAGAGATTGAATCAGCAGAAGGAGAGATTGAATCAGCAGAAGGAGAGATTGAATCAGCAGAAGGAGAGATTGAATCAGCAGAGGGAGAGATTGAATCAGCAGAAGGAGAGATTGAATCAGCAGAAGGAGAGATTGAATCAGCAGAAGGAGAGATTGAATCAGCAGAGGGAGAGATTGAATCAGCAGAAGGAGAGATTGAATCAGCAGAAGGAGAGATTGAATCAGCAGAGGGAGAGATTGAATCAGCAGAAGGAGATTGAATAAGCAGAAGGAGAGATTGAATCAGCAGAAGGAGAGATTGAATCATCAGAAGGAGAGATTGAATCAGCAGAAGGAGAGATTGAATCAGCAGAAGGAGAGATTGAATCATCAGAACGAGAGATTGAATCAGCAGAAGGAGAGATTGAATCAGTAGGAGAGATTGAATCATCAGAAGGAGAGATTGAATCAGCAGAAGGAGAGATTGAATCAGCAGAAGGAGAGATTGAATCAGTAGAAGGAGAGATTGAATCAGCAGAAGGAGAGATTGAATCAGCAGAGGGAGAGATTGAATCAGCAGAAGGAGAGATTGAATCAGCAGAAGGAGAGATTGAATCATCAGAAGGAGAGATTGAATCAGCAGAAGGAGAGATTGAATCAGCAGAAGGAGAGATTGAATCAGCAGAAGGAGAGATTGAATCAGCAGAAGGAGATTGAATAAGCAGAAGGAGAGATTGAATCAGCAGAAGGAGAGATTGAATCAGCAGAGGGAGAGATTGAATCAGCAGAAGGAGAGATTGAATCATCAGAAGGAGAGATTGAATCAGCAGAGGGAGAGATTGAATCAGCAGAAGGAGAGATTGAATCATCAGAAGGAGAGATTGAATCATCAGAAGGAGAGATTGAATCAGCAGAGGGAGAGATTGAATGAGCAGGAGAGATTGAATCAGCAGGAGAGATTGAATCAGCAGAAGGAGAGATTGAATCATCAGAAGGAGAGATTGAATCAGCAGAAGGAGAGATTGAATCAGCAGAAGGAGAGATTGAATCATCAGAAGGAGAGATTGAATCAGCAGAAGGAGAGATTGAATCAGCAGAAGGAGAGATTGAATCAGCAGAAGGAGAGATTGAATCAGCAGAAGGAGAGATTGAATCAGTAGAAGGAGAGATTGAATCAGCAGAAGGAGAGATTGAATCAGCAGAAGGAGAGATTGAATCATCAGAAGGAGAGATTGAATCAGCAGAAGGAGATTGAATCAGCAGAAGGAGAGATTGAATCAGCAGAAGGAGAGATTGAATCAGCAGAAGGAGAGATTGAATCAGCAGAAGGAGAGATTGAATCAGCAGAAGGAGAGATTGAATCATCAGAAGGAGAGATTGAATCATCAGAAGGAGAGATTGAATCAGCAGAAGGAGAGATTGAATCAGCAGAAGGAGAGATTGAATCAGCAGAAGGAGAGATTGAATCAGTAGAAGGAGAGATTGAATCATCAGAAGGAGAGATTGAATCAGCAGAAGGAGAGATTGAATCAGCAGAAGGAGAGATTGAATCAGCAGAAGGAGAGATTGAATCAGCAGAAGGAGAGATTGAATCAGCAGAAGGAGAGATTGAATCAGCAGAAGGAGAGATTGAATCAGCAGAGGGAGAGATTGAATCAGCAGAAGGAGAGATTGAATCATCAGAAGGAGAGATTGAATCATCAGAAGGAGAGATTGAATCAGCAGAGGGAGAGATTGAATGAGCAGGAGAGATTGAATCAGCAGGAGAGATTGAATCAGCAGAAGGAGAGATTGAATCAGCAGAAGGAGAGATTGAATCAGCAGAAGGAGAGATTGAATCAGCAGAAGGAGAGATTGAATCAGCAGAAGGAGAGATTGATCAGTAGAAGAAGAGATTGAATCAGCAGAAGGAGAGATTGAATCAGCAGCAAGCTGCAATTGCTATGCAGCTTGCAAGGAAAATGGCATCTCACAATACCAGAGCAAGGGAATGAGCGTGGTATGTGCACATCTTGCCTGCAAAGTAACATTACTCCGCAAATACAACTATTGAGCATGTTAAACTTGGCTCTAGAAAATCTGGAATTCCCTCATACATGTATGACAACCACCTTCGGATTGTAAACAATAGATTAGGGCCAATTCTCAATCCAATGAAACATGGCCACTGACATGAGGTGGTGTTTATATACCGACAAAATAATTGGCTCTGTAATTTACATGTAGGTTGCTTACTCCAAAAATACTACAAAAATACTAGTCATGACATATAAACCACACCTACTGCTCAGTGCCGAGTAACAGTGCGCCTCAAAGGTTTCACACAGGATATATTTCTGGATAGGGATGGGGGCGTGGCAGGGGGATGGGGGCGTGGATACGTATTTTCTTGGTCCACCTACCCACCACACTTCTGTAAAGAGGAGTGAATGAATGAGTGATCTTCACTATTATGTATTGGAAGTTTCCAAGATGAAAAAACAATCACATTTAAGGGTGGGATAAATATTTGACTATTTGCCTGGTCTCAGAAAGGGAGGGGGATTTCAGTTAGGGGAGAGTGTCCTCTCCCCACTTCCTGCCCCCTAACCCCCTCACCCCCCGTCATGTATGTGAGACCTGCTTTGTAACTAGCTAGCAAATGTACTAAAACAGCTCAGGAAATATTCAAACCCCACCCACCCCCCACCATGTAGGAGAGTCCCTGCCTTATAATGAGCGAATGTACTAAAACAGCTCAGGAAATATTCAAACCCCACTCACACCCCACCATGTAGGTGAGTCCCTGCCTTATAATGAGCGAATGTACTAAAACAGCTCAGGAAATATTCAAACCCCACCCACCCCCCACCATGTAGGTGAGTCCCTGCCTTATAATGAGCGAATGTACCGAAACAGTTCAGGAAATATCCAAATAAAAAGGTAGTAAGGAGTACTCTTACAAGGTTGCTGCATGGCTGACATCTCTCTGTAGTGTAGGAAGTCTGCCATTGGCACACGGCGGAGAGTGTGCCTTCCTTTCATCCTCTGGACTGAGCCCTGCAACTCTCCCCCCTTCGCCTCCATCGCCGTATCCGGATGGCTGCTTTAGGATTGGACGCATTTCAATCGTGGACGAGGGCAGGTGAGTTTGAGTGATCAAAGAATGCTCGTCACCATTTTCACGAGGCTCATCCGCATCGGACCACGTAGTGCTTGGTGAGGCAGGGGACAAAGGGAGAATGTCAATAGGAGTAGAGCCATTGACTGTAGTAATGTCCTTAGACATGCTCATCTTCAGATGTAGACTTTCGTGGAATTCATGGTTCTTCAAGCTTTCTACAAGTTCATCATCTCGTGCGTCCATTGATTTGAGGGACTCTGTTACTTCTTCACTCGTTGTACAACAAGGACCATTTCCAGTTATGTCTGCGGCATCTATTCCATTGCTCTGATCAGTGATCAAATGGTTGCCATCACTGTCAAGGTCCAGTGAGATGTCATCATCATTGTCAAACGATGCCCTACCTTCATGTGCATCCTTCTTGGCACAGAAAGCATCGCCAATATTGGTACCTTTGGCCGTATCGTTTCGTCCACATGAAGATGGACTGCCATTGTGCACCACACAATCCTTTGGCGCATTATGACGTATTTTCGGTGAGCATTTGTCCTTAGCATCTGTTATGTCTGTGAGGGAGGAGAGGGATGTTCGATTGTAAGGGCAGAGGATTGGAGTACAGTACATAGCCTTCCATAAAAATATCCTATGGATATGAGCAATGGGCCTCAGTACCTATACGGAAAATTGTCAAGATTATAGTTAAGTATGTCTTTTCCAAGTGAAATCCCTTTACCTTATGCTCCACCCTAGGAGGTTTATACAAGAAATTTACAATGTCGGGGTTTCCCCTGTGGAGGAACGTCCATATGGGTGTGGAATCTTCCGCAAGACGCCACGCCTCCCTCTCCTTCATGTTGTTGCCGAGGAAGGTACCAAAAAAGCAAGAGTAGGCATGGTGACCAAGCTTGACCTGAACAGGATGAAAAAATATGATGAAAACATCGATAATTGTATACAGTAGGCGCCAGGGTTGTATACAGAAATTTTGCCAAGGGGGGGCGAACTTGAGATATGGAAAAATAAGGGGGGGCGAGAATGATACAATGATGGTGTATGTAATGTATAAGGGTGGTGTCTAATTTCAAGGGGGGGGGCGAGAATGATACAAGGGGGGGCGAATGCCCCCCCCCGCCCCCCCCTAAATACACCCCTGAGTAGGCGCCATAAAAAACTTGGCGTTGCGTTTAAACCGAGCGTTGGTTCAGCGTCTAAACGCATGCGATTTCCTACCGGCTAAAAAGGACGCACGAAACGTTCAGACGCTAAACATTTTAAACGCACGACCGTTTAGCCACTCTAAACGTTTAGACGCACGGAACGTTTATTGTTTTTTAGCCGGAATAGATCGAGTTGCACTTCAGGAGTTGCACGTGGCAGTCATCGTGATTTTTAGCGAATGGTGTAACAAGAAACAGATTGAAGGCGACTGACTGTGTCAGGACTTAGTCTGGCGGTTTGATAGCGGGAGACCTACAAAGATAATGGCAGCCATCTGAGAGGTGGAACAGAAGATGCGAATTAATGACTGCCTTCCAGCTGCACGAGCACCTCAAGAACAATGGCTACCCAATGACCATTCTTCGTGTTGATCCTCACTCGGAGGGTAGCTCCTACTGCCAGTTGGCAAGAGAATTAACTAGGTTCGTGTTAGTCTTGTTTGCTTGGGATTCATAAGGCTGTATGCTGACTTAATTTAGCTGATAAGGAGACTGGCTTAAAGCTCCAATGGGGGCTCCTACATGCTTGCTATGGGTGGGGGGGCTCTCGTGTCTAGCTTTTGTTTGTAGTTTATGCTTAAGCTTGAATGCCCACTCTGTTGGTGTAGTGGCTGTTATTGCCTTGCACTGAAATAAACATTATTTTACAGATTTGTTGCCTTGATGTGAATAAAATTATAATCCCCAATTGCATCATTTAGGTTGGTGCGGCCAAGACAATTCATGGGTATCAAGGGTTTGAGAAGGTAATATGGACAGACGAATGCAGTCGCAGTTTGAAACCCACTGAAGCTCATAAGAAGATTGGTCAACCTGAAAAGAACAATATCCTGTGTTTTTTTTGTCATTGCATTTTAATGTTATAGAAATGGGAGTTGCAGGGAGTTCTAAATTAAAATATATATACATTTTTAATTTACATAATGTTTGTTACAGAAGAGAAGTCGAAGTTACAGAAGTCGACAAAAAAAACCCAGTCGATTAAAGACTTGTGAACAAACACAAATATTACATGAACAGTAAATCATTTCTTGGGTTTGTAGTCCCATCCGGTTTGATGCCAGTTGAATTGCCTCCAGACACATTCTGGGATGTGTAAGTCCTACCTTCACTCTGTGCAGGCACCACCCAGCAAGGTGCCCCAGAGCTTTGCCTTGTGGGACAGAGACTGAGCCAACTCCACTGGCACACCAAAGTTATATTATAGCAAGTATAACAGTAAGAGGAGGAAACTTACTTGCTTAAAGCTTACAGGCCCTTAAACTCGTACTGAAATAATAATTTATGAAATAACTCGGACAACAACTCCAGCGGACGCTGTAACTGTAGCTTGCCCCGATTTTTTTCTTCAGTTCACGTGGTAGTCAATGCACGGGCTTCTCGGTAAAAAAAAAGTAAAAATGCAGCGAGCATTTAAACGCAGCGAGCGTCCAAATGCTCTGTACTGTGCGTTTCGTTAACGTTTCTTTGGCCAACGGTCATGCGTTGCACGTACGTTGGGTTTAAACGCAACGCCAAGTTTTTTATGGCGCCTACTGTATATACAGTATGCATGTATAAAGGATAATGTATATATTGCAATGCCCCCTTTTCCATAACCTAATCATACATTCCCCCCCCTTCTTTTCCACCCCCCCCACTTTTTTCCAGCCCCACCTTTTTATTCACAGCCCCCCCCACCTTAAATCCATTATGATTAACCAGAACATCTAACTCTGTATAAAACACTCAAGCTCTTTATAAACCTAAACCACTCAAGCAAGCTCTTTATAAACCACTCAAGCAAGCTCTTTATAAACCACTCAAGCTCTTTATAAACCACTCAAGTAAGCTCTTTATAAACCACTCAAGTAGGCTCTTCATAAACCACTCAAGCTCTTTATAAACCACTCAAGCAAGCTCTTTATAAACCACTCAAGCAAGCTCTTTAGCTCTTTATAAACCACTCAAGCAAGCTCCTTATAAACCACTCAAGTAAACTCTTTATAAACCACTCAAGCAAGCTCTTTATAAACCACTCAAGTAAGATCTTTATAAACCACTCAAGCAAGCTCTTTATAAACCACTCAAGTAAGCTCTTTATAAACCACTCAAGCAAGCTCTTGATAAACCACTCAAGTAAGCTCTTTATAAACCACTCAAGCAAGCTCTTTATAAACCACTCAAGCAAGCTCTTTATAAACCACTCAAGTAAGCTCTTTATAAACCACTCAAGTAGGCTCTTTATAAACCACTCAAGCTCTTTATAAACCACTCAAGCAAGCTCTTTATAAACCACTCAAGCAAGCTCCTTATAAACCACTCAAGCAAGCTCTTTATAAACCACTCAAGTAAGCTCTTTATAAACCACTCAAGTAAGCTCTTTATAAACCACTCAAGCTCTTTATAAACACTCAAGTAAGCTCTTTATAAACCACTCAAGCAAGCTCTTTATAAACCACTCAAGCTCTTTATAAACCACTCAAGAAAGCTCTTTATAAACCACTCAAGTAGGCTCTTTATAAACCACTCAAGCAAGCTCTTTATAAACCACTCAAGTAAGCTCTTTATAAACCACTCAAGTAGGCTCTTTATAAACCACTCAAGCAAGCTCTTTATATAAACCACTCAAGTAAGCTCTTTATAAACCACTCAAGCAACTTCTTTATAAACCACTCAAGCTCTTTATAAACCACTCAAGTAAGCTCTTTATAAATCACTCAAGCTCTTTATAAACCACTCAAGTAAGCTATTTTTTAACCACTCAAGCTCTATATAAACCACTCAAGTAAGCTCTTTATAAACCACTCAAGCAAGCTCTTTATAAACCACTCAAGCAAGCTCTTTATAAACCACTCAAGTAAGCTCTTTATAAACCACTCAAGCTCTATATAAACCACTCAAGCTCTTTATAAACCACTCAAGCTCTTTATAAACCACTCAACTAAGCTCTTTATAAACCACTAAAGCTCTATATAAACCACTCAAGTAAGCTCTTTATAAACCACTCAAGCAAGCTCTTTATAAACCACTCAAGCAAGCTCTTTATAAACCACTCAAGCAACTTCTTTATAAACCACTCAAGCAACTTCTTTATAAACCACTCAAGTAAGCTCTTTATAAACTACTCAAGCAAGCTCTTTATAAACCACTCAAGCAAGCTCTTTATAAACCACTCAAGCAACTTCTTTATAAACCACTAAAGCTCTTTATAAACCACTCAAGTAAGCTCTTTATAAACCACTCAAGCTCTATATAAACCACTCAAGTAAGCTCTTTATAAACCACTCAAGTAAGCTCTTTATAAACCACTCAAGCTCTATATAAACCACTCAAGTAAGCTCTTTATAAACCACTCAAGCAAGCTCTTTATAAACCACTCAAGCTCTATATAAACCACTCAAGCTCTTTATAAACCACTCAAGCAAGCTCTTTATAAACCATCCAAGTAAACTATTTATAAACCAGTCAAACCAGTCAAGCAAGCTCTTTATAAACCACTCAAGCTCTTTATAAACCACTCAGGCAAGCTCTTTATAAACCACCCAAGTAAGCTCTTTATAAACCACTCAAGCTCTTTATAAACCACTCAAGTAAGCTCTTTATAAACCACTCAAGCAAGCTCTTTATAAACCACTCAAGCAAGCTCTTTATAAACCACCCAAGTAAGCTCTTTATAAACCACTCAAGCTCTTTATAAACCACTCAAGTAAGCTCTTTATAAACCACTCAAGCAAGCTCTTCAGGAGTGTCTGCCAGATCAATAGCAGGCACAGAACACACAAAATTATAGGGCCACTGTGATACAGTACACATAATCGATATCTTGCGTACCCCACAAACCTTCCCCCTCCCACACACACCTCTGTCCTCAAATAAACCCAACCCTCAGACCCCCCCCCCCTTTTCCCCGAGCCAACATGACACACTTGATACTACGGCATTACCAGGAAGTGTTCATTGAACTCAAAGTCACAGGGGTGCTGCCTCATCAGCTGGTGAACAGAATCCAGCCACTGAAGGAAAACGGGGCATCTCTGGTTAGTATCATCACACGTGTGCCCACAGCGATCCCCAAACTTATGGCCATACGACAACCACTCTCGCTCCAACATCACCCGGAAACCCTGCACAGATACATGTGCACACATCACACTTGTCACAGATAATGTGTTCACATCACAGATACATGTGTACACATCACACTTGTGCACAGTTAATGGTACACATTACATGTTGCTTGCTTGCAGAGAGAAGGAAAATCTTCCATCACATTAATTACAGGCAGTTCAGTTAAATTCATCATAAATGAATGCACTTATATATCTATAGATGCTCAGTAGGAAAATCAAAGCTACTAAAGTGGATAGCTGACTCACCACACAAGCTGGATCTCAAATGCTCTGAAATTCGTGTTTGCCCTCAACAAGAACTATTTTTTAATACAAACATTGGATTGTCCAGAGACGACGTCATAAAAAAATAAGAAAAGAAAAAAACACCCAGCGACAACCCTTTACCATAGTAACGTATGTATGGTAAAGGGTCATCAAACAAATTGTGTTTTACATGGGAACAGTCGTGTTTTAAATTAATATTTTAACCAATATTTCAGCAGTGGAGGACTAAACCAAGTCTGGGCTTCAGGACCTTCATGGCTTCCACATACATGATCTATTGTTTCTCACTTTCATCCACTACACACATCAGCACGTGCCATGTATTGTTGACTGTACGCCAAGTACGGTCATCTACAACATCCTTCAAGGACTTGCTTGGTGGGGAACTCCACCAACCAAACAGCAGATGTTTTGGTCGAGGACCAGCTACAAACTCCTTTGGCCTTGGCAGTTTGCCAGGAACGAGAATTCCACACACTAATCAGCAAAAATGTGCGCGACTAATTTCTTCAGCTTCTAATACAGCACGTGCAGTTGTTACTGCTCAATGCTAATTTAAAAATAGCAGATTAGCCACACCCACAACTACCCATTCTTCTGATAAACAAGTTGTCATGGACGTGCGTAAACATTTGGACTCTTATGGTGCTAAAGTTTCTATGAATGGGCATATTGCACGCAACTTATGTGACAGGAAAAACAGAGATAGAAAGAGAGATACATTTAGAAACAGAGGAGATATACATTTAGAAACGAGACAGGAGATATATATTTAGAAACAGAGTTAGAAACATGTAGAAACGGAGATAGAAAGAAAGATACATTTAGAAACAGAGTTAGAAACAGAGATACATCTAGAAACAGAGATAGAAATAGAGATACATTTAGAAACAGAGATAGAAAGAGAGATACATCTAGAAACAGAGATAGAAACAGACCCATACATATAGAAACAGATTTATAGAAACAGAGATGTAGATCCTTTGAAACGAAAATCAAAGTTTTTTTCTCACAATTGATATATTTTGCGCTGCAAGTTTACTACCTTAGCGGAGGATCCAAGGTGCACTAACAATCTAAGAATCTACGAAGCTGCCAATGTTAGTTTAGTTGAGATGAAAGGGCCTGTCCAGACAGCACAAGCAACTGTGCATTGGTCAAGTCCACACTGAATTCAAATTGAAATAATACGCATTATTCTGGTCCACTTCGATAGGTGGCTTGATGCGAATCAGAACAATAAATTAAAGCATCTGTGCGAGTGTGCATTGTAAAGAATTTCATTCACTTGCGTCTTCGTGATGCTGCAGTTGGAGCTAGCTGTATACTACCTGTGGCCAAACTACATGTAGCTAGCTCGAGTAGCTATGTAGCTAGACCAACTACATAGTGTAGCTAGAGAACTGTTGCTATGTTTATACGCCCTGCATTTGGACTTCTGAAGTTCATGCAGCCGCAACCTTCATTGATCCTTCAGCTCTCTCCTCGTTCTTCTCTGCAGGAAATGCTTCCTGCACATCTGTAGTAGCTGATAAGCAAGAAAAGGACGCAAAAACAAACTCCATCTCAACTATAGCTACAGCATATGATATTGTCTGAATTTGGTAGGCTGATTATTTTTTCTTCGCACAGTTTATTTTGGTGCTAGTGTGGACACGACGAATGCACATCAGCATTTCCCTCTGACCCAATGCGCATTAATGCACATCAGTTTAAGTAGAGTATGGACAGGTCTCTTCCATCCACCATTAAAAAATAGTTCAGTCCAATACAGAGAG
The DNA here is from genome assembly GCA_028752905.1 of Cladorhizidae sp. MBARI D1340-BT2. Lineage (NCBI taxonomy): Eukaryota > Metazoa > Porifera > Demospongiae > Poecilosclerida > Cladorhizidae > Cladorhizidae sp. MBARI D1340-BT2. Next base: position 31,256,718 of record JAQNBH010000002.1, on the reverse strand, counting down.
TGCTACAGTACATGTATTTGGTGATAAAAGCTTGAGATCTGAGCGAGGGGTTATATTCCAAAAAGAACCTTCTCCATGAACTCATCTCCATAACTCTGCTAGCTGCTGCTTGGATGGCTAGCTACTCTTGACTCCATAACTCTGCTAGCTTCTGCTTGGATGACTAGCTACTCTTGCCTCCATAACTCTGCTAGCTGCTGCTTGCATGGCTAGCTACTCTTGTCTCCATAACTCTGCTAGCTGCTATTTAGATTGCCTTGCAAGGAACAGGAAATACTGTTCACGGCAGAATAAGAGGATAGGGTGCATTGCTTAGAAAATGAATAATTCATAAATGGATTTCAAATCCTGTGTATCTCTATGTGCATTAGTGAGTGTGAGTGAGTGTGAGGGAGTGTGTGTGCATGCGTGAGTGTGAGGGAGTGTGAGTGCATCAGTGAGTGTGAGGGAGTGTGAGTGCATCAGTGAGTGTGAGTGTGTGTGCATGAGTGAGTGTGAGGGAGTGTGAGTGCATCAGTGAGTGTGAGGGAGTGTGTGTGCATGAGTGAGTGTGAGGGAGTGTGTGCATGATTGAGTGTGAGGGAGTGTGAGTGCATCATGGCAGGTGCCAAAGTGCAAAGCTCATATCTCGTCTAAAACCTACTCTAGTATATTCTTAGTATCCTAGGCAAGAACATGCTGCAGAGGCTGAAAGATAGCGTTACCAGTCACCTGCATGGTCCTGTAGTAGGGGTCCAGCATGAGCTCAGCCAGCGCCACCACTTGTGTGGTCCTGTCCCAACCATCGGAGCAGTGGATCAGAATAGGCCTGGCCGAGTCCTGGACCACACCCACCACCTCGCACGCAACTGCAAGCAGTTCGCAGATATAACTCAGCCATTGTGTGCTCTCCAAATTGGACAGGAAACTAGAGGAAAGGGAAAATGGCCATTAAATATACTCCATTGCAGTACATGAATAATATATTAACAGCATCTGTGAAAGAAAACACTAAATTTACAGAAATGGGCTAATAAAAAACAAATTTTAGTGGAGTAGTCCAGTGCCTTCCAGCAACACTGCAGGCCTAGTGGAGTACACCAGTGCCTTCCTGCAACACTGCAGGCCTAGTGGAGTAGTCCAGTGCCTTCCTGCAACACTGCAGGCCTAGTGGAGTAGTCCAGTGCCTTCCAGCAACACTGCAGGCCTAGTGGAGTAGTCCAGTGCCTTCCAGCAACACTGCAGGCCTAGTGGAGTAGTCCAGTACCTTCCTGCAACACTGCAGGCCTAGTGGAGTAGTCCAGTGCCTTCCTGCAACACTGCAGGCCTAGTGGAGTAGTCCAGTGCCTTCCTGCCACACTGCAGGCCTAGTGGAGTAGTCCAGTGCCTTCCAGCAACACTGCAGGCCTAGTGGAGTAGTCCAGTGCCTTCCAGCAACACTGCAGGGTAGTCCAGTGCCTTCCTGCCACACTGCAGGCCTAGTGGAGTACACCAGTGCCTTCCTGCAACACTGCAGGCCTAGTGGAGTAGTCCAGTGCCTTCCTGCCACACTGCAGGCCTAGTGGAGTAGTCCAGTGCCTTCCTGCCACACTGCAGGCCTAGTGGAGTACACCAGTGCCTTCCTGCAACACTGCAGGCCTAGTGGAGTAGTCCAGTGCCTTCCTGCCACACTGCAGGCCTAGTGGAGTAGTCCAGTGCCTTCCTGCCACACTGCAGGCCTAGTGGAGTAGACCAGTGCCTTCCTGCCACACTGCAGGCCTAGTGGAGTACACCAGTGCCTTCCTGCAACACTGCAGGCCTAGTGGAGTAGTCCAGTGCCTTCCAGCAACACTGCAGGCCTAGTGGAGTAGACCAGTGCCTTCCTGCCACACTAGGCCTAGTGGAGTAGACCAGTGCCTTCCTGCCACACTGCAGGCCTAGTGGAGTAGTCCAGTGCCTTCTTCCTTCACTAGAATGTGAGCAGTTTTCTGTGACATTAATTAAGCGTGCAGAATATATAGAAGCCGGATATTGTCAAATTACTACACCCTTCCCAACACACATTGTTCTGCTAGTAGTAGAGTAGACCCTCACATATCAGAAGGCATTGACACACACTATAGTTCATAGGAGAAATAAGTGCAAAAACCATGAATGTCATTATAAACTCATCAATATAACGTGGAGAGATGTGCAAAATATTTTGATGATTACAAAGCTTGTGGAATGTCTGATCAAGTAGATTTACATGAAATATTAGCTCAAGAACATGAGGTCCTGTACATGCATGTACATGTATGCGTAGCATTTTCAATGACTAGCTGTGTTGTTACTTATATCATTTAATGATTTTTATCTGTAGGGCCTTGGGATGTGAGCAGCCTACTTCCTGGGGCTAGGAGGAGCAGCCATGACTCATAGGATGTGAGCAGCCTACTTCCTGGTCCTAGGAGGAGACTATGTCTCATACACACATCCATTATTTTTGCAGTAGTGCTGTACTGTATGTATTGAGTATATACAAGAATTGTCGATCACAACTATATCCGTATAGAGAGTGCAATTTCCTACAAAATATCCACGAGTTGTTTGCTTCAGGTTCTCATCCTCTTCATGCATGGCAGAGTCTCGCCCCTTTAGGGATCATCAATGATGTCTGAGAGGGTTCAGAACACACTGCCTGCAGCACGCCGGCAGTCTATCTCATCAGCAGCAGCCAGCCTACACTGCCAGTGAATGGTGGTGCTTCTGATTCTCCTCCGGCTACTTTTCATGGAAATCTGCTGCCTTCTCTCTTAGCAATGGCCACTGACTAGAGTGTCTTTCTCCCTTTTCCGAATGAACCACATACATGTATATACAGTGTTTTCAAGCTGGTCGCCTTTAGCAAGGTGCATGACATTACGACTTGAGCACTAAAGGTATTGCACACTCTGAAAGTCTGTTTTCATTCTCGTTGACCTCTGTATCCTTGCTCATCCCACAGCCACCCACGTGCGAGTCATCTTGAGTGGGTGGGTCCTTTGGATATCTCGCCAAGAATGGATATCTAGCTGACCCTATCAGGACATACCCCCAGACATGTACACCCCAGACTAAAATCCTGTGATATATAGGTGAAAATATTTATGGGGTGGGTAAATGTCCAGGGGGTATTTGGCATGCGGGGTATTTGTCCAGGTGTTTTTTGTTTTTTTGGGGGGGGGGGGGGGGGGGAGTCTGGGGCCTAGAACCCTATAACGTAAACTCCTTTTGCTGGCCAACGTAAACTCCTTTTGCTGGCCCAGCCCCACTCAACGATTTTCATGTTGACGATCCTTACCATGTGCAGTATTTTACCGAGATTGGATTATCGAGGTTTGGATATGTGAGGGTGTGCTGATGTCTTACCATTGGCAGGGTAAAACAATGGCAGGGTAAAACATTGGCAGGGTAAAACAATGGCAGGGTAAAACAATGGCAGGGTAAAACAATGTAAAAACACGCTAGAAATAAATAAATAAATAGTCGAATAAATAAATATAGATAAACAGATAAATAAATAAACAGATAGATAATAAATAGATAGATAAATAATAAATAGATAAATAAACAAATATATAGGCAAATAAAATAGATATACTGTACAAATAAATAAATAAATAATACATAACAAATAAATAGATAGATAAATAAAATAGATAAATAAATAGACAAATAAAATAGATAAATAGATAGATAAATAGATAACAAATAAATAAATAGATAGATAAATAAAACAGATAATAGATAGATAAATAAATAGATAAATAAATAGATAGACAAATAAATAGATAAATAGATAGACAAATAAATAGATAAATAAATAAATAGATAGACAAATAAATAGATAAAGAAAATAGATAAATAGATAGATAAATAGATAACAAATAAATAAAAAGATAGATAAATAAAACAGATAATAGATAGATAAATAAATAGATAAATAAATACATAGATAAATAAATAGATAAATAAATAAATAGATAGACAAATAAATAATAAATAATAAATAAATACATAGATAGACAAATAAATAAAATAGATAAACAAGTAACTAGATAAAAAATATATATATAATTATATAAACAAATTAATTAAAAAGGGAGGGAGGGATAAGAAATAACTACAGGCAGTTATTCCACACGGGACGCTAAATTACGAAGCTTTACACTAGCCTATATATTCAATACAGTATATATCACCATGGAAATATCTTTAAACCAATGAACGTTCCTCACATATATACATGTACATGTAGCAGTCACCTGACTTGGTCGTCGGCAGCGAGGACAGCTCTGAGCTGCTGGAAGCTCTTCCTCACAGAGTGAATGTTGGGAAGACCTTTGAACCTGATGTCACAGTTGGAGTAGTAATCTTTAATGAAAGAGAGAGAAAAAACAACAGCTGCGATCACTACGGACCAAACAGACAAGACAAGGACAGCAAGGAATAGAGTAATTAATATAGAAACACTCTATAAACAATCAGAGAAGTAATCAACAACAACAACAACAACAACAACAACAACAATGTATGCCAGTGATGCTGCGGGTAATCCGGGGATTTAAGGATATCCAAAGTTTCAAGTTATTGCCGACTCAAAATTACCTGGGGTTAGAGTTATAGCATTAGGGCTAGGATTAGAGTTAGAGTTATAGCATTAGGGCTAGGATTAGAGTTAGAGTTATAGCATTAGGGCTAGGATTAGAGTTAGAGTTATAGCATTAGGGCTAGGATTAGAGTTAGAGTTATAGCATTAGGGCTACGATTAGAGTTAGAGTTATAGCATTAGGGCTAGGATTAGAGTTAGAGTTATAGCATTAGGGCTAGGATTAGAGTTAGAGTTATAGCATTAGGGCTAGGATTAGAGTTAGAGTTATAGAATTAGGGCTACGATTAGAGTTAGAGTTATAGCATTAGGGCTAGGATTAGAGTTATAGTTATAGCATTAGGGCTAGGATTAGAGTTAGAGTTATAGCATTAGGGCTAGGATTAGAGTTAGAGTTATAGCATTAGGGCTAGGATTAGAGTTAGAGTTATAGCATTAGGGCTAGGATTAGAGTTAGAGTTATAGCATTAGGGCTAGGATTAGAGTTAGAGTTATAGCATTAGGGCTAGGATTAGAGTTAGAGTTATAGCATTAGGGCTAGGATTAGCTTAGAGTTATGGCACTAGGGCTAGGATTAGCTTAGAGTTATAGCACTAGGGCTAGGATTAGGCTTAAGAGTTATGGCACTAGGGCTAGGATTAGCTTAGAGTTATAGCACTAGGGCTAGGATTAGGCTTAGAGTTATAGCATTAGGGCTAGGATTAGAGTTAGAGTTATAGCATTAGGGCTAGGATTAGAGTTAGAGTTATAGCATTAGGGCTACGATTAGAGTTAGAGTTATAGCATTAGGGCTAGGATTAGAGTTAGAGCATTAGGGCTACGATTAGAGTTAGAGTTATAGCACTATGGCTAGGATTAGAGTTAGAGTTATAGCATTAGGGCTAGGATTAGAGTTAGAGTTATAGCATTAGGGCTAGGATTAGCTTAGAGTTATGGCACTAGGGCTAGGATTAGCTTAGAGTTATAGCACTAGGGCTAGGATTAGGCTTAGAGTTATGGCACTAGGGCTAGGATTAGAGTTATAGCACTAGGGCTAGGATTAGGCTTAGAGTTATAGCACTAGGGCTAGGATTAGGCTTAGAGTTATAGCACTAGGGCTAGGATTAGCTTAGAGTTATAGCACTAGGGCTAGGATTAGGCTTAGAGTTATAGCACTAGGGCTAGGATTAGCTTAGAGTTATAGCACTAGGGCTAGGATTAGGCTTATGGCACTAGGGCTAGGATTAGGATTAGAGTTATAGCACTAGGGCTAGGATTAGGCTTAGAGATATAGCACTAGGGCTAGGATTAGCTTAGAGTTATAGCACTAGGGCTAGGATTAGGCTTAGAGTTATGGCACTAGGGCTAGGATTAGCTTAGAGTTATAGCACTAGGACTAGGATTAGGCTTAGAGTTATAGCACTAGGGCTAGGATTAGCTTAGAGTTATAGCACTAGGGCTAGGATTAGGCTTAGAGTTACATGTATAGCACTAGGGCTAGGATTAGCTTAGAGTTATAGCACTAGGGCTAGGATTAGGCTTATGGCACTAGGGCTAGGATTAGGCTTAGAGTTATAGCACTAGGGCTAGGATTAGGCTTAGAGTTATAGCACTAGGGCTAGGATTAGCTTAGAGTTATAGCACTAGGGCTAGGATTATGCTTAGAGTTATGGCACTAGGGCTAGGATTAGCTTAGAGTTATAGCACTAGGGCTAGGATTAGCTTAGAGTTATAGCACTAGGGCTAGGATTAGCTTAGAGTTATAGCACTAGGGCTAGGATTAGCTTAGAGTTATAGCACTAGGGTTAGGATTAGCTTAGAGTTATGGCACTAGGGCTAGGATTAGCTTAAAGTTATAGCACTAGGGCTAGGATTAGGCTTCGAGTTATAGCACTAGGGCTAGGATTAGCTTAGAGTTATGGCACTAGGGCTAGGATTAGGCTTAGAGTTATAGCACTAGGGCTAGGATTAGGCTTATGGCACTAGGGCTAGGATTAGGCTTAGAGTTATAGCATTAGGGCTAGGATTAGGCTTAGAGTTATAGCACTAGGGCTAGGATTAGCTTAGAGTTATAGCACTAGGGCTAGGATTAGGCTTAGAGTTATGGCACTAGGGCTAGGATTAGCTTAGAGTTATAGCACTAGGGCTAGGATTAGCTTAGAGTTATAGCACTAGGGCTAGGATTAGGCTTAGAGTTATAGCACTAGGGCTAGGATTAGGCTTAGAGTTATGGCACTAGGGCTAGGATTAGGCTTAGAGTTATAGCACTAGGGCTAGGATTAGCTTAGAGTTATAGCACTAGGGCTAGGATTAGGCTTAGAGTTATAGCACTAGGGCTAGGATTAGGCTTAGAGTTATGGCACTAGGGCTAGGATTAGCTTAGAGTTATAGCACTAGGGCTAGGATTAGCTTAGTTATAGCACTAGGGCTAGGATTAGCTTAGAGTCATAGCACTAGGGCTAGGATTAGCTTAGAGTTATAGCACTAGGGCTAAAGGCACAGAGCTATGTAGGGCTAGGATTAGGGCTAGGGATGTAGGACTACGTACAGTAGGACTAAGGTACAAGTGTTAAGTGAGCGATACTTTAACTCTGGAAATCCTCAGATCTCACGGGTCTCCCCTCAGCACCACTGGACGCCCGAGAAATCTGAACTCTAACTATACATACATGTACATGTAGGCACAGTGCCATTCCTCATACAACCCAATGAGAGCTGACCTGCACACTCACTCCCTCCTCCCTTAGCCCTGTTCCCCAGAGTAACAGCATACGATCGCAAGTCCATGACCACAAGCTGGGGCCCGCAATGCCTGTCAGCCTTCAGCCCCACAGCCCCCGACAGCCTGTCCAGAACGGCCAGTGGTTCTCGATGATTCGACTGAGAAGATGTGGTTGTCTCACATGACCTAGAGAAGGTGTGTAAATTTTTAAAGTAAATTACCAAAGGCAACTCGCTAAGATAGAAACAATTAGAGGGACAGAATCATTAAATTGCTGCACATATGCACAGATTAAGATGCTCTACTACGTGTAGTTAGCATCAAATGACATGCAAATGAGTGTGAGATCACATGACCTAGAACCATCTACCATATGTGACTATTCGTAGCCCTATAGAGTTCCCCTACAGGCCACCTTCATATGCTCGCAAAGGGATTAATGTCAGCCTCTTTGTCAGCCTCTTTGATGTTTATTGTGTAGTTTGGTGGCCCCACTGTTGATGGTTGCTGTTGTGTTGGCTGTTGATGGTTGCTGCTGTAATGGCTGTTGATGGTTGCTGCTGTATTGGCTGTTGATGGTTGCTGCTGTATTGGCTGTTGATGGTTGCTGCTGTATTGGCTGTTGATGGTTGCTGCTGTATCGGCTGTTGATGGTTGCTGCTGTATTGGCTGTTGATGGTTGCTGCTGTATTGATTGTTGATGGTTGCTGCTGTATTGGCTGTTGATAGTTGCTGTAACCTATTTAAGGATACACAGCACTATTGCCCATCCAAGTGCAAACAGCACACTGGTTCAGGATTCTCACTACAAGTGCAACTCAACCACTAAGACATGCAGCCGGTGCACACGGAACTAAACTACTTACAAGAGAGGGGAAGACCTGCTACACGTGCGTCACTAAACTGATGCGGTGATTCTTAATGCTGCACACTGCATGTGTTTAGCTTTAAAGCCATTCTGATTCTTAACTTGCCAGATATTTCATAGAGTTCTGCCTCAGGCTACATACAGTAGCTATCCTCATTCCTGATTCCGATCAGGTCCAATATAATGTCGTAGTGGTAGACTTCGTATTCAAACACTAAGTTTAATCTTCGCTAACCCCCACCTCTCAACCTCCATCTTTGCTCAGCCTTACGAAGATGGGGACAATATTTGTACATGTATATACATTGCATGCTTGAAAGTGCACATATCTTGTTAATTAAATAACAGTGGGTGCTTACTACAAATGTTTTTAACTACTACAGTAGGTTCCATTGCTACACATGCACACATGAAGGGTGAAGTAGGATTCCCATTCATAATGCATAGAATATTGTTATACTAAATTTGTCAATAGAATGTGATGTTATGTAAACTTGTTATGGCTACAGATGGCACATGTACATACATGTATGCACATGCATGTACATGTATGTTTCTATGTGCTCGCTGTATGAACGGGTTGCCAGCCTTAAATGAACAGGTCACCAGCCTTAGAGGTCACCAGCCTTAAATGAACGAGTCACCAGCCTTAAATGAACGGGTCACCAGCCTTAAATGAACAGGTCACCAGCCTTAAATGAACAGGTCACCAGCCTTAAATGAACGGGTCACCAGCCTTAAATGAACTGGTCACCAGCCTTAAATGAACAGGTCACCAGCCTTAAATGAACAGGTCACCAGCCTTAAATGAACGGGTCACCAGCCTTAAATGAACGGGTCACTAGCCTTAAATGAACGGGTAACCAGCCTTAAATGAACAGGTCACCAGCCTTAAATGAACGGGTCACCAGCCTTAAATGAACGGGTAACCAGCCTTAAATGAACGGGTCACTAGCCTTAAATGAACGGGTCACTAGCCTTAAATGAATGGGTCACCAGCCTTAAATGAATGGGTCACCAGCCTTAAATGAACGGATCGTCAGCCTTAAATGAACGGGTCACCGGCCTTAAATGAACAGGTCACCGGTCTTAAATGAACAGGTCACCAGCCTTAAATGAACGGGTCACCAGCCTTAAATGAACGGGTCACCAGCCTTAAATGAACGGGTCACTAGCCTTAAATGAACGGGTAACCAGCCTTAAATGAACGGGTCACTAGCCTTAAATGAATGGGTCACCAGCCTTAAATGAACAGGTCGCCAGCCTTAAATGAACGGGTCACTAGCCTTAAATGAATGGGTCACCAGCCTTAAATGAATGGGTCACCAGCCTTAAATGAACAGGTCGCCAGCCTTAAATGAACGGGTCGCCAGCCTTAAATGAACGGGTCACCAGCCTTAAATGAACAGGTCACCAGTCTTAAATGAACAGGTCACCAACCTTAAATGAACGGGTCACCAGCCTTAAATGAACGGGTCACTAGCCTTAAATGAACGGGCCACCAGCCTTAAATGAACGGGTCACTAGCCTTAAATGAATGGGTCACCAGCCTTAAATGAACAGGTCGCCAGCCTTAAATGAACGGGTCACTAGCCTTAAATGAACGGGTAACCAGCCTTAAATGAACGGGTCACTAGCCTTAAATAAATGGGTCACCAGCCTTAAATGAACAGGTCGCCAGCCTTAAATGAACGGGTCACTAGCCTTAAATGAATGGGTCACCAGCCTTAAATGAATGGGTCACCAGCCTTAAATGAACAGGTCACCAGCCTTAAATGAACGGATCGTCAGCCTTAAATGAACGGGTCACCGGCCTTAAATGAACAGGTCACCAGTCTGAAATGAACAGGTCACCAGCCTTAAATGAACGGGTCACCAGCCTTAAATGAACGGGTCACCAGCCTTAAATGAACGGGTCACTAGCCTTAAATGAACGGGTAACCAGCCTTAAATGAACGGGTCACTAGCCTTAAATGAATGGGTCACCAGCCTTAAATGAACAGGTCGCCAGCCTTAAATGAACGGGTCACTAGCCTATGAACAGGTCGCCAGCCTTAAATGAACGGGTCGCCAGCCTTAAATGAACGGGTCACCGGCCTTAAATGAACAGGTCACCAGTCTTAAATGAACAGGTCACCAACCTTAAATGAACGGGTCACCAGCCTTAAATGAACGGGTCACTAGCCTTAAATGAACGGGTCACCAGCCTTAAATGAACGGGTCACTAGCCTTAAATGAATGGGTCACCAGCCTTAAATGAACAGGTCGCCAGCCTTAAATGAACGGGTCACTAGCCTTAAATGAATGGGTCACCTGCCTTAAATGAATGGGTCACCAGCCTTAAATGAACGGGTTTATATAAATCGGAAATGATTGCTATAATGAAGAGAATAATCGAGGAATGCCCGGCAAGCAGAAGATTCTAAGCCAGACTGGCCTAGCTGCACTGCTGTAAGAGAACGAGCTAATACATGTACATGTAGATGATATGACCCTTTACCAACTAGCAGAACTAGCCAGCCAGAGCTACATGTAAGACAACAACATACGTACCAAGATCCTAATAACTCCCCACAAGCCCTCCAAAACTACCTCCCCCACAGGCCAAAACTACAAATACCCCCTGAAAGACTTCCAAAAACACTTCCCCCATAAACCCTAACCCCCCGCAAGCCCTCCAAAACCACTTCCCCCATAGGCCAAAACTACCCACTGAAAGACTTCCAAAAACACCTCCCTCCGGCCCTAACCCCCCGCAAGCCCTCCAAAATCACCTCCCCCATAGGCCCTAATCCCACGCAAGACTTCCAACTCCTTCCCCCCATACAAAAAAAGTAAATTTGTGCCTACGTAGGTGGGAATGGGCTGCATGGCTGACAAGAAAGGATGATGGACATAGTTACTGGGTTCATCATCACACTCTAGCTGTTGTCCTTCTCTTCACCTACACCTCAATGCCTGGCATCCATTACGAGATGTGATGCACCACCACACGCTGTCTGGTAAATCTAGATGAGTCTGAAGAACTAGCCCGCTATGCTGTCCACATGTGTAGCAAGCCATATTTGTCAAGTGGCTGTCCTGCTCTAAAGAAGGTGTGTACATACTTCACTTTCCAAACATTCCGCACGCATGGCAGCCTCCAATAACCGATGGAAAAGGAAGCAACAGCCATCTCTATCGCCGCAAAGGAAGGTTCACTGGTCATACGTGATGCGGAAATAATTTTTTTTACCAAGGTCAGCGAGGGTGTCATTACAAAGTGACAAAACACACAGAATTTTTTTAATTTCGATGCATAATTAGAACGACACAAATGGAATTTTAAAGAACGTACTCTACAGTAACATCGTGTGCGGTGAACACTGGTACACCATAATCAGGGTTTCATTTAGGGGGGGGGCAGGGGGGGAGCTGCCCCCCTTGGAAATTGTATCATTAGAAACTTTGTCACATCTTTAACCATCATGCCCCCCCTTAAAATCCAGATTCCTCCAGTTGCCTTGGTCAATTTTCTAAATGAAACTTGATAATTAATATTTGCACATGTCACTAACTTGGACAGGTCAGCGCTGCCCCCCGGAATGCCACTTCCACTAGCATTCCCGTGGGTTGAGCAGGCTCGCGAGACAGCGGAGAGGAGCTTCTCGTCGTCACAGCTTCTCCAGCTGAGCATGCCCACTAGCGGCTGACTGGACCTCACAATGACACTGCCATTCTCAGGATGCCTGCCGAGGATGAGGAACGGACAACAACAAATAGGCTGGGAATTGAACAGCTAATTAATTAATGTTCACACTTCCAGGAGGGCAATTGGCAAATCAATTTAGCACAAGACTTAACACACTTAAAAATAATAATTAAAAATTGTTGTTGTTATTTTGTTACTAATAACCACAGATCATCGCCATAGAAACAAAACAAAAATAAACAAATTATGTAGAGTTACTGTGCACATTGCAAACAGCGAAGAGCTAATCTTTCTACAAGTGGCCAGTCAAAAACACTGCATTATCTATTACTATTATTATTGTTGTTGTTGTTGTTTTTGTTGTTATTATTATTATTATTATATTATTATTACTATTACTATTATTAGTACTATTATTATTATTATTAGAGGAAGCCCTAGGGGCCTAGAGCATGCAACGACCTTTTTCATTAGGCGTTAAATTTTTAGTATGTGGTCAAGCGCGCGGGTGGAAAATTGATTACGTTGATCTAGCCACTCGTACAAATTTCAATTTTTTTTGGCACTTAGCAATCTGTCCAGAGTTAAGGTTTTTGGGATGCAGGTTTTTGAGGTCCCTCCACTTTAGTGTCTAGTAACTTGCCTATACTGTAGTTATACCTACAGTATGAAACATATTTTAGTATCAAAAGAGAGCTCACAGAGAGACCTATCTTTTGAGCTATATATCAAGTCCATACCATGAAGTTTGCAGAATCTACGGAGCTCTAAAGTTGTAACCACACGTTTTAAAAAAAAAGTAAAAAATGCAAGCGACCCTCCAAGTGGGGAGCCTCTCCCTACAGCTTGGCTACATATTATTATTACTATTACTCTACTAAGACTATTATTATTATTACTACTACTACTACTTATTATTATTATGTAACTACGCATTGCAGTCCATACCTCCAAACCACGACAGGCAGTCTCCCCAACATTCTGAACTTGGAGGCTTGAACCAGCTCCTGCTCTGCTATGGAGTTGGGAACAATGAACAGCTTAGGGTAGGTAGCACACACCCTATGGAGGCAAGCACACACACATCATGGCTGACACCCTACAGAGACAAGCACACACACAAGCACACACACAACATGGCTGACACCCTACAGAGACAAGCACACACACAACATGGCTGACACCCTACAGAGACACACACACACACAACATGGCTGACACCACACAGAGACAAGCACACACACAACATGGCTGACACCATACAGAGTCAAGAACACACACAACATGGCTGACACCCTACAGAGACAAGCACACACACAACATGGCTGACACCCTACAGAGACAAGCACACACACAACATGGCTGACAACCCTACAGAGACAAGCACACACACAACATGGCTGACACCACACAGAGACAAGCACACACACAACATGGCTGACACCCTACAGAGACAAGCACACACACAACATGGCTGACAACCCTACAGAGACAAGCACACACACAACATGGCTGACAACCCTACAGAGACAAGCACACACACAACATGGCCGACACTCTACAGAGACAAGCACACACACAACATGGCTGACACCACACAGAGACAAGCACACACACAACATGGCTGACACCATACAGAGTCAAGAACACACACAACATGGCTGACACCCTACAGAGACAAGCACACACACAACATGGCTGACACCCTACAGAGACAAGCACACACACAACATGGCTGACACCCTACAGAGACAAGCACACACACAACATGGCTGACACCACACAGAGACAAGAACACACACAACATGGCTGATACCCTACAGAGACAAGCACATACACAACATGGCTGACACCCCACAGAGACAAGCACACACACAACATGGCTGACACCACACAGAGACAAGCACACACACAACATGGCTGACACCATACAGAGACAAGCACACACACAACATGGCTGACACACTACAGAGACAAGCACACACACAACATGGCTGACACCCTAGAGAGACAAGCACACACACAACATGGCTGACACCCTAGAGAGACAAGCACACACACAACATGGCTGACACCACACAGAGACAAGCACACACACAACATGGCTGACACCCTACAGAGACAAGAACACACACAACATGGCTGACACCCTACAGAGACAAGCACACACACACAACATGGCTGACACCCTACAGAGACAAGCACACACACAACATGGCTGACACCACACAGAGACAAGCACACACACAACATGGCTGACACCCTACAGAGACAAGAACACACACAACATGGCTGACACCACACAGAGACAAGCACACACACAACATGGCTGACACCCTACAGAGACAAGCACACACACAACATGGCTGACACCCTACAGAGACACACACACACAACATGGCTGACACCCTAGAGAGACAAGCACACACACAACATGGCTGACACCCTACAGAGACAAGCACACACACAACATGGCTGCTCGATACTGGACATGACGATGCATTAAGAGAGACCACACAACAATACTACACACATACTTCTTCACTGCAACATCCACAAGGAAATATGCAGAGAACGTAACAAAACCACTTGCGTTTCAATGATCTGAACCGGTAAGATTCTCAAGTGAAGTGCAGCATGTACATGTACATGTACATGTAAGTGAAGCCTCAGGATATACACATGTACATACACCCTACCGCCATAATTAGTCGCACCCTACCAGTAGTTTAGTCTGCACCCTATTTTACTAAACTACTGTAGGGTGCGACTAATTATGGCGGTAGGGTGAAATAGAGCAGACTTTTTTGATTAGAAAGTGCACAATAATATTAATAGGTGGGTGTGGCCAAGTCCATGCGTTCCACTGATAATCCAGCGTGATATCAGCCAAGCATGGCACGTGCCACAGCTTGTGCAGCACCCGCGCACTGGAGAGACGCCCAATGCGCACGTGTGGAACCAAAAACTGGCAGCATTCGTCAACACACTGGCATTCTCCAAAAGCTGGACTCAATAAAGAAGCGTATGTAGCACATTGCAAGGTGCCATAATACAGGAACCCCCCCCCCCCCCCCTTCAGCCCAGGCTAGGACTAGCACGTCATATCCAAGTCTACTTCTGGTCCTTCTAAATTTTCCACAGAGTGTTGTCACTGTGAAAGTGGGTGGACCATGAGGACACCACGAAAGTAATTCGTGGCTGTTGTCACTGTGAAAGTGAGTGGACCAAGAGGACGTAATTCATGGCTGTTGTCACTGTGAAAGTGAGTGAACCAAGAGGGCACCATGAAAGTAATTCATGGCTGTTGTCACTGTGAAAGTGGGTGGACCAAGTGGGCACCATGAAAGTAATTTGTGGCACATCAAATATCCACCATCGCCATTCCATTTTCTCCTCCTCATCCCTTTCAGAGAGATGTCCTGCACGAACCCTTACACTAGACATCTTCACTTGTACTTTGTGCATGCAAACTAAACTGTTCTTGTGGGACACGTATTCACAGAGTTGCAAGTATCTACATTTCCTTCAACCCGACGCACGTACTCTGAACTCACTCGTATTTGCTGTTGCACTGAGATATACGCCACCTGCAGGCGTCGTTGTTCTGCCTGTCAACACGGCCCATCCCCATCCGGAGAAACTCGGAGGTGACCAATTCTTCCCGGGAATCATCCGGACCTGGGGAAATTTTTTTTTTTTTTTTTTTTTTAATAGAGATCGTGTGCTCTTCTTAGAAAGAAATCAGTGAAGTGTGCAAACCACACTATCTGAGAATGTGTATCTGTTGTACTAATTAAAGTCTTCATTACTCTCCAGCATGTTCTAATGCATAGCCCCTGTCATTACGATAGATATTGCCAATATAAAAGTAGTTCCACTCACTCTCGATTAGGCTGCAGCAATGTGCAATGGCTGCAACTTGAGATCATACAAAGAACGCTACATTGTATAGTATACATTGCATGCATGTACATGTAGGTACATCACATTTTACGAAAAATATTACACTTCCAACAAATTTTGTAGAGAACACACTGGGGTATAATTTTCACCCAAGTTCACCTCAAGGTCACGTGACCCACAAGGTCAAATTAAAGGTCAAAGTAATGGTAAAAAGGATATTACACTTCAAATTGCTCCGACGTAAAAATATAATGTCATATTTGGATTCCACATGAAATAACCTTTCAACAGAGAAATATCAACAAAATTTGGCACCACCAGCTATGGAGATATGATCATCTGACAATTGCTAGCAATGCCCATCTTTGCTAAAATCGCCAAAAAATAACGGGACATAATTTGAAAAATGTCGATGCAATTAAGATGGTGAGAGGGAGGGGGAGGCTAAAACTTGAAACTTCGCCTTTTCCGGCCTCGATAACCCGGGGAGGGGGGGTTGAGTTTAAAATTTGGGGGGTGATTTGACATGGAATGACCCATTAGTAGTTACTTTGCCTAACACCATCTTGTGAAGCATTTGATGGCAGCGAGGATGAGCTGGATTTCTTCAGAGGTTAGTAATGATGAATAGATGTTAGGTAGGCATAGTAGTCATGCACATGCAGTAAAAGCCAGCTTAATTCTAGTTCTAGACATTTCCCCTGGGTATTTCCCAGGAATGTCCTGGCAACTTCCTGGGATTAGGCTTTGCAATCAAGTGATGTTTGATGACACAGAAATGTTCCAAACTCTGTCAATTCTGTTCTTGCTACATGTAGGTAATTTTATATGATCTGGAAGCTCATTCTCAGCTCTATCATTTATAAATCCAGCCCTTAACTCATGAGAGAGAGTCCCATCTGTGTGCTCACCTCACGCGCAGAGGTGAAAAATGGGGGGATGGTGTGGGTGTACTATTTCTAAGATTTTTTTAAAATTTGTTTATTTAATAAATTTGTTTATTTAATTAATAAAAACAATTATATTCAACAAGCCAGCTACATGTATATAGTTGACTTTTCCAACAAGAAAGGACACCGGAATGCAACCAGTAGCCTATGATCTGTTTGGTGATCCTTTACCATTTAAGATCATGTTGATCAATGACAACAGATGAAACAAGATTTGACTGTTTATTATTATTATTATTATTATTTTTTTTTTATAAAAAAATATTTTTTAAATTTTTAAAAAATAACTTGTCAAGCCATTGATTGCAAGCAACATCACCGAGCAAACAACAAATATCATTGGAAGGCACATACATAGAATGAGCAATCTTCTTTTGATTGAGACCAAAATGATTCAAAATGGGTATATACAAATGGCTTAATTTTAAACCCCCAAAAATGGTTTGGTTCACCACCAACTGCTTCAGCATCTAAAAAACTTGTTTCTGCTGTCTGGGAAATGCTGGCACAAATCTTGATGCACAGTGGAGCGAAAAAAGAAACACTAGTGGAGTGTGGGAGAATATCTAATGCCGTGCCTATAGGAGAATACTAGTGAGTATGTCAAGTATTAGTGGAGTATGGGAGAATATCTAATGCCGTGCCTATAGGAGAATACTAGTGAGTATTAGTGGAGTATGGGAGAATATCTAATGCCGTGCCCATATGAGAATACTAGTGAGTATATCAAGTATTAGTGGAGTATGGGAGAATATCTAATGCCGTGCCTATAGGAGAATACTAGTGAGCATATCAAGTATTAGTGGAGTATGGGAGAATATCTAATGCCGTGCCTATAGGAGAATACTAGTGAGTATATCAAGTATTAGTGGAGTATGGGAGAATATCTAATGCCGTGCCTATAGGAGAATACTAGTGAGCATATCAATATTAGTGGAGTATGGGAGAATATCTAATGCCATGCCTATAGGAGAATAGTAATGAGTATATCAAGTATTAGTGGAGCATGGGAGAATATCTAATGCTGTGCCTATAGGAGAATACTAGTGAGTATATCAAGTATTAGTGGAGTATGGGAGAATATCTAATGCCATGCCTATAGGAGAATAGTAATGAGTATATCAAGTATTAGTGGAGCATGGGAGAATATCTAATGCTGTGCCTATAGGAGAATACTAGTGAGTATATCAAGTATTAGTGGAGTATGGGAGAATATCTAATGCTGTGCCTACAGGAGAATAGTAGTGAGTCCATCAAGTATTAGTGGAGTATGGGAGAATATCTAATGCCGTGCCTATAGGAGAATACTTGTGAGTATATCAAGTATATAGAAATAACATCACTTATTAGCTCGTCAGAATGTCTCCAAGTTACGTGTGTTAACATCCAACAACAAGCATCAGATTATGGCTCAGTGATTTCATAACCAAATAGTTGAAACTAGCGAGAGCAGATATGGAAATGGACGTACCGATGGTTGCCAGGTTGGCCAGGTGGTGTCTGGTGAGTGAGTTTCGCGAGGCCCCGCGATCCAACTTCATGTCTTTCTGATAAGCATGTCGCACGAAAGCAAAGATGTTTCTGTGGTCTGTGTACGAGGCCCGGAGCACCGATAGCATGTGAGAGTGGAAGGCACGCGCCTTCAGGGGATTAGCAAATGCCAACCTACAGACACGAGTTGGAGGAGAACAGCTCACTATGTAAGAGACACATATAATAGTAGAGGTGAGGAGTGAGGTGATGTATGTAGCATCTCCACTCCAATGGTGTATTGTACTGTAGGAAATGCTGAATAAATAAATGATAAATTAATAATAAAAAAATAAAAAAATAAACAACAACAACAATAAATATCTGTAATAATAATTTTGTAATGATGAAAATAATTATAATATTTGTAATAATAATAATAACAACAACAACATATTTGTAATAATAATATTTGTAATAATAACAACAATAATAATAATTATAATAATAATAACAACAACAACAATAATAATAATAGAAAACAAGACTTTGCCCATATAAAGCATAGCCAGATAGATGACCTTCTACCATTTAATATTTTTACATGATTATAAATGGTAAAGGGGAATCTAACTGGTTGATGTCTAGATGGGGACTACTTTTATTTTATTGATAAAAAAAATTGCCATGTCCTGTTGCTATGATATCTAGCCATCGACACCACAGTGCCCACTATACATACATGTACAAGCACATGCCATGTCCTGTTGCTATGATCTCTAGCCATCGACACCACAGTGCCCACTATACATACATACATGTACAAGCACATGCCATGTCCTGTTGCTATGATCTCTAGCCATCGACACCACAGTGCCCACTATACATACATGTACAAGCGCATGCCATGTCCTGTTGCTATGATATCTAGCCATCGACACCACAGTGCCCACTATACATACATGTACAAGCACATGCCATGTCCTGTTGCTGTGGTTGACTCTAGCCATGCACACAACAGTGCCCACTACACTATAAGCACATGCCATGTCCTGTTGCTATGGTTGACTGCAGCTATGTTCACCACAGTGTCTACTACACATATCAACTACACATATCAGCGCATGCCATGCCCTGTTGCTATGGTTGACTGTACCCATGTAGGGTCCGCCACAGCCTCCTCAAAGACTAAATAATATTTTCACAGGAGAACTCCACCAACCAAACAGCAGATGTTTTGGTAAATGATCAGCTACATTGTCCTTGGCACAAGTAACTCTTGCACAGGAGCAGAGTGGGTGGGGGGGGGGGGGGGCATTAGCTCTGCTTACTGCTCGAGTCATGTGGAGGACCAGAGGACTATCACACCCAATTCTGGTTGTAAAGCTCATGTACATGTAAGTTGATTGGGTCAACAATAGCTATCATTATCCACACCTCATGACTCAGATCATGAAACAAAGTAGTTGTGGACGTGCTTTGGAACATTGTCTTCAGCTACAAAAGTTTCCAGGAATGGGCCTATTGCACACAAGTCATGTGACGTGAGTGGGAGAGCAGAGATATGTAGAAAGATTGATTCCAAAGATGAATGCCTACGTATATATTCCCAAAGATTCTGTTACTTTGTGTGCTGCTGAAGTGATGTGGAGATTAGCAATAGTGAACCCTCATTATCATTGGTTATCACCCAGCCCTAGGCTAAGTGAGGAGTCCTTCATTAGCCGGCTTAAAGAGATATAATTACTGTGGGATTAGCCTCATTAGCATTGGTTATCACCCAGCCCTAGGCTAAGTGAGGAGTCCTTCATTAGCAAGCTTAAAAGAGAGCTAGTTACTATGAAGATTAACCTCATTAGCATTGGTTATCACCCGGCCCTAGGAAGGGAGGAGTCCTTCATTAGCCGGCTCAATTAAAGAGAGCTAATAACTGTGGAGATTAATCTCATTAGCATTGGTTATCTACAAACCCTAGGCTAATGAGGAGTCCTTCATTAGCCAGCTTAGAGAGCTAACTTCTGTTGAGATTAACTTCATTAGCATTGGTTATCATCAAGCCCTAAGGCCAAGGGCTGGCTTTTAAAGAGAGCTGGAATTAGCATTGGTTATCACCAAGCCCTCGGCTAAAGGAGGACTCCTTCCATTAGCAAGCTTAAAGGGAGCCAATTACTGAGAGGATTAGCATTAGAGAATAGCCATTGCATTGGTCATCACACTAATTCCAAAGATGAATTCCAATTATTTCCATGCATTCTGTTATTGTGTGTGCAAAGACCTTGAGGCATGCTGGAGTGTTTTGGAGCTAACAGTGACTGAGATAGTGTATGAGCTTTGATGTTGCTGACA
The DNA here is from genome assembly GCA_028752905.1 of Cladorhizidae sp. MBARI D1340-BT2. Classification (NCBI taxonomy): domain Eukaryota; kingdom Metazoa; phylum Porifera; class Demospongiae; order Poecilosclerida; family Cladorhizidae; species Cladorhizidae sp. MBARI D1340-BT2. The sequence goes on along the minus strand of JAQNBH010000002.1, from coordinate 31,236,198 downwards.
GGGGGCAAAGCAAAATTAGGGAGTGCTATAACACTCCACAATCATAAACATGCTAATAATATCAACAATAACGATAAACAAATATAATATAAATATAATAATAATGATAATGATAATGATAAATATAATAATAATAATAATAATATTGATAAACATAACAATAATAACAATAATGAAAATAATAATGATAAATATAATAATAATAATAACAATAATGAAATAATAACAAACAAAAATAATAACAGTAATTATAAACATAATAATAATAATAACAATAATTATAAACATAATAATAATAACAACAATAATAACAATAATTATAAACATCAATAATTATTAACAAATAATAATAATAACAATAATTATACAGTAATAACAATAATTATAAATATAATAATAACAATAATTAGAAATATAATAATAACAATAATTATAAACATAATAACATAATAATAATAATAATAACAATAATGATAAACATACAATAATGATAAACATACAATAATAACCATAATGGTACATATTAATAACAACAACAATAACCATAAATAACCATATTAAATAAGCAGTAACAACAACAATAACAATAAAGTCTAACACCAAACAAAGACCCTAAAGCACCACCCCCCAACCCCCCTCCACTCGGATTTTGAGAGTCCCCATGCATGCAAGCATACCTGAATATTCTAGCGTCTCGGCACAGGAAGGTCAGAGTTTCCTTGTTGGCCAGCACCTCCACACACTCAATAATGCCAATAGGAACCTGCAGGGGAACATAGCAGCACACACTCTCAATTATGCCTGCAGGGTATACACTGTATATGCAGGAACATACAGCACACACTCTCAATTATGCCTGCAGGGTATATATATATATGCAGGAACATACAGCACACACTCTCAATTATGCCTGCAGGGTATATATGCAGGAACATAGCAGCATACACTCTCAATTATGCCTGCAGGGTATATCCTAACCATTCTGCTCCCATTCACTTCGTTGTTGCTTTGTAGTAAACATCAAATATGCTAGAAGGGTACTGTAGATTAAAACAAAAACTTCATGACGAATAATGTCTTTGGCGAGTTATTTCTTCCCTGGCCCTTTGATATTGAATGCAGCCATCGGCACTCTCCTCCTACCAATGCTGGCTGCTCTCTCCTCATCCTGCAGTGTCTGGCATTGCAGTTCTCTCCTTCTACAGGTATTGGATGCACTCTCCTCAACCCTTGCATCCACTAAAACTTCTGCTCTGTGAAGTGTCATATGTTCTGGCATAGATCCTCAGTTTCTCTGTTGGTATCAACTCTCCACTCCCTTAGTCTTCCCCAGTCAACTTTTCTTGCAGTTTCTCACGCAGTCTCAATTCCTGCAACCCTTCTCCTTCTCTGTCTCTGCTGCATCCCTTCTCCTTCTCTGTCTCTCTGCTGCATCTCTTCTCCTTCTCTGTCTCTGCTGCAACCCTTCTCCTTCTCTGTCGCATCCCTTCTCCTTCGCTGTCTCTCTGCATCTCTTCTCCTTCTCTGTCTCTGCTGCATCCCTTCTCCTTCTCTGTCTCTGCTGCATCCCTTCTCCTTCTCTGTCTCTCTGCATCTCTTCTCCTTCTCTGTCTCTGCTGCATCCCTTCTCCTTCTCTGTCTCTCTGCTGCATCCCTTCTCCTTCTCTGTCTCTCTGCTGCATCCCTTCTCCTTCTCTGTCTCTCTGCTGCATCTCTTCTCCTTCTCTGTCTCTGCTGCATCCCTTCTCCTTCTCTGTCTCTCTGCTGCATCCCTTCTCCTTCTCTGTCGCATCCCTTCTCCTTCTCTGTCTCTCCGCTGCATCCCTTCTCCTTCTCTGTCTCTGCTGCATCTCTTCTCCTTCTCTGTCTCTCTGCTGCATCCCTTCTCCTTCTCTGTCTCTCTGCTGCATCCCTTCTCCTTCTCTGTCTCTCTGCTGCATCCCTTCTCCTTCTCTGTCTCTGCTGCATCCCTTCTCCTTCTCTGTCTCTGCTGCATCTCTTCTCCTTCTCTGTCTCTGCTGCAACCCTTCTCCTTCTCTGTCTCTCTGCTGCAACCCTTCTCCTTCTCTGTCTCTGCTGCAGCCCTTCTCCTTCTCTGTCTCTGCTGCATCCCTTCTCCTTCTCTGTCTCTGCTGCAACCCTTCTCCTTCTCTGTCGCATCCCTTCTCCTTCTCTGTCTCTGCTGCATCCCTTCTCCTTCTCTGTCTCTCTGCTGCATCCCTTCTCCTTCTCTGTCTCTGCTGCATCCCTTCTCCTTCTCTGTCTCTCTGCTGCAACCCTTCTCCTTCTCTGTCTCTGCTGCATCTCTTCTCCTTCTCTGTCTCTGCTGCATCTCTTCTCCTTCTCTGTCTCTGCTGCAACCCTTCTCCTTCTCTGTCTCTGCTGCAGCCCTTCTCCTTCTCTGTCTCTGCTGCAACCCTTCTCCTTCTCTGTCGCATCCCTTCTCCTTCTCTGTCTCTGTCGCATCCCTTCTCCTTCTCTGTCTCTCTGCTGCATCCCTTCTCCTTCTCTGTCTCTCTGCTGCATCCCTTCTCCTTCTCTGTCTCTCTGCTGCAGCTCTTCTCCTTCTCCTTCTCTGTCGCATCCCTTCTCCTTCTCTGTCTCTGCTGCATCCCTTCTCCTTCTCTGTCTCTCTGCTGCATCCCTTCTCCTTCTCTGTCTCTGCTGCATCTCTTCTCCTTCTCTGTCTCTATGCTGCATCCCTTCTCCTTCTCTGTCTCTCTGCTGCATCCCTTCTCCTTCTCTGTCTCTCTGCTGCATCCCTTCTCCTTCTCTGTCTCTCTGCTGCATCCCTTCTCCTTCTCTGTCTCTCTGCTGCATCCCTTCTCCTTCTCTGTCTCTCTGCTGCATCTCTTCTCCTTCTCTGTCTCTCTGCTGCATCCCTTCTCCTTCTCTGTCTCTCTGCTGCATCCCTTCTCCTTCTCTGTCTCTCTGCTGCATCTCTTCTCCTTCTCTGTCTCTCTGCTGCATCTCTTCTTCTTCTCTGTCTCTCTGCTGCATCCCTTCTCCTTCTCTGTCTCTCTGCTGCAGCCGTCCTACTTCCTGTTAAACCTGTGTACATGTACTTCTTATTCTACGCAGAGCAGCTCGTGGAGTAGCCATTCTGCAGGCACTTCTGCAGGCACTTTCTTCAGGACTCCATATTGATGTGCATAACCCTGACACACACACAGATGGATGGACAGTTTCCCAGGATTCCCCGTAGTCATGACGAACAATTTTTTTTGATCCACCAAGCGTACATCAAATAGAGAGACAAGGCGTATATTAGAGGGATAGTAATATTACTCTCGGGTCCTTTCAGTCTGTTAGTATCTATTAGTGTCTGTGTGGTCTGTGTCTGTTTGTTTCTCTATTCTCAATGGCTGCTCAGAGAACCCAGGGAGGGTGTGGCCAGAGGGTAGCACCTGAGATGAGCCTTATAAACATGTGAGTGTGTTAGCCAAAAAGGAGTCAGAAGGTCTGCACCTCAGCTAATAATTAGTAACATTAATAATAATAATAATAACATTAACAATAATAAAATTAATAGCAATAATAATTTTATACTAATAATAACTTATACTAATAATAACAACAACAAAAATTAATAATAACAACAACAGCAACAACATTGATAAATATTTCGGTTATTCATGATGAAGGCTAGACCATCAAGCCATTATTCCTGATGAAGGCTAGACCATCAAGCCATTATTCTCCTGATGAAGGCTAGACCATCAAGCCATTATTCATGATGAAGGCTGGACCATCAAGGCATTATTCATGATGAAGGCTAGACCATCAAGCCATTATTCCTGATGAAGGCTAGACCATCAAGCCATTATTCTCCTGATGAAGGCTAGACCATCAAGCCATTATTCATGATGAAGGCTGGACCATCAAGGCATTATTCATGATGAAGGCTAGACCATCAAGCCATTATTCCTGATGAAGGCTAGACCATCAAGCCATTATTCTCCTGATGAAGGCTAGACCATCAAGCCATTATTCATGATGAAGGCTAGACCATCAAGCCATTATTCATGATGAAGGCTAGACCATCAAGCCATTATTCATGATGAAGGCTAGACCATCAAGCCATTATTCATGATGAAGGCTAGACCATCAAGCCATTATTCCTGATGAAGGCTCACTAATCCGAACTACTCAGATCCCCAGGCTAGCCATTATTCATGATGAAGGCTAGACCATCAAGCAATTATTCCTGATGAAGGCTAGACCATGACGCCATTATTCATGATGAAGGCTAGACCATCAAGCCATTATTCATGATGAAGGCTAGACCATCAAGCCATTATTCATGATGAAGGCTAGACCATCAAGCCATTATTCATGACGAAGGCTAGACCATCAAGCCATAATGATGAAGGCTAGCCCATCAAGCCGAAACATCGAGTGAGCAATTAGAAGTTGATTATCGATAAAGTCCCTACAAGGACATCTGTTTACAAGATGTTGCCAGCATACAAATGCAAGAAAGCGTTGCAACTTACACTGAAGATGCCATCACCGTGCGTGGCCAGCAATCTGTAGTTGGTGAGGTAGAGTAGCTCGGCTTCGTGGAGACGGCCCATGTACTCAACATTCTCTCCGCTCAGCAGAGCAAAGGGCACTTCCTGGTAAGTACAGCCCTCCTCTACAAAACATTCACAGAGATCAACACTCATTATGTGCACCTTTGAAGTGGTAATGCAGCACAATATAAATTCACCCTATTGGAGGTATTGTATATAAGTTCTAATAGCAGCTTCATAAGCTCTTCTATTCTAAGTGGGGGCAAGATCAGTCTATACAGTAGAGGCCAAAAAAAACTTTACGTACAGTTTGCGTTGGACGTTTGTGGTACGTTTGAGTCGCAGCGTTGCTGTACCGTTAGCCAAACGTTCGGCCGAACGTTCGCTAAACGTTGGCCAAAAACGTTAGGCAGGGATCGTTAATTGAGCGTTGTAAAATTGAATTTCTCCAGCGCATGCCAGATCGACGAAGGCGAACTGTCGTTGCTCTAGCGGTTATTCTTTTTCAGAATCAAGATGCCTTCTTAATAGAATTTTATTCTTTAGGATCTAGAGGATTCAAGGCTGCAGCTATCGTCTGTATTTTGAAGGAGGGCGTTACAGCAACAAGGCAAAGCGTCCAGTTTTGTCAAGCACTGCGAGACTGGTATCGCCTCACAGCCATGGAGCGGGAGATCTTCGTTTTTTATTGCTGGCCCAAAACTCGTGGTGGAAAAGATGCTGGAAGATGATGAGAAGACAGCATACCAACTGCAGTTCTCCTTCACAGCGAAGGGAACCCAGTCTTGCTTTGCAGGACATTGCTTGTGTTGATATTTTGAGGCAGTGGTAATGCCAACTGATAAGAGAAGCCAATAAAGTTTGTGTTGAACTAGTTTTGGGATGGAACTATGTGAAAGTTATAATATCTAGTGTAGAAGCTTTCTGTGTCACACTGAAGCTACTGTATGTTGGTTGCTAGTGGCTAATGATAATCTAGGCCTGGGTCTTGATGGTATTTTGGTTAGAGCCAATGTGCCGATTGGGATAAGCCATTGGATTAAAAAATATATATATAGTTTAGGGACTTTGTAGATGTTATGGCTTAAGTCTAGGGCAAGATATTGATATAGAACACTGGTGAATTGGTATAGTGACTCATGTAATAACATGATCAATAGCAGTATCATTTATCCCTGTCCTAGGTCAAGAGATAGGAGCGAGATACAGAACCTTGAAGAGGAAAGACGAGTGCACAGTTCAATTGGAAACACATAGGCTTTTTTTTGTTGTATAAGGCAGGCACGAAATAACAAGCCAAGATATGATTCATGTTGTATTATGGTTGTGTGTGTAATAAGGTGTAGATTTATACTCAGGTGTTTTAAACCTCTGTTTATTTGATTATAGCGTGAAACATTTGGTGAAGGTAAATGTGTGGGCCAGTATTATGAGAGCCACTTTTTGTTCAAATTCTTCACTAGACCCTTTTTACCCTTTGTAAAGGATGTTTGCTCCCATCACCGCATGCAGGACACTGACCCCAAACGTACATCCAGGCTGGCTAAGGAGTTCGATATAAATTGATGGAGGATGCCTCCTGAGTTTCAAGATGCCAACCCCATTGAAGACCTGTGACACGAGTACATCAGGAGAGAAGTGAAGCCCAAGTCCAAAGCTGAATTGGTGGACAGCATAACACAATTTTGATTAACTGTAGATGTCAGAAGTAGAACAGACACCTGGAGGGTTAGGCCACGGGGAGGTTTATTTGGAAATCACTTGCCAAGCAATGCTTCTTGATATCAAGTTGGCAAAACTTTCGTGTGTTTGGGTAGTTAGAGATGTTAAATTTTCTTATTAAATTATCAATAAGAAGATATAAAATAATGATAATTTCAAAAACAACTATATAGTTATCGAACAAGTCCAGTCCTGACCCCACCACCACAGATGCAGAGTGAAGAACTGTAATCCTCGTCTTCCATGACAGGCTTGAATTCTTCCTCCATGGCTGCCTGGTAACTGCATTTCAAAATAGTAAATAACACCTGAACTTGATTTAAAGAATTTGATTTAAAACTTAACAATAGCTGAAATCTTGCCTTTATATATCACCCTCACTGCCTTGGCCTCCCACTCCCACTGAGGAGCACCCTAAAACATTGCTGCTTGGTACAGCCACCCAGAACTTTCATTCTGCGAGAAGACCAAACAATAGTCGGTATAATTATCATTACTTGATCCACTGTTCTAGCTTTTATTTTGGGGGGTTTCGTTTTAAATATGTAACACTAACAACTAGACTGAAGTAAAGGCTGGGTCACTACCACAGATAGGTGCTAGAGGTTCAAGCCATTGGAGTTCTACCTAGTGTTACACTTACTGCTCAGAGCGAAGGTAGCAGCGAGAGTTCTGTAAGCCATTCCCAAGACAAATCAAAAGTAGAAGCTGCAACAAAACAGAACAGTCATCAACAGTAGGCCGACTGACTTGACTTTACGCGCTCTATCGAACACGTGGTGTAGGATACCGAATGTTGATTACGCGTTTCGGGTAATTAAATAACGGTTCGTGCGTTGCGTTCGCAATACGTTGCTTGAGCGTTTCCTGTGCGTTCCTTGAGCGTTGCTTGAGCGTTTCTTAAGAACGGTTTCTGCGTTGAACGTTTACCCAACGCAACGGTACGTAAAGTTTTTTTTGGCCGCTACTGTATATACCTGACCAATGATATTAGCTTGGATATGGCGAGGCCTCAACAAGCACATGGTATTATTATGAAGCTGGCACTACTGTGTGTGTCTATGGTTACCACCAGCAAGAAGTGTATGAGCTATACACTAGCTTCAAGCTGGCACTATTGAGTTGTGTGTGTCTATGGCTACCACCAGCAATTGTACAGTACAGTACTACGCACATGTACTGAGTGCATTGCCTCAGGTGGATGAGTCACCCACGCATATGTACGGAGAGCATAGACTCAGGTGGATGAGTCACCTACGCACATGTACGGAGAGCATTGCCTCGAGGTGGATGGTCACCTACGCACATGTACGGAGTGCATTGCCTCAGGTGGATGAGTCATCTACGCACATGTACGGAGAGCATAGCCTCAGGTGGATGAGTCACCTGCGCACATGTACGGAGTGCATTGCCTCAGGTGGATGAGTCACCTGCGCAACCTAACATTTTCATCTCATTTATACACCATCATACCTCTACCGTGAAACAGCAAAGACAATATGGGAACTATCCCTGCGTTCTAACACATCGACGAGCAGACTCACCTATGACCTTCACTCTGGGAGGATAGAGCTCCATGTTGCGTATCGGAGAAAAACTACCAATCAGCAAGCCAGATAGATCTCCTTCGCTGGTCCCTGAACTAGCCCTTCTTCTCCCTACTGCGACCTGTATGGGCGAGGTGGCATCTCCGTTGGCTGTGACCCCCTCGGAAGATCCTGAAGTGGGCATGGCTACAGCAGGCATTGGCATGGAAATGGCAGTAGTGGGTGTGGCTGTTCCATTGGGGTAACCCGAGATGCTCATCCTAGACAACTATAATGCATAGAACAGATACAGTCTGTAAATTGATACACATACACACACACACACACAACAAACAACTGCATATTTTGACCCATCACTATCATTGACCACTAACATTAAAAGCACACACTCCACCCTCCAGGCTCTTCCACACATACTCCACTCTAATCCCGACATGTACATGTATCTCTAGCCCTAGCCCTACATATCCCCAACACTATCTGTACTCTATCCACAACCCTAGCCTTAGCCACAGCCCTAGCCACAGCCCTACAGCTCCAACACTAGCCTAAGCCCTAGCCACAGCCCTAGCTCCAACACTAGCCTCAGCCCTAGCTCCAACACTAGCCTCAGCCCTAGCCACAGCCCTAGCTCCAACACTAGCCTCAGCCCTAGCCACAGCCCTAGCTCCAACACTAGCCTCAGCCCTAGCCTCAGCCCTAGCTCCAACACTAGCCTCAGCCCTAGCCACAGCCCTAGCTCCAACACTAGCCTCAGCCCTAGCCACAGCCCTAGCTCCAACACTAGCTCAGCCCTAGCCACAGCCCTAGCCTCAGCCTCAGCCCTAGCCACAGCCCTAGCCTCAGCCCTAGCTCCAAACTAGCCTCAGCCCTAGTCCTAGCCTTAGCCCTCAGCCCTAGTAAACACTTCAATTTTCTATCTCACTTCCTAGTGCATTGCCAATACAGATCTACAATGTACATGTATGTAGCTAAAACTCTACCCCCTGGCCCTACTGCTGGCTACATTATGTGCTAGTATCCAAGCATAGTATCCAAGCATAGTATCCAAGCATAGTATCCAAGCATAGTATCCAAGCATAGCTAATGCTGGCTGGCTATATGTATTATGTGAGGCTTATATGAGCTAGTATCCAAGCATAGTATCCCAACATAGTATCCAAGCATAGCTAATGCAGGCTGGCTATGTGTATTATGTGAGGCTTACATGTGCTAGTATCCAAGCATAGTATCCCAACATAGTATCCAAGCATAGCTAATGCAGGCTGGCTATGTGTATTATGTGAGGCTTATATGCGCTAGTATCCAAGCATAGTATCCCAACATAGTATCCATGCATAGCTAATGCAGGCTGGCTATGTGTATTATGTGCGGCTTACATGTGCTAGTATCCAAGCATAGTATCCAAGCATAGTATCCAAGCATAGCTAATGCAGGCAGAGGAATGCAAAAACGTGTTTCTCTGGAGAAACAGATGGTGACAGACGAGTGGCCACTCCACAAACAAGCTGCTACCATGTATGTGTGTGTATGCAGTTATGGCCATACTGTATACACACACATCTCAGTAACAGCAGAACCAACACACTATAACATAATAACTCAGGGGGCTGTTGTGTTGTTGTTTTGGGGTGGGGGGGAGGGAATAAATCATCTTTCCCCCCCCCCCATTCTTAACCACGTTAGATATCACCTAACGCAAGCAGTTTGCCAGCGAGGCTGATCTCCTCTCCCCCGCCTTCCCTCCAAGAGCTACTTTCTTTTGACAACAATCAATCTAATAACTGTTTCAGAACTATTATGAAAGAAAAATTGTTGGGAGTGAAGGTGGTTTCAGTCTCTGATTGCTAGTTGGAATACCCCCTCAGGGATTTATTTCTGTTAAAAATTCCTATTCACAGCACACTGTTTAGGAGGGAGAAACTAAGGGGAAATAAATATGTGGCCAACCCTGTCAGATAAAGTCTGTAGCTGTACTCAAGTAAATTAGGTGGGAGACAGTAAGTTTGTCCTTCAAGTAGCATTCATGAAAGCCATCAGTAGCTAGTCTACAGGAGCACTCCACCTCTAAGTAGCTACAGGTGTTAGACAAAAGGCTAAAGCTGTAAATAGCTTTTAGCTAATTGCACTCCACAAGCAAGGACCTAACATTCTTAATTGCATTTCATAACCTAGGACCTAGGATTCTTAATTGCATTCAGCTAGCTAAAACCACATGATTCTTAATTGCATTCCACACCTAAGATTCTTGATTGCATTAGGACTTAGCATTCTTAATTGCATTCCACAAGTAGTAGAGTGGGGTTCAAAGAATAGTCCTAAGTTTGTAGATTCTAATAGTGGGTTCTAAGAGTGGGTTCTAAGAGTGGGTTCTAAGAGTGGGTTCTAAGAGTGGGTTCTAAGAGTGGGTTCTAAGAGTGGGTTCTAAGAGTGGGTTCTAAGAGTGGGTTCTAAGAGTGGGTTCTAAGAGTGGGTTCTAAGAGTGGGTTCTAAGAGTGGGTTCTAAGAGTGGGTTCTAAGAGTGGGTTCTAAGAGTGGGTTCTAAGAGTGGGTTCTAAGAGTGGGTTCTAAGAGTGGGTTCTAAGAGTGGGTTCTAAGAGTGGGTTCTAAGAGTGGGTTCTAAGAGTGGGTTCTAAGAGTGGGTTCTAAGAGTGGGTTCTAAGAGTGGGTTCTAAGAGTGGGTTCTAAGAGTGGGTTCTAAGAGTGGGTTCTAAGAGTGGGTTCTAAGAGTGGGTTCTAAGAGTGGGTTCTAAGAGTGGGTTCTAAGAGTGGGTTCTAAGAGTGGGTTCTAAGAGTGGGTTCTAAGAGTGGGTTCTAAGAGTGGGTTCTAAGAGTGGGTTCTAAGAGTGGGTTCTAAGAGTGGGTTCTAAGAGTGGGTTCTAAGAGTGGGTTCTAAGAGTGGGTTCTAAGAGTGGGTTCTAAGAGTGGGTTCTAAGAGTGGGTTCTAAGAGTGGGTTCTAAGAGTGGGTTCTAAGAGTGGGTTCTAAGAGTGGGTTCTAAGAGTGGGTTCTAAGAGTAGGTTCTAAGAGTAGGTTCTAAGAGTAGGTTCTAAGAGTAGGTTCTAAGAGTAGGTTCTAAGAGTAGGTTCTAAGAGTAGGTTCTAAGAGTGGGTCTTAATCTAAGAGTAGGTTCTAAGAGTGGGTTCTAAGAGTGGGTTCTAAGAGTAGGTTCTAAGAGTGGGTTCTAAGAGTGGGTTCTAAGAGTGGGTTCTAAGAGTGGGTTCTAAGAGTACTAGGTTCTAAGAGTGGGTTCTAAGAGTGGGTTCTAAGAGTAGGTTCTAAGAGTAGGTTCTAAGAGTAGGTTCTAAGAGTAGGTTCTAAGAGTGGGTTCTAAGAGTAGGTTCTAAGAGTAGGTTCTAAGAGTGGGTTCTAAGAGTGGGTTCTAAGAGTAGGTTCTAAGAGTGGGTTCTAAGAGTAGGTTCTAAGAGTAGGTTCTAAGAGTGGGTTCTAAGAGTAGGTTCTAAGAGTAGGTTCTAAGAGTGGGTTCTAAGAGTGGGTTCTAAGAGTAGGTTCTAAGAGTGGGTTCTAAGAGTGGGTTCTAAGAGTAGGTTCTAAGAGTGGGTTCTAAGAGTGCAGGGGTGTATTTAGGGGGGGGCGGGGGGGGGGGCATTCGCCCCCCCTTGTATCATTCTCGCCCCCCCCCTTGAAATTAGAGATATTTTTTTAAATAATGTCAAGAAAGGTGTAATACAAGAAAGGTGTAATAAGCTTATGATATCAGGTTCAAATGATAGGAATGTCAAACTGAGGTTCTTCTTGGTTTTCTCTGCCATACGTCCACAATCTCTTCAAGGTCGCTCTCAGAGAGTACTTCTGGTGCCTCTATAGCAATCCTCATAAGGTGAGAAAGGCTGCAGTCACTTAGAGAATTACGCAAACGAGTCTTGATCATCTTCATCTGTGAGAAGCTTCTCTCCACAGAAGCAGTAGAAACTGGAATCGATAAGCAGATGGAGGCAATCTTGTGCAAATTGGGAAACATGGCCTTGAGCATGTCGTTTGAAACAAGTTCTTTCAGCTGTGATGCAGTAGTATCCCGTGGTTGCTTGACTAACAGCTGGCGGAATGTTTTCCACTCTGTAAGTATTTCAGTGGAAATCATGGCTGTCTTCACTGTTTCTTCTCCATCCAATGTTTCTGCATCTCTATCTTCTCCGTAGTGAGCAATCAGTTTCTCAACAGACGTGTCTCCATAAGTGGGAAAAGATACTGAATCTGGTTTTGGAACTTTCCGTGGATCGAATATAGACAATGCTGATACAACAGCGTTGGATGAAGAAAATCGGCTTGTTATGTTGGCCTTTAAATCAGCAACAAAAGGCTTACCAACAACATTCTGGAACGAAAGTATTTTATCAGCGTCAATAGACACCTTTGTAGATGACTTCAAGTCTTCAACGTTTTCAAGAAGCTCCAACACCCAGTTCGCTCCAGGCAAAACTGCATCATCCAAGGATTTAACAGTAGCATCAACAAGGAATGATATCAACGAGAGGTCAAGCTGCTCTGCCTGAAGTGCTTTGCTGAGCTTGGCTACTTGTGGTAGAGTGAAATCAAGCAAATATATAGCTGCAATCGTAGACAATTTGCAGAGGGCACCATGGATTCCAAGAGCTTCTGGCTCGTGGGACGTCTCGTAGATGTTCCCAATGGTGATTACAATTGCAGAATAACTTGCTTTGACAGCTTTGACACACCTTTCATGTGCCAGCCAGCGTGTGTCAGATGGCTTGATCACTTTCATTTCTGGAAGTTCAATAACGTGCTGTACCTCCTTCAGACACTCTGCTCGCTTGGGAGAATTGCGAAAATGCTTCCAAAGAGTAGTCAATGTTCTGTAAACATGAGCAATTCCAGGAGTTTTATTGGCAGCTTGCACACAAGCCAACTGCAGTAAGTGACAGTGGCAGTGTATAAACAGAGCGTGAGGAGTATGTTTCTTGATACGTGCCTGAACCCCGGTCTTTCGTCCAGAAAAAGTTGCAGCTCCATCAAATCCCAATCCAACTATTCTTCCGACTTGTAGACCTTTCTTCTTTAAACAATCGATGAGATTAGAATAGATGGTCTCTGCATCAGCCTTCTTCAATGGAATAAGCTCCAGAAAGCACTCTACTGGTACACCATCTTCCTCCCAGCGGCAAAACACAGACAATTCTTCTACGTTGGTGACATCTGTGCACTCATCTGCCATGAGGCTGTACATAGGTGCCTTTTGAAGTCGCTTCAGAATCGACTCCTCCACCCATGTCCCCAATGATTCGATGAATTCAACCACAGCCAATCTTGATGTGTACACAGCATTTCTTGGTGCAGTTTCTAAGAATTGCTTCAAATGTTGGCTGCCACATCGAACCACCACGTCAACCAGCTTCTCAAATTTTGTCGAATGTGCAACTTGTTCTTTCGTAAGAAAATGAGTGAGTAGGATCAGGCACTTCACTGCAGCTCTGTTCTGAGCTCTTTTGCGAGCTAAAACATTCTGGAGTTGCTGTACAACTGTTCCACCTTTGGCTGCTCCTTTAGCTGCAAAAAGAGCTTGAGTTGCATGGATATGGAAGTCACTTCTCGCATGAGCTTTCATTTTTTCAACAGCTTTCTTCCAATTTCTGCAAGGTTGTGTGACCCACACTCCTCCAGTACGCGGCAGACCAGATTGCTTGCAAACCTTGCAAAAGGCACCATCGCTATCCTCGTCATAATAGAGCCAACTGAAATCTTTCTCCCAGCTCTTAGAGTATTTTCTCTTCGTGGATACAGAAGAGCGGTGTTTGTTTTGCTTGCTTTTCTTTGAAGGTGGAGGACTAAGGCTAGGACTAGATGCCTCGACATGCTCAGAGCTATCTGTTCTGCTATCTTCGCTATCGCTGCTATTAGCATGAGAAGAGGCTTGAGAAGTACTTGCAAAGTATGAGCGAATATCCATATTAATATGAAGAGAAATCAGCTAGTAAGGTTTCTTTTATAGAGACTTTAAGACCATGACATAATGGACTGAGTTAAAAATACTGAGAGAGAGTGGGAAAGAAGGAGGGAACTGAAGAAGTGACAAACCTACAAAGGAGAACACGTGGTGGCGTGTGATGACATCATGTCTAAGATTAGACTTGAAGACCATGACATAATGGACTGAGTTAAAAATACTGAGAGAGAGGGAGTGGGAAAGAAGGAGAAACAAAAGAAGTGACAAACCTACAAAGGAGAGCACGTGGTGGTGTGTGATGTCATCGTGTCATGACACATGCTCTCCTTTTTCCAAGCAGCTACAATATCATGAGAAATATATACAGTCTAGCCATAGTTCGGTATAGCATAATGCCATTGGTAGTCAGTCAAAATAGCTATCCTCAGACATTGTAAAAGCCAAAAAAAATATGGGGGGATCTTCCCCCCAGACCCCCCTTTTACGACTTATGAACATGTTAAGAAAATATTAACAAAAATTAGGGCACCAAGTGACCAACCATTTCCACCCCCCCCCCTAGAGAACTAGAGAAAAATTGTGTATGAAACCTGTTGTCCATGATTTTGTAAGAAAATGCATGGAATGCAACATAATTCGATTTCACAAAAGCCCACCTCCATTATACGAGTGACAAGTGACTATATCTAATCTATATATGCTGATTGCCGTAGCATGCAACTTCAGCAAATATTTAAGATGGAATGTTGTACTAAAGATTTTAGAAAAAGTGCATGCCATCATAAGTAGCATATATATACAGTTAGTACTGCAAAAATACCTGTGGGTAAAACACTTTCGTACTCCACGCGGAAGCCCAGGGTGCACGTCCCCTTTCCGCACCATCCAGGCTCTCCGCCCCCCCTTATTTTTCCATATCTCAAGTTCGCCCCCCCCTTGGCAAAATTTCTGTATACAACCCTGAGAGTGGGTTCTAAGAGTAGGTTCTAAGAGTAGGTTCTAAGAGTAGGTAGTTCTAAGAGTAGGTTCTAAGAGTAGGTTCTAAGAGTGGGTTCTAAGAGTGGGTTCTAAGAGTGGGTTCTAAGAGTGGGTTCTAAGAGTGGGTTCTAAGAGTGGGTTCTAAGAGTAGGTTCTAAGAGTAGGTTCTAAGAGTAGGTTCTAAGAGTGGGTTCTAAGAGTAGGTTCTAAGAGTGGGTTCTAAGAGTGGGTTCTAAGAGTGGGTTCTAAGAGTAGGTTCTAAGAGTGGGTTCTAAGAGTGGGTTCTAAGAGTAGGTAGTTCTAAGAGTAGGTTCTAAGAGTGGGTTCTAAGAGTAGGTTCTAAGAGTGGGTTCTAAGAGTAGGTTCTAAGAGTGGGTTCTAAGAGTAGGTTCTTAAGAGTAGGTTCTAAGAGTGGGTTCTAAGAGTAGGTTCTAAGAGTGGGTTCTAAGAGTAGGTTCTAAGAGTAGGTTCTAAGAGTAGAGTTCCAAGAGTAGGTTCCAAGAGTAGGTTCTAAGAGTAGGTTCCAAGAGTAGGTTCAAAGAGTAGGTTCTAAGAGTGGGTTCTAAGAGTGGGTTCTAAGAGTGGGTTCTAAGAGTAGGTTCTAAGAGTGGGTTCTAAGAGTTCCAAGAGTAGGTTCCAAGAGTAGGTTCCAAGAGTAGGTTCTAAGAGTAGGTTCTAAGAGTAGGTTCTAAGAGTAGGTTCTAAGAGTGGGTTCTAAGAGTGAGTTCCAAGAGTAGGTTCTAAGAGTAGGTTCTAAGAGTAGGTTCTAAGAGTGGGTTCTAAGAGTAGGTTCTAAGAGTAGGTTCTAAGAGTGGGTTCTAAGAGTGGGTTCTAAGAGTGGGTTCTAAGAGTAGGTTCTAAGAGTAGGTTCTAAGAGTAGGTTCTAAGAGTGGGTTCTAAGAGTGGGTTCTAAGAGTAGGTTCTAAGAGTAGGTTTTAAGAGTGGGTTTCCTATGAGATGTTTTCCGAGGTAGAGAAATGCCAGGTGTCCGAATTATTGTCCCAGTTGACCCACTTATCATATTTGCGGATTATTATGTTGACTATACCATGAGATAATTTGTACAGATTCACTTGCCACGTTAACAACACATGTAATCACCACATTAACACCAGTCAACACTGCATCTTCTCGCCTCCTTCCAGACATGCAAAGCTAAAGTGAAAAATGAAGGTGCTGACAAGTGCTAATAAGTGTGAACCCTAATGGCCACTGTGATGGCTGTGGAGAACTCTTGGTGCATCCCACAGTTAGCCAGCAGTTATCACCCTGGCCACCAGCCTGGAATAATCATTTCAGACTGCAGATATAATAAAAAAGTCTACGTAGTATCGGAATTAGCCTCATTAGCGAATGCACACGAAAGCTATGCAGGGCTATAAGTGACACCATGTCTATAACAATGCATCAGCAGAGAGATTCAGTACCCAGGGAGAGTCTGGTTTCTCAAGAGCGAAGGAAATGTACAATGCAGCACTCCTCAGTAAGAGTACCTCCATGCAGACACACATGCAGCACCCCTCAGTAAGAGTGCCCCCTACTAAGTATTATTGTGTTAAGTGTATGGCATTCAAAAAAATGTTATCATATTTTGTGACCAATCCCATTTGCACATATTAACACACATGATGGCCAACCAGTGAGTTTTGAAGGAAGTGATTACTAGGCAGCTATTAGTGCACTCGGGGCTAGTCAAAACCATCATAACCACGCCTCTCATTTTGGATAATACCTCTCTTCTTTAACCAAGCACCTGAGGGGGTTTAAGTGAGTGGGTGGGTGGGGGGGGGGGGGGGGGGCGGAAGATGAGAGTGTAACTCAAGGAAGTGTAAAGTCCCGCTAAAAAAATACCTCAAAGAAGTGTGATGTCTGGCTAACCACGGACCTCAAGGAAGTCCCTTAACAACGGACCAACAGCATGGAAACCATGTGTTTGGGGTGTAAGAGAGATGCCAGTGTCAACAAGAGAGGGAAACTCAGGATATCCTCCCCACCCTCCCTCTCACTCACACACCAAACAAACAAAATGGCGGACTTCCCCAGCTACAGTTGCAGCACTTGGGCCTGAGCTATAGCTAGACGAAGCTGCACGGTCAGGTCAAGGGGGGACAGTTGCATTTTTTTTAACTTTTTTTTTAAACGTGTGGTTACAACTTTAGAGCTCCGTAGATTCTGCAAACTTCACAGTATGGACTTGATATATAGCTCAAAAGATAGGTCTCTCTTGTGTGCTCTCTTTTAATACTAAAATATGTTTCATAAGTATAACTATAGGCAAGTTACTAGACCCTAAAGTGGAGGGACCTCAAAAATCTGCATCCCAAAAACCTCATCCAGAATAACTCCAGATTGCTAAGTGCAAAAAAATTGAAATTGGTACGAGTGGCTAGAGGAAGCCCTAGAGCATTCAATCGCCTTTTTCATTATACGTGAAAATTTTAGTACGTGGTCAAGCGCGTGGGTGGAAAATTGATTACGTTGAAAATTTCACGTGCCATGTTATGGGTACAGCCAGGGTGTGGCCGGAAGCCACAGCAAGGAGGGGAGGGAGCCGGTGCAGGCGCGGGAAGCCAACAAACCAACTTTCAACTCGGCCCATAATAAGCATAGTTCTCCCCAGAGCATTTAAGGGTAGTGGTGTGCTATATATCCCTTTGAAACTTTTAAGGATTAAGGATAGCGAGCGCTATGCTTGAATTAGTACTTCTTTTTTCTTCTTTTTCTCTTTTCCTTTTTTCCTTTTTTTTCCTCCTTTTTTTTCTTCTTTTTTCCCCTCCTTTTTTCCCTCTTTTTTTTCCTTCCTTTTTTTTCTCCTTCTTTTTCCCCCGTGTCACAGGAAATCATAACATAATAACATCACTGTGCATGGTAGACATGGTTGTTTTATTCATTTTGGTCAAATTGAAATGATATTTTTCTATGATGTAATACAATGACAAAACTAAAGTAACGTTTTGTAGGTGTGGTTAATGGGAAAAAATTGCAGCATGGCTATTTAGTTGCGCGCAAGTCAGTCGCTGAAAAGATGACAAAGCGTGGACGTTCAAGCGAAGTTGGCTGCAGCAGCTTTGGCAAGCACCGAAAGACCGGCATTAACCCGAAATGGAAGGAAGAGTTTCCGTGGCTATTGGAGTTGGAAGATGTGTGTTCTTTTTAGGAAACATAGTCGCAGGCCTAATAGAGCTAACGTTGGACGAGCGACCCGGGTAGACCTGCCATGCAAGACATTGACTAGGGAGAGCTTGGTCAAACATGCCAAAAGCGAGTCACCTGTCAAGGGAGTCAAGATGGAGGCTGATCTGGGCTGCTCTAAAAGATATGGTGGCATAGCAATGGCTCTCCAAGGAGTAGTTTCAGCTAAGAGAAAGGCCTTTGTTGGAGCACTGAAATGTATTACTTCCTGAATCACAGGGAGATAGCACATACTACTAACTTTGGGCCTCTCTTGGAGCTAGGTAAGTCATTGGGAGCATCTTACCTTACAGACCTGAACCTGGGTGGAAATGCACACTACACATCAGAGCGTTTCATGCAGGAGATTGTGCAGTGTCTAGGAGAAACTGTAGCTGAGCCCATCACTTCTAACTTTTCTAAGTCTCCTTTTTTTGCTCTGTGTGTGGATGAAACCACTGATATTTCTGTCACCAAGGAACTTATAGTATACGGTCGTTACATCATAGCAGGTCAAGTGGAGACAAGCTTCCTTCCTGTACTGGAACTAAAAATGGTACTGCCGCTAATATAACTGACACATTAATTAAGTTCTGTAGTGACCTGGGATTAAATATGCATCGTTTTTGTGGCTTGGGTATATAGTGATGGAGCATCAGTGATGTTGGGAAAAAGTGGTGGAGGCTCCAAGTTGCTAAAGTCCATGTTTCGAATCACTGCATTGCACACCGATTAGCACTTGCTTGTGGACAAGCAGCTAATGAGATTTCTTTTCTCAAGCTGTTTAAGAGCACTGTTGACCAACTGTACCGGTTCTATAAGTATTCATCTGTTCGAACTGCGGGGCTCAAAGATATTCAGGAAGTTCTGAATGACCCTAGGCTTAATCTAACTCAGGCAAAAGATGTCCGTTGGTTATCACATGACTGGACAGTCAGTCACCTTCGCAAGTGTTTCTCCTCAGTGATAGTTAGCTAGGAAAGGGAAGCTCAGGAGCGCAACAATGCTGAGGTTGCTGGGATCGCTTCCTTTGTAAAGAAATATAACTTTGTGGCTGCTCTCTATATGTTTTCAGATGTTCTTCCACCATTAGCTGCCTTATCACGTGGTTTTCAAAAACAAGATATTGATTTCACCATGGTAAAACCCTTAGTGGTGGGTACTAGAGCTACTATCAATGCTCTTCTTCTGAGTCCTGGTGAATTCTTTCAAAGTCTTCCAGATGTCTTGTTAGGGTTGGAAGAGTATGGAGTACAGCAGCCTAATAATAGCATGGTGGATAATTTCAAGAGCAACAAATACTTACAAACTCTCTCTGAGCACATAGCCTCTAGGTTTCCTGACATGGAACTGTTTGAGGGATTTGAGATCTTTAACCCCAGTGGTGTTCCAGATGAGCTTGCTCATCAACCATCACATGGCACAGAGCATTTGGATATTCTAATCTCTCACTATGGAAAAGAAGTAGTACAGCCTGAAGAAACCAAGTGTGAACTTATAGTTTTTAACACTGTAGTGGCTGCTAATAGAGCTTTGAAGCAAATGACAACCAGGCAGCTTATGAGGCATGTTATTGGGACTTCTGAGATGACTTCAATGTTCCCCAATCTAGCGAAGCTTGCAGCGAATGGTCTGATTATTCCAATGTCCTCTGTAGATTGTGAAAGAGGTTTTTCTACTCTGAATCGAGTCAAGACTGACACGAGGAATCGTCTCACCAATAAAAGCCTCAATCACCTCTTAATGATGTCCATTGAAGGACCAAGTCCCCATATGAGTTTGTGTGCGATAGGTGGGCTTCCATGAGGAACAGGCGGATTGATGTAACCGAATAATCAATGACGCTTACATAATTAATGACAATCTTTTTCCATGTAACTTCATTATTTAGGCTGGTTATTGTATACAGCAACACAATATTTCAAGGAAAGTTCACAAGTGTTTCATCTACTGGAGTGTGTGTGTGTGTACTTTAAGGTATTTAACAAAGATATATCATTCACAGACTGTAAAAATTATCAGCTCCCCCAGAAGTTCCTAGATGAAAACGAGTTATATATAGTCCACTATACTCTGCAACCTGTGAAATACATGAAACAATAACATCAAAAATATTGCTCGTCATAATTTATCAGTCACACTCCAACGACATTGCCCCTATCCTTAACAAAAATCCTGGGGAGAACTGTGATAAGTATTGACAAAAAAGTGCTCAGTCCAAATCAAGACTCCCCTGACCAGTATCTCCGGCACAGTGCATGCAAGGCTAATTCCCCAGGTAACCCAGTCGATTGTGAGGCTGTGCCCAGTTCACATGAGCTTGTGGTCATGCCAGGCCTGCACAAATGGAACTGCTACAGCAATGGCCACTGTGTACCTCCAGGCCAGCTCTCCATAGTTTATATAACAAGGTGTACCATGCGCTACAGAGGCTGGGTGCAGGTTAGGCTTATGATGCATGTGCTTGTGTGTTCCAAAGTCTCTCTGCATGATGAAGGGCTGATCAGCTACATACAGGTGTCAGAATATCACTGTAACAAGATACAGAAAGGTCTGGATAGCATACACTGATGTATATATATATATACATGTACATGTACATGTACATACAGTGTATGCACCAAATTACTTGTGGACCACCACCCACATACACCCCACACATAAACACACCCACATAACACAAGCACACACACACCCCCCCACCCACACAACAAATACATGCATGCACACATACTGTACATCTACACACCGATGTAAACACACGTCAACACACACAAACACTACCACACACATACACCCACAACACATGCACAATCAACCCCAAGCACATGCACTAGCACAAGCACATGCACTAGCACAAGCACTAGCACAAGCACTAGCACATACACAAGCACATGCACTAGCTTCCTACACATGTACTGGCAGGCTGAACTAAGTGGATGTGGAATGCACCTCCTCACGGCACACCTTGATGACAGACACATGTTTATAAATACCACCATGCCAAACTCTGCAAATAACAAACATAACTGAAAAAGTTAGCAGGGATGGTTAAGTGGGTGTGTCTCTATCTATTCGCGTCTCAACAAAGACATGGAACTGCCCCCCCCCCCCCCCCCCCCCCCCCCGTTCAACTTGGACGAAACTGAATCACACTCATACAAGAGTTGCTGATTTGCAACGAACATGGCAAGATGGAAGCCTTCAGAGAACATGCTATGTACAGGTAAGTGCGGCGAGGAACAGATCACATCGTCCTGTCTAGCACACTCAATCCCTGGCCGAGGGGAGTGGAGGTAATATCCCACCATGAAACAGGTGACCCAGCGAGGGATATCGGACAGACCAATCCAAAATATGACCATAAAATCAGACGGAGCTAAATCTGCCGGATGTCTGAGAGACCACCATATGCACCATCTTAGCCAAGACATCGGAGGCCACCATATGCACCATCTTAGCCAAGACATCAGAGACCACCATATGCACCATCTTAGCCAAGACATCGGAGACCACCATATGCACCATCTTAGCCAAGACATCGGAGACCACAATATGCACCATCTTAGCCAAGACATACATGTATGCACCATCTTAGCCAAGACATCGGAGACCACCATATGCACCATCTTAGCCAAGACATCGGAGACCACCATATGCTGCCTTCAAAGCTCCTGCTGCCTCCAAAACTCCCTGGTGAGAATTAGAAATGTCTTCTTTCTCTTCAGCCTTCCCTAATTATTTGCACCCAAGAAGATGTGACCACAATTAGTACGCGCAATCCACTGGAATGCATTTTAGGTATGCGGGCTGGACTCATCCCACATGTAATTCTATTACATATATAATAACAACATTCCTCTCATTTGATTACAATGACTGCTAACATTACTGGATCTCTATTTAAAGAGAGTGGCATTCCTACCAGTTATAAATTAACAGAGAGATTAATTACAATCTATACTACACACATGCATGTCCAACTGTGACCTCGTCTAATTCCCACGTCCTTACAAGGAGTACGGACATTCAACACTGTGTTTGAGAAATGTCTGCAAGTGCTGAAGAAGAGCACTAACAACCTACTGCGTGGGTGTGTGTGGGTGTGAGTGTGTGTGTGTGTTGTGTGTGTGAGTGTGTGTGTGAGTGTGTGTGTCTGAGTGTGTGTGTGAGTGTGTGGGTGTGTGTGAGGGTGTGTGTGTGTGTGTGAGTGTGTGTGAGTGTGTGTGTTGTGTGTGTGTGAGTGTGTGTGAGTGTGTGTGTGTGAGTGTGTGTGTGTGTGTGAGTGTGTGTGTGTGTGCATGTGTGTGAGAGTGTCCAATCAGCTAAAAAGACAAGGTCAAGCTGGGTTCGTATTGAAAATGCTCCTGTGTATTTACACACCTACAGTGTACTGTGTTAGAGGCGAAAAATTCCCTAGACAGAATCCAACCTGGGCAGAAGAGAAAATGGTAAATCTCTTAATTAATCTCTCCACGAACAGTCTGAAAGAGGAGATATATAGAATCACTGCCTGCACGGTGAAGCTATGGGGAGTGTGAGCAGTTGCTGCTGCTGAACTATTGAAGCAGACTGCACCAGTGGCTCTGACAGAGTGGAGCCATAGTTAGCTCTCTAGTTGATGAACTGTTGAAGCAAACTAATGACTGCACCAGTGGCTCTGGCAGAGTGGCGCCACAGTTAGCTCTCTAGTTGATGAACTGTTGAAGCAAACTAATGACTGCACCAGTGGCTCTGACAGAGTGGTGCCACAGTTAGCTCTCTAGTTGATGAACTGTTGAAGCAAACTAAGGACTGCACCAGTGGCTCTGACAGAGTGGCGCCACAGTTAGCTCTCTAGTTGATGAACTGTTGAAGCAAACTAAGGACTGTACCAGTGGCTCTGGCAGAGTGGAGCCACAGTTACATGTAGCTCTCTAGTTGATGAACTGTTGAAGCAAACTAAGTGCTGCACCAGTGGCTCTGACAGAGTGGCGCCACAGTTAGCTCTCTAGTGAACTGTTGAAGCAAACTATGTAAGTGCTGCACCAGTGGCTCTGGCAGAGTGGCGCCACAGTTAGCTCTCTAGTTGATGAACTGTTGAAGAAAACTAAGTGCTGCACCAGTGGCTCTGACAGAGTGGAGCCACAGTTAGCTCTCTAGTTGATGAACTGTTGAAGCGAACTAAGGACTGTACCAGTGGCTCTGACAGAGTGGCGCCACAGTTAGCTCTCTAGTTGATGAACTGTTGAAGCTAACTAAGTGCTGCACCAGTGGCTCTGACAGAGTGGAGCCACAGTTAGCTCTCTAGTTGATGAACTGTTGAAGCAAACTAAGGACTGCACCAGTGGCTCTGGCAGAGTGGAGCCACAGTTAGCTCTCTAGTTGATGAACTGTTGAAGTTAACTAAGTGCTGCACCAGTGGCTCTGACAGAGTGGAGCCACAGTTAGCTCTCTAGTTGATGAACTGTTGAAGCAAACTAAGGACTGCACCAGTGGCTCTGGCAGAGTGGCGCCACAGTTAGCTCTCTAGTTGATGAACTGTTGAAGCAAACTAAGTGCTGCACCAGTGGCTCTGGCAGAGTGGAGCCACAGTTAGCTCTCTAGTTGATGAACAGTTGAAGCAAACTAAGTGCTGCACCAGTGGCTCTGGCAGAGTGGAGCCACAGTTAGCTCTCTAGTTGATGAACTGTTGAAGCAAACTGGGGACTGCACCAGTGGCTCTGACAGAGTGGAGCCACAGTTAGCTCTCTAGTTGATGAACTGTTGAAGCAAACTAAGGACTGCACCAGTGGCTCTGACAGAGTGGAGCCACAGTTAGCTCTCTAGTTGATGAACTGTTGAAGCAAACTAAGGACTGCACCAGTGGCTCTGACAGAGTGGCGCCACAGTTAGCTCTCTAGTTGATGAACTGTTGAAGCAAACTAAGGACTGCACCAGTGGCTCTGGCAGAGTGGAGCCACAGTTACATGTAGCTCTCTAGTTGATGAACTGTTGAAGCAAACTAAGTGCTGCACCAGTGGCTCTGACAGAGTGGCGCCACAGTTAGCTCTCTAGTGAACTGTTGAAGCAAACTATGTAGTGCTGCACCAGTGGCTCTGGCAGAGTGGCGCCACAGTTAGCTCTCTAGTTGATGAACTGTTGAAGCAAACTAAGTGCTGCACCAGTGGCTCTGACAGAGTGGAGCCACAGTTAGCTCTCTAGTTGATGAACTGTTGAAGCGAACTAAGGACTGTACCAGTGGCTCTGACAGAGTGGCGCCACAGTTAGCTCTCTAGTTGATGAACTGTTGAAGCTAACTAAGTGCTGCACCAGTGGCTCTGACAGAGTGGAGCCACAGTTAGCTCTCTAGTTGATGAACTGTTGAAGCAAACTAAGGACTGTACCAGTGGCTCTGACAGAGTGGCGCCACAGTTAGCTCTCTAGTTGATGAACTGTTGAAGTTAACTAAGTGCTGCACCAGTGGCTCTGACAGAGTGGAGCCACAGTTAGCTCTCTAGTTGATGAACTGTTGAAGCAAACTAAGGACTGCACCAGTGGCTCTGGCAGAGTGGCGCCACAGTTAGCTCTCTAGTTGATGAACTGTTGAAGCAAACTAAGTGCTGCACCAGTGGCTCTGGCAGAGTGGAGCCACAGTTAGCTCTCTAGTTGATGAACAGTTGAAGCAAACTAAGTGCTGCACCAGTGGCTCTGGCAGAGTGGAGCCACAGTTAGCTCTCTAGTTGATGAACTGTTGAAGCAAACTGGGGACTGCACCAGTGGCTCTGACAGAGTGGAGCCACAGTTAGCTCTCTAGTTGATGAACTGTTGAAGCAAACTAAGGATAGCACCAGTGGCTCTGGCAGAGTGGCGCCACAGTTAGCTCTCTAGTTGATGAACTGTTGAAGCAAACTAAGGACTGCACCAGTGGCTCTGGCAGAGTGGAGCCACAGTTAGCTCTCTAGTTGATGAACTGTTGAAGCAAACTAAGGACTGCACCAGTGGCTCTGACAGAGTGGAGCCACAGTTAGCTCTCTAGTTGATGAACTGTTGAAGCAAACTAAGGACTGCACCAGTGGCTCTGACAGTGGCGCCACAGTTAGCTCTCTAGTTGATGAACTGTTGAAGCAAACTAAGGACTGTACCAGTGGCTCTGACAGAGTGGCGCCACAGTTAGCTCTCTAGTTGATGAACTGTTGAAGTTAACTAAGTGCTGCACCAGTGGCTCTGACAGAGTGGAGCCACAGTTAGCTCTCTAGTTGATGAACTGTTGAAGCAAACTAAGGACTGCACCAGTGGCTCTGGCAGAGTGGCGCCACAGTTAGCTCTCTAGTTGATGAACTGTTGAAGCAAACTAAGTGCTGCACCAGTGGCTCTGGCAGAGTGGAGCCACAGTTAGCTCTCTAGTTGATGAACAGTTGAAGCAAACTAAGTGCTGCACCAGTGGCTCTGGCAGAGTGGAGCCACAGTTAGCTCTCTAGTTGATGAACTGTTGAAGCAAACTGGGGACTGCACCAGTGGCTCTGACAGAGTGGAGCCACAGTTAGCTCTCTAGTTGATGAACTGTTGAAGCAAACTAAGGATAGCACCAGTGGCTCTGGCAGAGTGGCGCCACAGTTAGCTCTCTAGTTGATGAACTGTTGAAGCAAACTAAGGACTGCACCAGTGGCTCTGGCAGAGTGGAGCCACAGTTAGCTCTCTAGTTGATGAACTGTTGAAGCAAACTAAGTGCTGCACCAGTGGCTCTGACAGAGTGGCGCCACAGTTAGCTCTCTAGTGAACTGTTGAAGCAAACTATGTAAGTGCTGCACCAGTGGCTCTGGCAGAGTGGCGCCACAGTTAGCTCTCTAGTTGATGAACTGTTGAAGAAAACTAAGGACTGTACCAGTGGCTCTGACAGAGTGGCGCCACAGTTAGCTCTCTAGTTGATGAACTGTTGAAGTTAACTAAGTGCTGCACCAGTGGCTCTGACAGAGTGGAGCCACAGTTAGCTCTCTAGTTGATGAACTGTTGAAGCAAACTAAGTGCTGCACCAGTGGCTCTGGCAGAGTGGAGCCACAGTTAGCTCTCTAGTTGATGAACAGTTGAAGCAAACTAAGTGCTGCACCAGTGGCTCTGGCAGAGTGGAGCCACAGTTAGCTCTCTAGTTGATGAACTGTTGAAGCAAACTGGGGACTGCACCAGTGGCTCTGACAGAGTGGTGCCACAGTTAGCTCTCTAGTTGATGAACTGTTGAAGCAAACTAAGGATAGCACCAGTGGCTCTGGCAGAGTGGAGCCACAGTTAGCTCTCTAGTTGATGAACTGTTGAAGCAAACTAAGGACTGCACCAGTGGCTCTGACAGAGTGGCGCCACAGTTAGCTCTCTAGTTGATGAACTGTTGAAGCAAACTAAGGACTGCACCAGTGGCTCTGACAGAGTGGAGCCACAGTTAGCTCTCTAGTTAATGAACTGTTGAAGCAAACTAAGGACTGCACCAGTGGCTCTGGCAGAGTGGAGCCACAGTTAGCTGTCTAGTTGATGAACTGTTGAAGCAAACTAAGGACTGCACCAGTGGCTCTGGCAGAGTGGAGCCACAGTTACTAGCTCCCTAGTTGATGATAAATCCATAGAAGTTCTTCAGTCTATCATTGACTAAAAATTTGCCTGTCGATGTTTCCAGGAATATTTAGATGGTACTGATGTGAGGTTGATTGTATATCAATTATGCGTGAGTCGTAGCATCTCATTATTCTCTCGTTCCTGATGAAGGCAAGCTGAAACATCGACAAGCAAGTTGATCATTGAGAAAGTCATTATAATCTTCTCTGTTAACTAGTTCCTTGGCAAACTCTAACAATAATGAAGATGCTTGGTAAGAAAATATGCTTGTGTGCATACACATGTATCTCTGTCTTGTCCAGGGTGTGTTGCACTAGCTGTGGTGGCTGGTGTGCATACCTCTGTCTTGTCCAGGGTGTGTTGCATGCACTAGCTGTGGTGGCTGGTGTGCATACCTCTGTCTTGTCCAGGGCGTGTTGCATGCACTAGCTATGGTGGCTGGTGTGCATACCTCTGTCTTGTCCAGGGCGTGTTGCATGCACTAGCTATGGTGGCTGGTGTGCATACCTCTGTCTTGTCCGGAGTGTGTTGCATGCACTAGCTATGGTGGCTGGTGTGCATACCTCTGTCTTGTCCAGAGTGTGCTGCACTAGCTATGGTGGCTGGTGTGCATATCTCTGTCTTGTCCAGGGTGTGTTGCATGCACTAGCTATGGTGGCTGGTGTGCATACCTCTGTCTTGTCCGGGGTGTGTTGCACTAGAGCTAATATAGCACAGGCGGACTAGTATTCGGTCAAGGGCTGGAAACTACAATTTTAAAGAAACACCCGGGGGGGGGGGGGACCCAACAACTAGTGGGAGAGTGGGAGGAGTCAACTTAAAGTTGGGACTCTGACTCATAGTCAGTGGGAAGTTGGAGCCAGAGTTCTTGGCTTTCCTACTGTAGGTGCTGGAGTACTGTCGCGGACAATCCTTAGACGACTGTGGCCAGGGGTATATCTGGAGTTGTTTTGTTTTGGTGGTGGTGGGGGGGGGGAGGTTGTCCTCTTGGGATAGAAACATACCCATCTCTTGCCCACCACATTGATGATGTCAAATGTTCCAAGTCACCCACCTAATTAGCCCCACATACAGCTTTATGTAGGTGGGGATGACCTGTGATCTTGGGACATTCACAGGTCATTCTGGACGACATCATTGGCAAACAGGGAACCAAAAGGGTTAATTAAAATTCCAACACTTGCAGTGCGGACTTCAGTTGCTGCCAGGAATGTATGTGCATGCATGGGGTTGATGAGACCTCACTATCTATGGTAGATACACCAATGCAACAGAAAACAACAACAACAACAACTAAAACAACAACTAAAACAACTAAAGAACAAATAAAACAACTAAAACAACTAAAACAACAACTAAAACAACAAATAAAACAACTAAAGCAACTAAAACAACTAAAGCAACAAATAAAACAACTAAAACAACAACTAAAACAACTAAAACAACTAAAGAACAAATAAAACAACTAAAACAACTAAAACAACAACTAAAACAACTAAAACAACTAAAGAACAAATAAAACAACTAAAACAACTAAAACAACAACTAAAACAACTAAAGCAACAAATAAAACAACTAAAACAACAACTAAAACAACTAAAACAACTAAAGCAACAAATAAAACAACTAAAACAACAAATAAAACAACTAAAACAACTAAAGAACAAATAAAACAACTAAAACAACTAAAACAACAACTAAAACAACTAAAGCAACAAATAAAACAACTAAAACAACAAATAAAACAACTAAAACAACTAAAACAACATAAAACAACTAAAACAACATAAAACAACTAAAACGACAATTAAAACAACTAAAACAACAAATTAAAGAACAAATAAAACAACAAATATAATAACTAAAACAACATTAAACAACTAAAACAACAACTAAAACAACTAAAACAACAAAGCGTGTATATAAGATAAACTCACATTGCCAGGTTCTTATAAACCTCAACTGTTTCTATGGTAACTATGTCTTTATGATGAAACACACTACGTAAGCTGCATACTTAAGGAGGTTATTCCAAGTTCTTTGTGGTGATGCCACCATGTTGTTAAAGGACGTCACCGCACACAAATTTCAGTTATCAGTTATAAGTAGCAGGGATATCATTGCAACTCCTGGAGAGCTATTGAGTACCAGGGGTGTATACAGAACAGAAGTACTATTTCAAAGACAGTGGGAAAGAGGGTGGGGATGGCACAAGAGCACCAAGGGTGTCCACCTACATGTACACCAGATGTGCAGACAGGGGGAAAGAGGTTGGGGAGGCACGACCACCTACTTCAACCTGCCTCCACCCAGTGTGGTGTTGGTCCAGTGTGTCCCCATAGAGCTATGGCCACCTACTTCAACCTGCCTCCACCCAGTGTGGTGTTGGTCCAGTGTGTGTCCTCATAGAGCTATGGCCACCTACTTCAACCTGCCTCCACCCAGTGTGGTGTTGGTCCAGTGTGTGTACCCATAGAAGAGCACCAAGGGTGTCCCACTACACCAGATGTGCAGACATGGGCGAAGAGGGTGGGGAGGCAAAAGAGCACAAAGGGTGTCCTACTACACCAGATGTGCAGACAGGGGGAAAGAGGGTAGGGAGGCACAAGAGCACCAAGGGTGTCCTACTACACCAGGTGTGCCACTTCAACACCTAGCCCCACAACAATAATAACACAGGAACTTCTACTCCAGTATATACTACAACAAACATTATCACTCATTTGACCACTAATATGGTAAAGTAACACATTTACAAAGCCGAATGAGGACAGAAGTCTGTTAACCAGTTCTTATTATGATAATGAGGATTCAACTGATTGCATAGAGTTAACACACAAAATTCCAGTAGTGAAGAAGGCAGCTTCCATGCAGCATATGCATCCCATGCTTTGCAAGATTAACTTACCTGCAGTTTGGGTAACCATGGCTCGAGGGTATATTTAAAAGAACTTTCAAAACTTGTCCTTACAAAGAAGCAACCGACATTGTCTACAGATTAAATGACTATCTCAATCAATCTCAACTCTGCCTTTCAATGTTTTCGGCTAGCCTCAATGGGAGTTTGTTGAGAGTTGATTGTAACTGATACTTTGTGCCGTATCGGTGCGATGAACCATATAACAGAGACATGGAACATAATCGTTTTACGTATTTAGCTTCTGAATTGAGAGGGCTAAGGAACTCTCAGCCATTATGAGGGCTGCTAAATTCACTATCTTTCTGGTGCTTTTTTTTACTATCGCACAAGGTTTCAATAAAGGATAAAATAGTGGAAACTAGATGATTTTCATATCAGATAAAGATACATGCACACATACCAGAGGATATGATTATTAGTGTGCTTCAAGTGTGGGAATAATAACTAATCATAGATGTGAAGCTAAGAGCTATAGACATGCCTGTGGAAACACAACCTTCACCAAGAAAAAGCCAGGCAAGTTCAATTATGCTATCAGACACTTACCAGACTCTTCGACAAGGAAGCAAAGGCCATGACGTCCATCTGCTTAGCAACAACAGCCTCCCCCTTGGCCAAAAGGTACCACAAAGAGCAATCATGAACCTCTGCAGACAGCTCAAGCCACTTTCACAATGCGTCCACTAGTCTATAGGACGACAGCCTACACAGCCTTTTCTCCCGCGCCCACTGCTCCGGATTCCTGAGAAGCGCAGTTCTAAGTACTGCTAGATGTTTAATACACCACAGACCGACTAAATGTACAATACTTCAGTATAGATTTCTCTATGCCAGAGTTTTTGCCTTGCGCAATAGCTGCATTACTCGGAATTGCCCTATTATCACATGACAAGTGACCGCTAAGGAAAATTAATCATGTGATATTAGGGGAATCCAGGAGTGACTATTTCACATTTTCGAAAAAAACCTAATGTCACATGACACGTGACCACTGAAAGAATCCCAAGGCAATGGTGGGTTGTTTATGACTGTTCTGCTTATGCTGCTTGTCGTCCTAACGCCGTTCGTTGATTTACGTGTTCCCTTAGTTGGTGCTAGTGATAGGAGACTTCCATATTCCCCACAGAGCGAATGCTTTGCCGCCTCAATTCAAGAAGCTATTGGTGAGTGTACATTAGCAAGCTATGACAAGGATAATTACAATAGCGAGCTGGTTAACTTCTCTTGTGAAACCTTTTAAGGTTGATGCAACTGAATTAGAGCTAGCATATAGTAGGTGTGTTTTTTTTTATTTTGTAATTAAGATAGTGTGGGTGGCTATTTGTACAGTATTGCTCTGTTGAATATTAATGAGTATTCTCAGCCATGGACACAAGAAAAGTTGTTGGTTTTAGTTTTTGTTATGTCAGAAATGTTGTTATGTCAGGAAAGTTTAATAAAAAAACATGATCCAATCAGGTTTCATCTATACTGGGGCACTAAAACCTTTTTTTATCTATTTATTTATATATTTTTTAATATAATTATAAAGCTATATTTACACAGGAAGTTGCCAAGAATCCAGTTTTGCCCAATGGTTAATTATGAGTTCTAGGTACATGTACACATCAGTTAGTCGATCAGGCCCTTTGATGCAAACACACTGTAATCGAGTGAGCATTTTCCAAATCCGCTTCTTAATCAGAAGCTTCACTAAAACTTCTTCCCACTGTTGCTATAGCGACTGACAGACCATGTGGCAAAATGCCAGATGTACTAGGTTAGGAAAGGCAGTAGTAAAACTGTCACTGGTTAGGCTAACTATATACAGTAGTCTCCTGCTGCAGAGACTTCATCAGAGTCACTGACTTGATCAGCTCTGAGCGAGCGTAGTCGATGAAAAGCGTTGAAAATTATTCCGTTTAGCTTTTGTTTCCTCTGGGGCTGCATCTTGTCTGAGTATGCTAGTCTGGGGCTGCATCAGGCCTGAGTATGCTATAATCTGTGACTGCTTCAGGCTGTATGCCAGACATCTGGCCTGAGTATGCTAGTCTGGGGCCGCATCAGGTCTGAGTATGCTACTCAGGGGCCGCATCAGGCTTGGGTATGCCAGTTATCAAGCCTGAGTATGCCAGTCTGGGGCTGCTTCAGGTCTGAGTATGCTATAATCTGTGACTGCATCAGGCCCTGGGTTTGCCTGTCTTTCTAAGCTTGGCAAATGGCACGGGTTGGAGCATGTTAAGGCTGAGAAATATCGGAGGTTCAGCATACGTAGATATGATTAAGGATTGTCTTAATGATACAGGGTAAACAATGTCATTAAAGCTACAGTACCATGCCTGTCAGTGGAACCTTCAAGGTCTTACAGGACATTTGGATGATCTTTAAACCAAGTGGTTGACATCACGATTCTTTGGCCGTGGTGCAGTACCTGTGACAAACACTGGCTCAGTGGCTAGGTCCAGTTCTTTCCATTGAAGGCTACAGTGTACATGTAGCTTAGCAACTATTGAAGGACATCACACAACATGTCCAGGTATGTAATAACTTGGTTAGTAAATATGTAGTAACTCAGCCAGGTCAGAGTCACCATTCTCTTCAGCAAGATCACTGAAGGCACAGATCAAAGCTCGCAGCGAGATATGGACGGCATGAACTCCTCTCTAGCTAGTTAAAATGCTCCATTGGCTTACTGTCTTCGACCCAGCAGATGAAGAGCTTTTCTTTTGAGGACGTACCTTTTCACCAGCCATTTCTGTAGGTAAATCTAGGTGAGAGAGGCAGGGTGGTTGGGGGTGTCATCGCTCGCTTCACCTCCCTCTAAATTCAGCCAAATTTGGGACCAATCATCAGGTGAGTGAGGATGCATTGTTTTCTCTTGTGGCAGTCAACACATCAAGTTCCCCCTCACGACCAGATAAAACCACAGGATGAACACCCAACTGCTGCTGGATAGTCCAGCTGTCCTCACCTTCGAAAGACGTTAGCATCAGTTGGACACGTACGGCGATGTACCTCAATCCAGTATCACTTGGAGAGCCACCACATCTTGAAACATAGTCGTGTGCTGCGTGCCGTGTCTCCCAAGAAAACATCAGCTTCTCCATTGCTCTTGCATTCTGTTTTGGCAGCAGTGACCAACCTCTGTGCATCACCCACTCCTTCCTGTGCAACACCCACTCCTTCCGGTGCAACACCCACTCCTTCCTGTGCAACACCCACTCCTTCCTGTGCAACACCCACTCCTTCCTGTGCAACACCCACTCATTCCTGTGCAACACCCACTCCTTCCTGTGCAACACCCACTCATTCCTGTGCAACACCCACTCATTCCTGTGCAACACCCACTCATTCCTGTGCAACACCCACTCATTCCTGTGCAACACCCACTCCTTCCGGTGCAACACCCACTCCTTCCTGTGCTGTTTCAGCAAGAGCCCGTGCTTCGACAAAGGCCAAAGTCAGTCAGCTCCATCATGCTCGGTTAAGAGGTGTGTTGCTCTAACCCATAGTCGGCCCAGTTATCCTTGTGCGACGAGCTTTCCCTGCTTCTCAGAATGTACAGACCATGCCCTTTCCTGTTTGTCGTACTCCATATGACGCCATCTGGACCGTCATTCGGGATAACATTTTGACTCACCTTGGAATGGCTTCCTCACCCCCCCCCCCCCCCCCCCCTCCCGCTCCTTCAGAGTTGCCTCTACCTCACCTTGTTGTATTTGGAGCCGAGTTGTGATAGACCATACAGTGCATACGTAGAAGACTCTGTGTGGTGGTACAGGACATATGTTGTTTGTTCCTGCACATGACATTCTAGAACTGTGCAGTGTCCTCTCTGATTACATGACATTCTAGAGCTGTGCAGTGTCCTCTCCTGATTACATGGCATTCTAGAACTGTGCAGTGTCCTCTCTGATTACATGGCATTCTAGAACTGTGCAGTGTCCTCTCTGATTACATGGCATTCTAGAACTGTGCCGTGTCCTCTCTGATTACATGGCATTCTAGAACTGTGCAGTGTCCTCTCTGATTACATGGCATTCTAGAACTGTGCAGTGTCCTCTCTGATTACATGTGGAAAAGATGCTGGAAGATGATGAGAAGACAGCATACCAACTGCAGTTCTCCTTCACAGTGAAGGGAACCCAGTCTTGCTTTGCAGGACATTGCTTGTGTTGATATTTTGAGGCAGTGGTAATGCCAACTGATAAGAGAAGCCAATAAAGTTTGTGTTGAACTAGTTTTGGGATGGAACTATGTGAAAGTTAATATCTAGTGTAGAAGCTTTCTGTGTCACACTGAAGCTACTGTATGTTGGTTGCTAGTGGCTAATGATAATCTAGGCCTGGGTCTTGATGGTATTTTGGTTAGAGTCAATGTGCCGATTGGGATAAGCCATTGGATTAAAAAATATATATATAGTTTAGGGACTTTGTAGATGTTATGGCTTAAGTCTAGGGCAAGATATTGATATAGAACACTGGTGAATTGGTATAGTGCATACTTGCCAACTTTCCATAAGTTAATTCCGGGACATTAATTTATATACGGCTCGAATTTTCGACCACGCCCCCTAATTAGTGTGCGTCCCCATTAATTTTCTACGCGAATTTTCAACCAGGTTCATTTCATCATCATACAGCTGTGAGGTAGTATTCTCTGTAGATTTCCGGAAGAGGCGGTTGAATTTATCCATTAAAAGAGCAACAGAGGTTTCGTCAGAGGATTCTCAAGCCTTGAAAGAATGCTATATACAGACCTTAGCTGTTTCAGCTTCCTCACAAGACAAGAAGAATGACTTCAAACCATCATACTGCCTGAGGTAACGATTCACACACTTCAGCAAGCTGAGCCATCGTGTGGGGCAATGCTTCAAAATCACCCCTGGCTCAGTGGTGAAAAGTGAACACCTTAGGATGACAAATTGCTGCTCTCTTGCTGCTATGGAAGTAGTAGAATATGTCGATGAAGAGCTGGTCAATGTTCACTGGGAGTACCTTCAAACCAGCTTTGACTGTTAAATCAGCCAAATGGCAGATGCAACCAACATCATACAAAGTTGGGATCTCATCCTTAATCAGCTTCTGCACACCTGACCTCACTCCTTTCATAACATTGGTGGTATCAGACATGAAAGACACTGCATTGTCAAAGCTGAGCCCATTCTTATTAGTCAGTGACTCCTTCAAGGCTTGAAACAAGTTGGTAGCTATATCAATGTTCACAACAGGCATATCCAAGAACCTCGTCCGTACTTCACCTACCTGTTGATCAAGAAGCCTCAAAAGAATTATCCCTTGTCATGGGATTCATCAATCATCAAAGAGAATGGACAACTTGACATTGACTCCATAAATCTCTGTGTGAAGTAAGGAGCAAGAGCTTTCTTCACTATGGCGGTGGTTTTGGTGTGGGAACAGGATAATTTCTTTGCAATTTCAGAGTCTGGGAATATCTTGCTGAAAAGCTTGGTGGCATGGTCACTAGACAGAAAGGATATGTTGTGCTTAGCAACAAATGTAGCCCACCTGACCTCTGCTTCGATTACTTGATCACTTCTCTGATGTTGGAAGAGAGGAATAGTTGATAGCACAGCCTTTGACATATCCTTATGTTTCTTGTTCTTGAGGTGAGATGTGACATCATTACGGCCACCATGGGTAACACCAAAGTCGATTGCACACAGAGTACATCGGGCATACAAGTGACGGCAAGACTACTGACATTACTATTGCATTGAACACAAGCAGCACACTGTACCCATGATGTTATTATTTACCCTGTATTTGGTGTATTCCATGCTTACTTTGTCATTATATATTTTTTATTTATACCTTTGAAACTCTTGCCTATCCCTATCCCCTGAAATTCTTTGATGCTCTGCAATTATCACTCAGAAGTTTCACGTGAGTGCCGCACCTCCAATCGAAACAAGGTCAAAGGTTGTTCGCTGGAGCCGTAATTGTTTTTATCTGAAGTTTTTCTCTGCTAAAAAGTGTCCTGTTTTTGTTGCTTTACGAGTTTTAAAGGACTAAACTGAACAAGCTTGAGACTGCAGTGGCCATCTAAGCGAGTGGAAGCGCAAGGTGCGCGTAGCTGTAAATTCCGGGACATTTCCGGGACACGGACACCACCGGGACAAGGCTCAAAATTCCGGGACTGTCCCGGCCATTCCGGGACGGTTGGCAACTCTGATAGTGACTCATGTAATAACATGATCAATAGCAGTATCATTTATCCCTGTCCTAGGTCAAGAGATTGGAGCGAGATAGGCAGAACCTTGAAGAGGAAAGACGAGTGCACAGTTCAATTGGAAACACATAGGCTTTTTGTTGTTGTATAAGGCAGGCACGAAAGAACAAGCTAAGATATGATTCATGTTGTATTATGGTGGTGTAGATTTATGGTATACTCGGGTGTTTTAAACCTCTGTTTATTTGATTATAGCGTGAAACATTTGATGAAGGTGTAT
Source organism: Cladorhizidae sp. MBARI D1340-BT2 (assembly GCA_028752905.1). NCBI lineage: Eukaryota > Metazoa > Porifera > Demospongiae > Poecilosclerida > Cladorhizidae > Cladorhizidae sp. MBARI D1340-BT2. The sequence continues at coordinate 31,200,411 of JAQNBH010000002.1, read as the reverse complement.
GTGTGGGCCGGTATTATTAGAGCCCCGCCTTTTGTTCAAATTCTTCACTAGACCCTTTTTACCCTTTGTAAAGGATGTTTGCTCCCATCACCGCTTCATGCAGGACACTGACCCCAAACGTACATCCAGGCTGGCTAAGGAGTTGTTCGATATAAATTGATGAAGGATGCCTCCTGAGTTTCAAGATGCCAACCCCATTGAAGACCTGTGACAAGAGTTGAAAGAGTACATCAGGAGAGAAGTGAAGCCCAAGTCCAAAGCTGAATTGGTGGACATTGGTGGACAGCATAACACAATTTTGATTAACTGTAGATGTCAGAAGTAGAACAGACACCTGGAGGGTTGGACCACGGGGAGGTTTATTTGGAAATCACTTGCCAAGCAATGCTTCTTGATATCAAGTTGGCAAAACTTTCGTGTGTTTGGGTAGTACTAGAGGTGTTAAATTATCAATAAGAAGATATAAAATAATGATAATTTCAAAAACAACTAGTTATATACAGTAGTTATCGAACAAGTCCCCCACCACCACAGATGTAGAGTTGTAGAGTGAAGAACTGTATTCCTCGTCTTCCATGACAGGCTTGAATTCTTCCTCCATGGCTGCCTGGTAACTGCATTTCAAAATAGTAAATAACACCTGAACTTGATTTAAAGAATTTGATTCAAAACTTAACAATAGCTGAAATCTTGCCTTTATATATCACCCTCACTGCCTTGACCTCCCACTGAGGAGCACCCTAAAACATTGCTGCTTGGTACAGCCACCCAGAACTTTCATTCTGCCAGAAGACCAAACAATAGTCAGTATAATTATCATTACTTGATCCACTGTTCTAGCTTTTATTTTGGGGGGTTTCGTTTTAAATATGTAACACTAACAACTAGACTGAAGTAAAGGCTGGGTCACTACCACAGATAGGTGCTAGAGGTTCAAGCCATTGGAGTTCTACCTAGTGTTACACTTACTGCTCAGAGCGAAGGTAGCAGCGAGAGTTCTGTAAGCCATTCCCAAGACAAATCAAAAGTAGAAGCTGCAACAAAACAGTAATCAACAGTAGGCCGACTCACTTTACGCGCTCTATCGAACACGTGGTGTAGGATACCAAATGTTGATTGCGCGTTTCGGGTAATTAAATAACGGTTCGTGCGTTGCGTTCGCAATACGTTCCTTGAGCGTTGCCTGAGCGTTTCTTAAGAAAGGTTTCTGCGTTGAACATTTACCCAACGCAACGGTACGTAAAGTTTTTTTTTGCCTCTACTGTATTCTGGACTGGACATAATAGCGTAAAAGATTTATGAATCAGTACAGTACATTCGACTCTATCTCTAGCCACACTTGGACGATACCTAATACAGTACTTAGTCTTCCCCCTGTAATAATTTAATCTTCAAAGTGCCGAATCCCTTGGGACAATCACGCCCCCCCCCCCCCCCCCCCCCCCCCCCCCCTACAGTGCAAAATATAGAGTAATAATGACAATAAATAAGGTAAGCTGACTTGTGGTGTAGACACTATGGCACACACATGATAAATATTAAGTTAACGTTTGATGTTGTGAGTACTACTTGGTTGTGTGTGTGTGTGTGGGGGGGGGGGGGGGGGGAGGGGGGGGGGGGATAAATCACTCCCTTCCTCCTCTGCCAATACTTGAGTACGATGCAAAAATGCACCCACACACTTCCACCATCATCTGATGACTCACACCCTCCACCTCTTCCCAAGCAACAACGCCACCTTCCCCTCAGTGCCCACCATCTCAAACTCCTCCAACCATAGTCCAACCACCTCAATTCCATCCAGCTCATTCATTATTGCTCTCTGTTCCCTTCCAAATTCATCACAGGCCATTAGGAAATGCCCCACATCTTCACTTCCCTCCTGCCCCACATCTTCACTTACCTCCTGCCCCACATCTTCACTTCCCTCCTGCCCCATTCCCTCCTGCCCCACATCTTCACTTCCCTCCTGCCCCACATCTTCACTTACCTCCTGCCCCACATCTTCACTTACCTCCTGCCCCACATCTTCACTTCCCTCCTGCCCCACATCTTCACTTACCTCCTGCCCCACATCTTCACTTCCCTCCTGCCCCACATCTTCACTTCCCTCCTGCCCCACATCTTCACTTACCTCCTGCCACACATCTTCACTTCCCTCCTGCCCCACATGCCCTGCCCAGGAGTCCAGGGTTCAAGCAAGGCTATTGCCCAGGATTTTTTCCCGGGTGTCTTGCATTAAAAAGTGCAATTACTTGGGGGGCATGTCTTAGTATTTCCCCCCATGGTCACAATTGGAAAGGTGGTTACTATTACCAATTGAGCCCGAGTTACTTGGTTACAATAGGAGGGGCACTTGCTATGGAGGAAATGAGATGTCTGCCACAATTTTCACCAGTGTGTGTCCACCACTTTGCAAGCCTCTTAGTTTTGTCTCCTCCCTCCCGCACCTTTGCCAACTTTCTCCAATTAACTGATTAATTTCCCGTGCATAATTTCCTGGCATAAACAAGTCATTCGCTCATGCAGGGGTGGATAAGGGAGGGGGCATGTGGTTGCCCCCTTTTGTTCCCCCCCCCCCCCTCAGGAAAATTTTCTATTTAATATACAGCCTTGCTCAATTCACTGATGAAGCATGGTAGGACCATTATACCAGGACTTACAAGAAGCTGAGCGTCGGTAGGACCATTATACCAGGACTTACAAGAAGCTGAGCGTCAGAATCAACCAATTAAGTTTACGTCTTTGAGCGATGTGCACAGCACGCAAAGCATGTGACCACACTCATTATGGTTCATGCACTGCCTATAGAATGCTCATACTTTCCTTGTGCACTCTACAGCTACAGTAGGCCTGTGCCTGCACATGATAGAGCTCCTTCATTATCCTAGGAAGGAACAGAACGTCAGCAACAGTCAGAGGTTCTCTGAAATATGGGTTCTGTCAGCCTTCGAGGTCTGTCATGATAAATGTGCTGGATATATATATGGAGGGACTTTTTAGAGTTTCATCGCAATTTTTTTAAACGGTGAAGTGAACCAGAATCGACTTTAGAAAAGCTGATTCAGCAGCTGCGGGAGGTCGTTAGGCATCGGAGATCTTCAAGTATTATCCGTGAGGTTCTCCTGGGCAACTCTTAGGGCCATGTCCTTTGGCTGTAGCTGACCCTGCATGGGTACACAATGGCAACATGATTTGGTATGTGCTGATTTATGTGTAGTGGACACTGTGGTGTACATGGCTACAGTCAACCATAGCAACAGGACATGGCATGTGCTGATATGTGTAGTTGACACTATGGTGTACATGGCTACAGTCAACCATAGCAACAGGACATGGCATGTGCTGATATGTGTAGTTGACACTATGGTGTACATGGCTACAGTCAACCATAGCAACAGGACATGGCATGTGCTGATATGTGTAGTTGACACTATGGTGTACATGGCTACAGTCAACCATAGCAACAGGGCATGGCATGTGCTGATATGTGTAGTTGACACTATGGTGTACATGGCTACAGTCAACCATAGCAACAGGGCATGGCATGTGCTGATATGTGTAGTGGGCACTGTGGTGTGCATGGCTACAGTCAACCATAGCAACAGGACATGGCATGTGCTGATATGTGTAGTGGTCAACAACAACAAAGCTCTGTGATAGAACTCAGTGTAGTCCTCCACCACTCAACTATATCCAGTATAATACAATACCTTAAAACTTGTTTGTTAAGCTGGGCCGTACAACTGCGAAATAACCTTCCTTCCCTGCACCCCATGCTTGCCTAATTCATTGTGTTTAGTGCCTAAGCTTGCCTCATTCGGTTCGTTTTAGCTCCTAAATTAACAGTCAAGTTGTAGAGTAGGGCTCTCTAGCCACAGATAACAATTTCAACTGCCTAGCACCTTCCAATCGGGGACCAGCATTAACCCCAGCATTAACCCATTCACTGGTGCAAGTGTATATATACGCCAAAAGCAACTATTAATGCAATGCCTGGGCTTACGTTTCTTCATGAAGGGAAGTTGCAACTATTAATGCAATGCCTGGGCTTATGTTTCTTCATGAAGGGAAGTTGCAACTATTAATACAATGCCTGGACTTACGTTTCTTCATGAAGGGAAGTTGCAACTATTAATGCAATGCCTGGGCTTATGCTTCATGAAGGGAAGTTGCAACTATTAATACAATGCCTGGACTTACGTTTCTTCATGAAGGGAAGTTGCAACTATTAATGCAATGCCTGGACTTACGTTTCTTCATGAAGGGAAGTTGCAACTATTAATGCAATGCCTGGACTTACTTTTCTTCATGAAGGGAAGTTGCAACTATTAATACAATGCCTGGGCTTATGTTTCTTCATGAAGGGAAGTTGCACTATTAATACAATGCCTGGGCTTACGTTTCTTCATGAAGGGAAGTTGCAACTATTAATACAATGCCTGGGCTTATGTTTCTTCATGAAGGGAAGTTGCAACTATTAATACAATGCATGGGCTTATGTTTCTTCATGAAGGGAAGTTGCAACTATTAATGCAATGCCCGGGCTAATGTTTCTTCATGAAGGGAAGTTGCAACTATTAATGCAATGCCTGGGCTTATGTTTCTTCATGAAGGGAAGTTGCAACTATTAATACAATGCCTGGGCTTATGTTTCTTCATGAAGGGAAGTTGCAACTATTAATGCAATGCCTGGGCTTATGTTTCTTCATGAAGGGAAGTTGCAACTATTAATACAATGCCTGGGCTTATGTTTCTTCATGAAGGGAAGTTGCAACTATTAATACAATGCCTGGGCTTATGTTTCTTCATGAAGGGAAGTTGCAACTATTAATACAATGCCTGGGCTTATGTTTCTTCATGAAGGGAAGTTGCAACTATTAATGCAATGCCTGGGCTTATGTTTCTTCATGAAGGGAAGTTGCAACTATTAATACAATGCCTGGGCTTATGTTTCTTCATGAAGGGAAGTTGCAACTATTAATGCAATGCCTGGGCTTATGTTTCTTCATGAAGGGTGAAGGGAAGTTGCAACTATTAATGCAGTGCCTGGGCTTATGTTTCTTCATGAAGGGAAGTTGCAACTATTAATACAATGCCTGGGCTTATGTTTCTTCATGAAGGGAAGTTGCAACTATTAATGCAATGCCTGGGCTTATGTTTCTTCATGAAGGGAAGTTGCAACTATTAATACAATGCCTGGGCTTATGTTTCTTCATGAAGGGAAGTTGCAACTATTAATGCAATGCCTGGGCTTATGTTTCTTCATGAAGGGAAGTTGCAACTATTAATGCAGTGCCTGGGCTTATGTTTCTTCATGAAGGGAAGTTGCAACTATTAATACAATGCCTGGGCTTATGTTTCTTCATGAAGGGAAGTTGCAACTATTAATACAATGCCTGGGCTTATGTTTCTTCATGAAGGGAAGTTGCAACTATTAATACAATGCCTGGGCTTATGTTTCTTCATGAAGGGAAGTTGCAACTATTAATACAATGCCTGGGCTTATGTTTCTTCATGAAGGGAAGTTACAACTATTAATACAGTGCCTGGGCTTATGTTTCTTCATGAAGGGAAGTTGCAACTATTAATACAATGCCTGGGCTTATGTTTCTTCATGAAGGGAAGTTGCAACTATTAATGCAGTGCCTGGACTTATGTTTCTTCATGAAGGGAAGTTGCAACTATTAATTCAATGCCTGGGCTTATGTTTCTTCATGAAGGGAAGTTGCAACTATTAATACAATGCCTGGGCTTATGTTTCTTCATGAAGGGAAGTTGCAACTATTAATGCAGTGCCTGGGCTTATGTTTCTTCATGAAGGGAAGTTGCAACTATTAATGCAGTGCCTGGGCTTATGTTTCTTCATGAAGGGAAGTTGCAACTATTAATACAATGCCTGGGCTTACGTTTCTTCATGAAGGGAAGTTGCAACTATTAATACAATGCCTGGGCTTATGTTTCTTCATGAAGGGAAGTTGCAACTATTAATACAATGCCTGGGCTTATGTTTCTTCATGAAGGGAAGTTGCAACTATTAATACAATGCCTGGGCTTATGTTTCTTCATGAAGGGAAGTAGTTGTATTAATGCTATATTGATCATATTCTGGGGACGGGACTTAAATCTAATCTCCACCACATTTAGACACGTTTTTGCAAGAAATAACTTTGTCTGTTAAACAAATGAGAGACTCGGTCTGTACCCATGTTGAGCTTGATGACCCTTTACCATTCAAGATATATCCAATCATATTTAACGCTGGTGTACATTATGTGGAATGGTAATGGGTACAGTCCTGTTCTTAGTAACTCTTAATTAACATGTGTATTTTAATTATTTTATTAAAACTCTTTGTCCTTAGTTTGGGGGATTTAAGAGCTTATTCAAGTTCCATTCTATGGGTTATTTTATTTTGGGGACCCTATTTAAGAGCCAGTTCTATTCTGTGGATAATTTTAGTATGGGGGTGTATTTAAGAGCTGATTCCAGTTCCACTCTGTGGGTAATTTTAGTTTGTGGGTGTATTTAAAGAGCTGATTCCAGTTCCATTCTGTGGGTAATTTTAGTTTGTGGGTGTATTTAAGAGCTGATTCAAGTTCCATTCTGTGGATAATTTTAGTTTGGGGGTGCATTTAAGAGCTGATTCAAGTTCCATTCTGTGGATAATTTTAGTTTGGGGGTGCATTTAAGTTGGGGGTGCATTTAAGAGCTGGTTCAAGTTCCATTCTGTGGATAATTTTGTGTTTTCTGACCAGCAAAATCCCCCCCTGCCCCTCCCCCCCCCCGCCTTGTCGTATCTCATAAGCTAATATATCACTCCATGCCATCCTTCTCCTGCAGGTTCCAGGAAAGATCCAGCATATCTTGTGCACGGGTAACCTTTGTACCAAAGAGACGTACGACTACCTCAAGTCCCTGGCCAACGACGTTCACATCGTCAAGGGAGACTTCGATGAAGTGAGCACGCACATCTAGTTACCATGTTCTTTAGGGAAAGATGAATTTAGGAGCGAATGCTAAGGCCTATGTGCATACATGTAACATAATGTGGATGACTCCAGCACCTTTCAATTCCCAAGAATTGACGTCCCAGAGGTGATCCGGAATGAAAGTGTGATGGGACTGGTGTGGAATTATCGGTGAGTGTTTGCATGGGAACTGCGTTTGACGTGCCATTGGATGTCTTGGCGGTCTCTGGTCAGAATGGGCTGTAGGGACTCAGAGCTATTTCTTTGTCGATGCTGATGCAGTGGGTGTGGTCCTGCTCGTTTCCCGTAAGTCAGGGGGCGTGTGTGGCTCACAGCAGCTGACACTTCATGACAGGTTTGAGTGGTTGCAGTTAGAGTCTGAGCTAAAGTCAGGTCCTGTTTCTGTCGCCCGATCCTCCAATTGCTACTCTCTCAGAAGGAGTCTCATGGCGACAGATGGTTACCGTGCATCTGTGGTGTTCCCCTCAGGGGCGCATGCAGCAAGGTCACAATAGTTATGGTGTGCTCACAAGGGGTAGACGTCGTACTTTTGAGTGAATCGACCTTGAGCTGTATTTGGTCTTGTTCCCACGGCTGAGACTGGCTGATTTCGTTTGTTTCTGCTTGCATGGCTAACTGTAGCTAGGTTACAGTTCAGTGGTACTGAGAGGCAGCATCAGAAGCTGCTTCCACAAAACATGTTTAAACTCATGGAGTTTGGCATGAGCTACGCTGATCTTCAAGCATCTTCTTCTCAGTGGTCCTTCGCTGATCTTCAAGCATCTTCTTCTCAGTGGTCCTTAGGAGGTTCTCAGCATGGCAAACTCACAATGCCACATGCATTAATATATATATACATGTACATACAGTATATATATTGTGAGATAAAATGCGTTGTACTGCATCCCTCGAATAGAAGCCAATTCTATTCCAGCAACACGATGAGATGTGGTGTGTATTGTGAACCAGCTTGGCATGGCTGTCGGGAATTTTTGACAAGGAAAGACAAAGCTGAGCACCGATCGTTGTTGTGGTTAAATTATTTAATGCTTCATCCATTTCCAATAATTCTGGTCTCTCAAAAGATAGCCCCTTTCTATGTGCTTCCAATGATGTGAGCGTAGGTGTTGACTTGCTAATGGCATGTGCTTCCAATGATGTGAGCGTAGGTGTTGACTGGCATAATTACTAGCCTAGCACTGAGGGATTAATAACAACTACTTACTAACAACTTTACACCCTAACCACGGGTCATCAGCACTTGGCATTTATGGCACGACCCCCCCCTTCCCCAAAATAAATAATGGTCTTGTCATCCCTTTCTCTCCGATGGTTGGAATGTGCTATAGAACAACACATCTAAAACTAAAATCTACTATCATCTTTTTCGGGTGGGGGGTTTATGAGAGAATATTTGTATATATTTTGTATTGCGCATGCCAAAATGGTAGGTAATTTGCATGACTTTTGAACGTCTCTTTCACCTTCAGTGGAGCAAGTACAAAGCCGGGGTAGCCCAAAATTTGGTATGACTGTGAAATGAGATGATTTCTTCTTTTTATAAAGTAAGGTAAGGGGAATTTTTTTTTTTGTATATATTTTTTGTATATTAAAAAAAAAATTTTTTTTTACAAGGGCACTTCAGCTACTGCAACACATTTCCTTTACTAGTATCTGCGCTGTCGTAAAGTGTGGTCATCCTCGGCATTCTGACGAGTTTCTCCTCTGCCATCTCCAAAGGCTGTTGCACATTTCAATCCATTCTTACGACATGAGTATTCATACACTCAACAAACCCTCAGTGGGCTTGTAGTAGTGGCAGATGCAATGGCTTTCTTGATAATCAACTGAAGTTCGTGATGGCAAATATTGCGCAATGTCATTCTTTTGATCCACAGCAAACTGTTTTATTTTGGAAACAAACTACCTAGATCAGGATTTCTTCGTTGCTCATAAATTTTCGTGTCCTACTATCTATGAAATTTAAAAAACTGGAGGATTTTTGTGGGGCATTAACTAGTTAAGATAATTAGCTATGACTCGTGCATAATATAGGCGTGGCAAAGAAGGGAGCTGGATTCTAGAAGTGCTGGAAATATCTCGTTCGGAAAAGTGAACTCAGTTCGTCAATTTTCTCGGTACATAGTCTCCGATATTGATGCCGTTTTCCGTATCACTAGCAACTGCGTAGCGATCTCTTATCTAATGCTCTATAAACATCTCTCAGAATCCTCAGCAGTTGTTTTCCATATGTACTACATCGCTCTATAAACATGATGGTCTCTATCCTGAACAGTTGTTTTCCATATGTACTAAACTGCTCTATAAACATGATGGTCTCTATCCTCAGAAGTTGTTTTCCATATGTACTAAACTGCTCTATAAACATGATGGTCTCTATCCTCAACAGTTGTTTTCTATATGTACTAAACTGCTCTATAAACATGATGGTCTCTATCCTCAACAGTAGTTTTCCATATGTACTAAACTGCTCTATAAACATGATGGTCTCTATCCTCAACAGTTGTTTTCCATATGTACTAAACTGCTCTATAAACATGATGGTCTCTATCCTCAACAGTTGTTTTCCATATGTACTAAACTGCTCTATAAACATGATGGTCTCTATCCTCAGAAGTTGTTTTCCATATTACTAAACTGCTCTATAAACATGATGTTCTATATCCTCAACAGTTGTTTTCTATATGTACTAAACTGCTCTATAAACATGATGGTCTCTTTCAAGAATGGCATAGCCATCTCGATGTTCAGGTGGTTTCTCTTCAGAAGTTGCATATTATCTCGCAGTCATTGTCGCGTCAGTAAAGTTGTTAAATCAGATTTTTGTTTTTGCTGCTGATGTTTCAACAGAAACACTTCATCTTCCCCAGTGCAAAAAAGTTTGACACTAAAACAAAAAAAAAGTTGAGGGTTCTTCAAGTATTTGTTGGTGTCAGCTGAAAGTAATCATACGAAGAATAGTTTGTAAACTACCATGTATTTCCTGTATTAGGAGCCGCCCCTCCCATTATAACCAAGGAGATAATTATAACTTACCATACGTATTTCCCCCTGAGCTGCCCCTCCCATTATAACCATGGAGATAATTATAACTTACCATGCGTATTTCTTCCTGTTAGGAGCTGCCCCTCCCATTATAACCAGTACAGTAGCTCAGTCTCAATTGGTTATAGTGTAACTGTCCTTCCAATTGTAACCACGGAGGCAAGTAGCGAATAAGACACGCTCACGAGTAATTACTCATTAGGCTTATAAACTGAGAACTGGAGACGAGGGGGAAAGAATCAGAGAGGGAAAAAAATCGGGGGAAATATTCTGAGCACCAGCAGGGATTGAACCATTGATTTCCTCTTTCCTGGACAGGTTACGCAACCATTGAGCTACAGGCACCCAAATGATTATAATCCTCCTAACAGGGTGTCCTAACAGGCACTTGAACTCCTTCATAACTACCAATAGTGACCTCCATTCCAATAGTAACCACGGTTCCTATTAGGTATATATATACCAGTAAGATAATTTATACTACATCACGTGATCTGTGCTAATCTGATTGGTTAATAACTATAGGTTACATAGGCGCGTAACCTACACTTTTAACCGCATGTAGTTTAGAGCATGCGCAATGTAGTATAAGTAAGATAGCCTATACATATGACTGCGATTGTTGAGATATAATAGGCAGTTTTATCATAATATATATATATATATATATACTTAGAAGGTAGTTTGCTGATGAAGGCTACAAATAGTGCTCAATGCTGTGTTAAGGCAGAGCTATTGAATATAGAAAAGTACTTTTCTATATTCAATAGCTCTGCCTTAACCGATTACACGCCGTATTCCTAGTACCCGCGGGCAAATTATTCATGAATTAACGAGGTATTTTACTTATTATTTTTATATCTTCCGTTCTGCAGGGACTCCACCCATGAAACTTGGGTCATATTCAGCCACATGATAGCTCTACTTCCTGTAAAAAAATCGAGCCTTCCTTACCAACTGGGCAGAACTAACCAGCATTATAAAACCTTGTCATCTTCTTGGGGGTGAATATTTTCATATTTTCACACTATTATACACACATTATAATGCCAACACAAGATGGAGCATCTATTTACAAACCCTCTACCATATGCAAAGCCAGTGGGTTGTTTTCCCCATCAAAATGCTAAAAAATAATAATACAAAAAACAAATTATAAGAGAGTGAAAATGCTAACACATACTAGAATAAAACCATAATATAAAACACAATTATGTAAGGGAGTGTCTTGGGTAGAGCTCCGGTCTTGCTGTCACGGGTAGAGTAGAACTTGCTCAGTCTTGGGTATAGCTTGCTTGGTCTCCGGCATGATATTTCACCATGTTTTTATTCTACACAAACATGAGATACCAGGATAAGAATAACACTTGAATACTGGAGAGACGAGAGAAGTAGACGAAGGGACAGGGAACGAGATAAGTAGACGAAGGGGCAGGGAACAAGAGAGAAGTAGACGAAGGAGCAGGGAACAAGAGAGAAGCACAGAAAGGAGCAGGGGGTGCATAAACATTACTGATAGTCCACCAAGGTATGGTATTTACGAAAACAGTCACGGCCTGTTGATCCACCACACAAAGGAACCTTACAAAAACAACACTGGGACCTTGCCTCATGCCTGTAACCTTTACAAATGCAAACTACACAGCGCTTCTTTGCACAGCACTGTGGGAAATGACCTAGTTTTAAATTGAGGCGATCTAGCTGACTATTTGCCTGACTACAACGTTGACCTGCACGCTGCCGAGAAGAGAAAGAACCAATCAAAGATTTAGCTAGAACAATCCTAGCTTCTAGATAATTACCCTTCCTTACTGATATTGGAGCTCGGACAGAAGAAAACAAAATAAATGAATTCAATAAACAAGCTTCTATCAAATACGAAAAAACCCTTTTCCACCATCTCCTAGACTTTCTACCCAAATTATAGTAGCCTATTCTCTGATCTGCTCTGTCCACACCTCTCATGAATGACTGATAATCAGGCAAACATGGGGGACATGGCAGATCCTCTCTGGAACCATCAATTTTGCGCCTTTTTACAGTAGGAGGTACTAAATTATTTTCCGCAGGATGTATATTAGTTATCATGTAGATTGACCGTTTATCTACCCAAACTAAAGCCAGGAGTGCACCATTAGACCTATAATCATAATAACCTCTATTTCTAATCGAAGCTTTTGTTACTAAATCTGGAGGAAAGTTCCTCCTAGTATACCTAGCTGTACCACATGCACCAAAGCCTTTACTTGTAAGCGTTTGAAATAAATTAGGACTAGTATAATAATTGTCCATGTACACATGGAAGTTCTTATGTTCTAATCCTTCTAACAAATCTAAAACAACTCTACTACACAAACCAGTTTTATCAGCTACTTCCACGTTCTTACCTGTATAAATCTGCAACCGATAAATGTACCCATTCCTAGCATCACAAAGGACAAACACTTTTATCCCCCATTTTATTGGTTTGTCCTTCATATACTGTTTGAAGCCAAGCCTACCTTGAAAGGGAATCATAGCTTCATCAATACTAAGCTCTTGATGCAAAGTATATTCACTCTCAAACTTAGGAGTAATCAAATCTAATAACTTCCTTACCTTATAAAGCCGATCATAATTCAGGTTACCCTTTGTAACCAACAAACCATCAATAGAATTTACATGTACATAACGCATTAGCTCCAAAAACCGAGTCCTAGGCATTACTTTACGAACCAAAGATCCAGACAAATCCGAGTGATTAGTGGACCAGTACAATTCTAAGTATGGAAGTGTGGAAACTCCCATTATTATCAACATTCCTACAAAAGCTTTCATTTCCTCTATATTAGTATCTACCCATGGCCTGGAGAGACTAGCCATCCTAGAAACGTAACTGTTCGTCTCTGCTACTAGGAGTTCCCACACTTCAAGAGTAAAAAAAAAGGTAAAATGCATCTAAAAATGTACTTGATGCACCAAGCAATGAAGAAGTTGGACCAGCTGTTGCTGTATAGTCCAATTTCAAAGGAGTTGGCTCCTTTATTTCCCCTTTATTTCCCACTTACCTGTGACCTCAGTTAGCCTAGAACCAGTGCCAGATGCTTGGGCAGAACCAGTGCCAGATGCTCGGACAGAACCAGTGCCAGATGCTCGCACACGCCTATAACCTCTGGCCCGCCTACTACCAGTACCTTTTGGAGGACCACTAGCAACACTTACGACTCCACTACCACTTGAGCTGCTTCCCCCTTGGCCAGTACTCCCTCGCCCGCCTCTCCCTCGGCCAGTACTCCCTCGCCCGCCTCTCCCTCGCACAACTCCAGCACCAGTCGTGTTCCTACGCCCTGTAGAGACTTCAGGCAAGGCTTCCCTCATCCTCCAATGTAACAAAAGGAGTCATAGATGCCTCATCTCCACTCTCATCATCTGATGCTGTAGGAAAAGTAGTGGGGAGGGTGGGAAAAACAAGATATATATATCAAGTTTGTGGTCAACATTTGTAAATTCAAATTCAAATGAAAATCAACAACTCCAACCTACACTCTTAGCTATAACTTTTTTTCTATAACTATCCTGTCTGAATTTGGAATACCAACAGAATAAGCTAGTATTTGGCAATAGTACACTCTCAGTTGACTATGGTAAACAAAGGCTATGAAGCGCTAAGGTTAGAAGAAACTTACAATCGAGAAGTCCATCCAAGCACGCCTCTTCTCTTAGAGCAACTGGATCCAGAGTGTTTCCTCGGTATGCATAGATGTCTTCACCTTCTTCCCCAAATGAATCTGACCCAGAATCGCCAGAATCGTCGGCTAAAAGTTGAGAAATAACGTCCTCACAGGAGAGCATCTTTGAGCAGTTAAAAAAAAAAAGCTCGACCAACAAAAATGGCGTTCAACCGCAGGATTTTTGTTGCACGATGCATCAACCGGAAATAATCATTTTTGTGACGTTCTCTAGTCTACTAGGCATGTGCAGAACCCAACCGGGGCTGTTAGCTCGTAACGGTTCATTTTATATATTTTTGTGTGGCGAAGGATGTAAGGTCTCGCGCCATATGGCGCTTACGGCGTTTAATCGGTTAACACAGCATTGAGCACTATTTGTAGCCTTCATCAGCAAACCACCTTCTAAGTACCTACGCTCCCACTGGTTGAGCACTATCGCCAAGAAGGCACCAAAATTATGGAAGTACTTTTCTATATATATATATATATTAATTTTTTTCCAAAATATATATTTTTATTGCTAAAACCAGGGTTGTATACAGAAATTTTGCCAAGGGGGGGCGAACTTGAGATATGGAAAAATAAGGGGGGGCGGAGAGCCTGGATGGTGCGGAAAGGGGACGTGCACCCTGGGCTTCCGCGTGGAGTACGAAAGTGTTTTACCCACAGGTATCTTTGCAGTACTAACTGTATATATAGCTGCTACTTATGATGGCATGCACTTTTTCTAAAATCTTTAGTACAACATTCCATCTTAAATATTTGCTGAAGTTGCATGCTACGGCAATCAGCATATATAGATTAGATATAGTCACTTGTCACTCGTATAATGGAGGTGGGCTTTTGTGAAATCGAATTATGTTGCATTCCATGCATTTTCTTACAAAATCATGGACAACAGGTTTCATACACAATTTTTCTCTAGTTCTCTAGGGGGGGGGGGGGTGGAAATGGTTGGTCACTTGGTGCCCTAATTTTTGTTAATATTTTCTTAACATGTTCATAAGCCGGAAGATCCCCCCATATTTTTTTTTGCTTTTACAATGTCTGAGGATAGCTATTTTGACTGACTACCAATGGCATTATGCTATACCGAACTATGGCTAGACTGTATATATTTCTCATGATATTGTAGCTGCTTGGAAAAAGGAGAACATGTGTCATGACACGATGACATCACACACCACCACGTGCTCTCCTTTGTAGGTTTGTCACTTCTTTTGTTTCTCCTTCTTTCCCACTCCCTCTCTCTCAGTATTTTTAACTCAGTCCATTATGTCATGGTCTTCAAGTCTAATCTTAGACATGATGTCATCACACGCCACCACGTGTTCTCCTTTGTAGGTTTGTCACTTCTTCAGTTCCCTCCTTCTTTCCCACTCTCTCTCAGTATTTTTAACTCAGTCCATTATGTCATGGTCTTAAAGTCATCACACACCACCACGTGTTCTCCTTTGTAGGTTTGTCACTTCTTCAGTTCCCTCCTTCTTTCCCACTCTCTCTCAGTATTTTTAACTCAGTCCATTATGTCATGGTCTTAAAGTCTCTATAAAAGAAACCTTACTAGCTGATTCTCTTCATATTAATATGGATATTCGCTCATACTTTGCAAGTACTTCTCAAGCCTCTTCTCATGCTAATAGCAGCGATAGCGAAGATAGCAGAACAGATAGCTCTGAGCATGTCGAGGCATCTAGTCCTAGCCTTAGTCCTCCACCTTCAAAGAAAAGCAAGCAAAACAAACACCGCTCTTCTGTATCCACGAAGAGAAAATACTCTTAAGAGCTGGGAGAAAGATTTCAGTTGGCTCTATTATGACGAGGATAGCGATGGTGCCTTTTGCAAGGTTTGCAAGCAATCAGTTCTGCAGCGTACTGGAGGAGTGTGGGTCACACAACCTTGCAGAAATTGGAAGAAAGCTGTTGAAAAAATGAAAGCTCATGCGAGAAGTGACTTCCATATCCATGCAACTAAAGCTCTTTTTGCAGCTAAAGGAGCAGCCAAAGGTGGAACAGTTGTACAGCAACTCCAGAATGTTTTAGCTCGCAAAAGAGCTCAGAACAGAGCTGCAGTGAAGTGCCTGATCCTACTCACTCATTTTCTTACGAAAGAACAAGTTGCACATTCGACAAAATTTGAGAAGCTGGTTGACGTGGTGGTTCGATGTGGCAGCCAACATTTGAAGCAATTCTTAGAAACTGCACCAAGAAATGCTGTGTACACATCAAGAGTGGCTGTGGTTGAATTCATCGAATCATTGGGGACATGGGTGGAGGAGTCGATTCTGAAGCGACTTCAAAAGGCACCTATGTACAGCCTCATGGCAGATGAGTGCACAGATGTCACCAACGTAGAAGAATTGTCTGTGTTTTGCCGCTGGGAGGAAGATGGTGTACCAGTAGAGTGCTTTCTGGAGCTTATTCCATTGAAGAAGGCTGATGCAGAGACCATCTATTCTAATCTCATCGATTGTTTAAAGAAGAAAGGTCTACAAGTCGGAAGAATAGTTGGATTGGGATTTGATGGAGCTGCAACTTTTTCTGGACGAAAGACCGGAGTTCAGGCACGTATCAAGAAACATACTCCTCACGCTCTGTTTATACACTGCCACTGTCACTTACTGCAGTTGGTTCAGGCACGTATCAAGAAACATACTCCTCACGCTCTGTTTATACACTGCCACTGTCACTTACTGCAGTTGGCTTGTGTGCAAGCTGCCAATAAAACTCCTGGAATTGCTCATGTTTACAGAACATTGACTACTCTTTGGAAGCATTTTCGCAATTCCCCCAAGCGAGCAGAGTGTCTGAAGGAGGTACAGCACGTTCTTGAACTTCCAGAAATGAAAGTGATCAAGCCATCTGACACACGCTGGCTGGCACATGAAAGGTGTGTCAAAGCTGTCAAAGCAAGTTATTCTGCAATTGTA
The DNA here is from genome assembly GCA_028752905.1 of Cladorhizidae sp. MBARI D1340-BT2. Classification (NCBI taxonomy): domain Eukaryota; kingdom Metazoa; phylum Porifera; class Demospongiae; order Poecilosclerida; family Cladorhizidae; species Cladorhizidae sp. MBARI D1340-BT2. Next base: position 31,183,735 of record JAQNBH010000002.1, on the reverse strand, counting down.
ATCACCATTGGGAACATCTACGAGACGTCCCACGAGCCAGAAGCTCTTGGAATCCATGGTGCCCTCTGCAAATTGTCTACGATTGCAGCTATATATTTGCTTGATTTCACTCTACCACAAGTAGCCAAGCTCAGCAAAGCACTTCAGGCAGAGCAGCTTGACCTCTCGTTGATATCATTCCTTGTTGATGCTACTGTTAAATCCTTGGATGATGCAGTTTTGCCTGGAGCGAACTGGGTGTTGGAGCTTCTTGAAAACGTTGAAGACTTGAAGTCATCTACAAAGGTGTCTATTGACGCTGATAAAATACTTTCGTTCCAGAATGTTGTTGGTAAGCCTTTTGTTGCTGATTTAAAGGCCAACATAACAAGCCGATTTTCTTCATCCAACGCTGTTGTATCAGCATTGTCTATATTCGATCCACGGAAAGTTCCAAAACCAGATTCAGTCTCTTTTCCCACTTATGGAGACACGTCTGTTGAGAAACTGATTGCTCACTACGGAGAAGATAGAGATGCAGAAACATTGGATGGAGAAGAAACAGTGAAGACAGCCATGATTTCCACTGAAATACTTACAGAGTGGAAAACATTCCGCCAGCTGTTAGTCAAGCAACCACGGGATACTACTGCATCACAGCTGAAAGAACTTGTTTCAAACGACATGCTCAAGGCCATGTTTCCCAATTTGCACAAGATTGCCTCCATCTGCTTATCGATTCCAGTTTCTACTGCTTCTGTGGAGAGAAGCTTCTCACAGATGAAGATGATCAAGACTCGTTTGCGTAATTCTCTAAGTGACTGCAGCCTTTCTCACCTTATGAGGATTGCTATAGAGGCACCAGAAGTACTCTCTGAGAGCGACCTTGAAGAGATTGTGGACGTATGGCAGAGAAAACCAAGAAGAACCTCAGTTTGACATTCCTATCATTTGAACCTGATATCATAAGCTTATTACACCTTTCTTGTATTACACCTTTCTTGACATTATAAATAAAAAAATCTCTAATTTCAAGGGGGGGGGGGGGCGAGAATGATACAAGGGGGGGCGAATGCCCCCGCCCCCCCCTAAATACACCCCTGCTAAAACTATCCTTCATTTTTATAGATGTGTGGCAGTGATAAACTCTGGCGCTAGTTGTAGAGGACATAATAAGCCCCTAGGTCGATGCACTTGCCTTTCATTAACAGAGCGTTGTTATGCTGGCTTTGAGCACGCCAATTAGATGCCCTTTCTTCAGCTGTCTTGCTTTCTTCTGCTGTTAGCCTTGATTCACAGAGATGACTTGTGTAGAAGACACAGCTATTGCTCTAAGTAGGTGGGCCAGGGGAGACCTGGAAATGGTGAGAAACTCCATCAGCCCCAGACTCAAACCAGGTTAGTACATAGTACTCGGGTTCACCTGGGCAGAATAAGGCTTCACAACGCCCGCATCCTAGCAATGAGTTGGAAATGCAATAAGAAAAAAATTATTGTTATTATTATTTATAAAAAAATTAATTAATTATTATTATTTATTTATTTTAATGCTTGCTGGAGTGTGCCCTGCTTCATGTCCTAGCTCAAAGGGAACATACTCAAACAGTTCCGAACTTTCAGAACATGATCTTGACCCATTACAGGTGCCAATTTATATTAAAAATTAAAAAATCTCATTTTTGTTAATTAAGACAGCATTTAAACTGGTTTCCCCCATCTGGACACATATAATAACAGAAAGTATTTTCATATGAACACGGCATATTCAGATTTAAGGCATAACTCACTTGTCCAAAAAAAAGGATGAAAAAGAATATAGACCACACCCATTTAAACGGATCTTTACCTGGTGCTGATGTTATACTACAATGAAGCAAGACTGTGTGTGTGTGTGTGTATTGTGATTCTAGTCCAACACTTATCCGGAACAGAAAGTGGTCGTCGTCGGTAACTTCAAGATTGGCCTGACTCACGGCCACCAGGTGGTACCCTGGGGAGATCTGGAGAGCCTCACCGTGGTGAGTCTTCTGTTGTAGCCATAATGCTTCAGGGAGCTCTCGTGGCCACCTTTGTTGCCACTGTGGGCTGAGTTGTTGCTGTTCCATTGTTGTGCACCAGAGTAAAGCAACAACAAGACCATCAACAAGAACCACAAGACCATCAACAATACCATCAACAAGAATGTCAACAAGACCATCAACAATACCATCAACAATACCATCAACAATACCATCAACAATACCATCAACAAGAACTACAACAAGACCATCAACAAGGACTACAACAATACCATCAACAAGACCAACAAGAACTACAACAATACCATCAACAAGGACTACAAAATACCATCAACAAGACCATCAACAAGAACTACAACAATACCATCAACAAGGACTACAGCAATACCATCAACAAGACCAACAAGAACTACAACAAGACCATCAACAATACCATCAACAAGAATGTCAACAAGAACTACAACAAGACCATCAACAAGAACTACAACAAGAATTACAACAATACCATCAACAAGAACTACAACAAGACCATCAACATGGACTACGACAAGACCATCAACAAGAATTACAACAATACCATCAACAAGACAATCAACAAGAACTACAAGCCCATCAACAATACCATCAACAAGAACAACAACAAGACCATCAACAACGAGAACAAAACAGTAACAATTATAACAACAGCAACAACTAAGACAACATCATTCATATAATAATCCAGATCAACGCTGAAGACTGTATATTTTGAGACCACTGACGGCCATTAGTTGACAGGAAGCAGGGGGTAAGCTGTAAACACCCGCCCCTGTTGAAACTTCCTAGGCGAGGGGGAAATATTCATTGTTGAATGCAACACGGGAAGGGGGTCAAGTAATAGGTTGTTCATCGTTGCTAGGTAGTGATGCAGAACCTGGAGAGGGAATACAGGAACAGGTCATTATATCTGCCCAGACAAAGTATGTAGTAGAGAAACTTTTGCTAGTTTCTGTATCACAGTACATGTTGTTTGATGGAAAAGAAAGGGAGGGAGCAGCGAATGATATAATAGGTGATAATGATATTACTAGTAATAACACAGTAATATAATAACAGAGTAATGGGGTAATGATGGTTCTAATAATATCAGAGGAATAAGGTAATAATAATGACAATTAATAATGGAAGCTTGCTAGTGCTGTTCACTGCCATACTGAAAGGGCATTGAGCCATCACTATAGCTCCGTCTGATTTCTTATGGTAAGGTGTGGCACTTATAGCTCCACCCACATGTACATATATGTCGGTACTTCAAGTGTATATGCTTCAAGCTGAGCTGTGGCTCAATGTTAGGTAAAGGGTTGTCTAGATGGTTATATTAGTGAGTGTTGGGTAAGGGTCTTCCTAGATGTATAGCGCTGTTTGTGTTTTTTTTTGTTTTTTTTGAGGGGGGGCTAAAGTTTCGAGGATTGTTGTAACGAAATTGCTGGATATTTTCGAGGTTATTGCAATTTTTAAAAAAAATCAAAAAAAATCTGCTGTTCACTTCTACTCCATCACTGGCATTTGATTAGTACATCTTTTATTGTTAATACTATTATTTTATTTAGTACTATTTGCATCTAATTTTATTTGAAGGAAATTAACAACAACAGTATAATAATGATGATGATAATAATAATTAAAAAATATAATAATAATAATATATGATGATAATAATAATAATATAAAAATAGTAATATAAAAATAGTAATATAAAAATAGTAATAATAATTAAAAAAAAACTATATTAATAATAATTATGATAATAAAATAACAATAAAATATAAAATAATATAGTAATAGTAAATGTAACAGTAAATGTAGTAATGGTAGTAGTAGTAGTATTTATTGCTTTGTAATATATACAATATTTTAACTATATAGAGTATACTTGTTTCCATTTGTATTATTACTCATGCATATTATTGACACTTCAGGTGCAGCGACAGCTTGATGTGGATGTGTTGATATCAGGCCACACCCACAAGGTTCGGTGACAACATTATATTAGGTGTGCTGTAGTTTGACATTGTGAATTATTATATCCGGGGGGGGGGGGGATGCAAATGAAAGAATAGAAAATTATGGGTATTCGTTTGAGCAAAAAATAGACGGGCTCAAATATGTGTTCGTTTGTAGGGGGAGGTGGGGGCGAGCGTACGTGCATGCGATGGTTTACTCTTTATAAAATATAATAAATATTTCTTTTGCCGCCGCTGGTCGTCCTGTCAAATAGAAGTTAATATTTGAAGCAGTCCACTGGGCATGTGCAGTAAAAAAAAAAATCCAGTATTTTCAGTTCATTTCTTCAAATTTGTTGTAGGATATGCATCCTCAGGGTTTTCTCTGGGGGGGGATTGCCACAGAACTGAACAAGAACTAACAAACACTTTTGTCCCAATGAACTCCAATGACTGAGCGCTGCACAAATCTTTTTATTGGGAGCTGCCAGGCCTCTTACATGACGGGTTTGTTAATCAAATTCATACTCAATTTAATTACATTCTACAGGCTAGTGCGTGTGCAATTAACTACTTGTATGGTTGAACTTGTATGGTTGAAAACTATCATGCCTCCGGTGACCTGTGACAAAAACACTCATCAAAGTTCACGTCCAGTTTGATTGGGTGAGGGAGAAAAAAATTCAGACGGCTGATGGTGGCAGCTCCCATCATGAAAGGTGTATTCCTGGCCTCGGCTGCTCTCTAGGGAAGCCTTTGTTCATGCGGAATCGCTCTGAATTTCTTCGTTTTTGAGAATGGAGGTTGTCTTGGACGGACTGTTAGTTTGGTTATAGACATGGAGCAACATAGAGCTGCATACTTGTTCACCTGCCTTCATGAAGCTGATGCTCTTGCCAGCTGCACAAAGCTGTCATCAGTAGAGCTAACAGCTACACACACATACATAGTCCAGCTGCAACAAACACCTAAACAGTATGCACATGACTGTACCATTAGCACCTCAGCAGTGGAATAGCGAGCTTCAGCCTGCTCAAACTGGACCACTAGGAAAGCCAACGGGCAGTCGGCTAGAGCTGTTTGGTGAGGAGCTGTTTGGTGAGGTTGAGCTGGAGCTCGATGTTCTTCAGCTTTTTTCAGCTTTTTCAACCGTTGATATTTTTCAACGTTGATAATTTTATTTCTTTGTTTATCTATTTATTTATGTTTGTCTCTGTATTTATTTATGTATTTAATTGTTTGTATATAATTTATGTATTCATTTAATTGTTTTCTATATGTATTTATTTGTGTATTTAATTGTTTGACTATATGTATTTATTTATGTATTTAATTGTTTGTCTATATGTATTTATTTAATAGTTTGTCTATATTATTTATTTATGTATTTAATTGTTTGACTATATGTATTTATTTATGTATTTAATTGTTTGTCTATATGTATTTATTTATGTATTTAATAGTTTGTCTATATATATTTATTTATGTATTTAATTGTTTATTTATTTATGTATTTAATTGTTTGTTTGTCTATATGTATTTATTTATGCATTTAATAGTTTGTCTATATGTATTTATTTATGTATTGTTTATATGTATTTATTTATGCATTTATAAATGCATTTATAATTGATTTTTATTTATGTATTAATTTTAATAGTTTGTCTGTGTATTTATTTATGTATTTAATTATTTAAGTATATGTATCTAGTTATCTATTTATTTGCAGGCAGAGTTATTAACTTTATTTCCTGCTGCTGGTCATGCATACACTGTTCAAACAGGATGTCGACCGAAGGCGTGTAGCAATGTATGGGTGTGTGGTTCATGCACACACTGAGGCCATTTACTGCCCTGTGTGATGACCGTAAGTACACACACGCTTAAGGCAAAAACCCGTTATATCGTGTTTCTCCTCGGTTCCTCTGTTTCCACAGCAGCTGTGTTCTTTCTCGCTCATTTCTTGTTCCCATTTTAATCTTTTTGGTTTCACCTGTTCCATAGTTACGGCTGGTTCACAATACGACGTGAACATCGCGTCCTCAAGCATCCTAAAGCGTCGTGTGAACCGTGCATGTCCGTACGTGTTCTAACTTTAGGACGCGACACGACGTTCAGATACACTTGAGTTCTATTTTTGCGTCCAGATGTGGGTCGAGTCCTCATCCGTCCAGCCAATCAGATTGCTTCTTCACATTGCATGTGATTTTGTCAACTGGCGCATTATTTAGAAAGCTATACTAAGTGGAGTTTCTAAGAAATGAATGTGCTCCTCGTAGTCATCAGCTCTCAGAGCTGTCATCAAAGTCGGATTCCCAAGTATTCGCCATCTTCAATAAAGGCGTCAAAGGTTGGAATTCCGTTCACAACGTGCATTTAACCGATTAAGCGCCGACTTTCCTAGTAGTACCCGCGGTAAAATAATTAACGATTTAATTACTAATTTTTCCCTCGAGCTTCTTATAGGACGTCAGCACAGGAAACCTCGTTCATATGGCAGCCCATTGATTGCTCTACATCCTGATTTTTTAATGAAACCCAAGGACCAAATATCCAGCATTTGGCAAGCTTTTCAAAATTGAACCAACACTTATATACCATATATTTGGGCATATTCATATAATTTGACACAGAATCAAGACAATAACAATCCTAAAACTTCCTAAGACAAAACATTTTGAACAGACAATATATGAATCGAATATTTGAATAGAAAAAGTATGTGTGTGTGGGTAGAATGTGGGTGGGTAATTTGATGAAGAATGAAGGAGAGTGAGAGAGTAGCATTGTAATACATGTTGTGTGTGTGTGTGTAGAAGGGCAAGACGAGGCTCTATCAACACTTCCCAGGCATCTAGAACACAAAGACACAACAATAGAGAAAAATGCATTATTAGACACAAGTATCCACACTTTTTACCAAGAGGCACGCACATACACCATACACAACTTATATTTCATGGTCACGAGAACAAAGAGAATACATGCAACACTAATATTCCACCAAGGTATGATACGGTCAGATCCAATGCACAAATGAACCTACAGTAACCACACTCATTTAGGCTTTACCACACTCATTTAGGCTTTCATGCCTCGAACCATTTTTATGCACACCAAACAGAAGTAGAAGGGGGAAATGACCTAGTTGCAAATTGAGACGTTCTAGCTGGGATGTAGGAAACATACAAGGCCTATACGCCAGCGAGAAGAATAGGAACCAATCAATGTTTTTACTAAGCTAATCCGAAGATCTAAATAACTATCCTGCCTCTTATGTAGAGAAGTGTTTGAAAAAGAAAACAGATAAAGGCATTCAATAAAGGCGTTAAAAAAAAAACTTCTACCAGAGCAGACCAAAGAATGGGCTACTACAATTTCGGTAGAAAATCAAAGAGATGGTGGAAGGGGGTGTTTGCATATTTGGTAGCATCCCTCATGAATAATTGATAATCAGGTAAACAGGGAGGGGGGCAAGACACATTCAATCGAGAACCATCAAGCTGATGATGTTTCACAGTTGGTTGTTGTTCTTGCCACAAAGCTGCATGCATATTAGTCATCATGTCAATCACACCCTTGTCTACCCACTAAAGCCAGGAGTGAACTATTTGATCTGTAATCATATTTTCTTCTATTCTTCCACTTTGTAAGTAACTCCTTAGGAAAGTTTTTCCTATTAGGCCTAGCTGTGCCACATGCACCAACCCCTCTAATAGTCAGTGTGTGAAATAAATTAGGACTTGTATAAAAGTTATCCATGTATACCTGAAAGTTCTTGTGCTCAAATCCCTCCAACAAATCTAACACTACCCGACTACACAAACCTGTACTATCTCCTGTTTCCACATTCTTCCCAGTATAAATTTGTAATCGATAAATATAACCATTCCTTGCATCCCAAAGCACAAATACTTTTATGCCCCATTTCGTAGGCTCATCCTTCATATATTGCTTGAAGCCAAGCCTCCCTTGATAGGGAATCATGGCTTCATCAATGCTAAGCTCCTGATGCAAACAATACTCGCTTTCAAAGCTTATACAGCCTATCATAATTGGGATTACCAGATGTTACCTGTGAGCTAGCAATGGAGTTGACATGCATGTAGCCGCATCAACTGCCTAAACCTCCAAAGGGGCATTACTCTACTCACCAAACTACATGACAAATCAGGATATTCACAAGACCAGTACATGTCTATATGGGGAAGTTTTGAAATGCCCATAACAATCAAAAGTTCTACAAAAGCCTCCATTTCTTCTTCACATGTATCATGCCAATTATGGGGGAGCCCCACCCTAGAAACATACACATTAGTCTCTCTCACATGGAGGTCCCATACGTCAATAGTAATAAAAAAGATAAAAAGCACCTAGTAACGAACTTGTTACACCGAGCAAAGCTGAGTTTGGGCCAGAATTGTCTCTTTTTTCCCCCAGCGACCTTCGACTGGTATTATCTGATAACTAGTGCTAGATGAGCGAGCCTTACTACTACAAACTCGGGACTGGGCCTGCCTATTACCAGTACCTTGTGGTGGTGGACTATTAGTACTACATGAACCTCTACTCTAGCACCACACCTCACACCTCACATTCTCTATAACACATAAATATGTATACAAACAAATATTCAAATATCAATTTTGATAACTTACTTATTCCAGAAGAGTCCCCTGTAGCAGATTGTAAGGACGGAGGGTCAGTAGATAGATGGTAATAAGGATGGAGGGTCAGTAGATGGTAATAAGGATGGAGGGTCAGTAGATGGTAAGGAAGAAGTGTTCAAATGGTCACTCTCTTCTTCAGAGGCTGAAAGGAAATATATAATAGTAACTCTACAAAATTTCGTTTGTACCAACCTACACTAAGTCCAGAGAGCTCCCACAAGTAGATGGTAACAATGGATCACCTTCATCTCCAACGGACTGCCAAGAAAGAAAAGTTGATAACATAAACCTTATACGAACGTTTTTTTTGAAAATTCAAATTCAAATTTGATAAGTAATAAAAAAGCTCAACCTACATTTATGGCTATAACTAATCTTCTTCAACTGCTACGTTAAAAATATTTATATCCTCAAAAAACACAAGAATAGGCTACAGTTTGGTTAGCGAATTATCTCAGAAGATTGTGGAATACAATGGCAACCAAGCGCTAAGGTAGAAACAAACATACCATCGAGAAATCCTTCCACCCGAGCATTTTGACTTAGAGCCAGGGGATCCAGGGCACAACCATGGTAGGCATATATCTCTGGCCTTCTTTCCCACCAGAATCCGAGCCAGAGCCGCTAGTGTCGTCGTCAAAAAGAAGAAAAGTTACTTCGTACAAAACAAAGCATCCTCGCCATCTTGAAAACCGAAGTTATGAGCAAAAAGCGGTGCGCGGCCGGCACATATAGCAGCACGTGTAAATGACGATTTTAGAATGATTCAGCATTCTTTTGGGCATGTGCAGCAACAAGAATTTGGCACTTAGTTCAAATAATTTTTTTTATATAATTGTTTTCGCGAGTCCGATTTCCCTTTGCGCCATATGGCGCTTATGGCGCTTAATCGGTTAAGAACAACATTGTGAACCATGAGGCGCGGTAGAATGCTACTTTTGAGAACACTTGAGGACGCGACACAGCAGATAAAAGGTATTGTGAACCAACCTTTACAGGACCCATCTCCTAGCAGCGCAATTAAGTGTGCACACAGAACTACATGTTGTAGTTCACACACATATAGGGAGGCTGTTTATTGCTCCATGTGATGAGCATATGTACGCCCAAGGCAAAAGGGTCGTTCATGATCATGCATGCTCAATGTTCATAAACGCATGTACTGTAGGCCTGAGGCAAAATGGTCGTTCATGATCATGCATGCTCAGTGGTCATAAACGCATGTACTGTAGGCCTGAGGCAAAATGGTCGTTCATGATCATGCATGCTCAGTGTTCATAGGAAAAGATTGGGGGGAGGAAACATGATTCTTGGGGGGGGGGGACCTCCCTGGTCCTGGTTAGTGGCTCTCTCTTCGCTCGACATCTATACAACAGTTCCTGCTAAGAATACATAATTTGGCCAGGGCTGTGTCCTTCCTGAACCCTGTCAGTGTTAAACCATCCTACTACTACTACTACATCGTTTGGCCAGTTGTGCATCCCTCTATGATATTTGTCTAGTTTGAGGCCATCGAGAATGAGGACAAGTTCTTCGTTAACCCTGGCAGTGCCACGGGAGCCTACAACGCCCTGGACAGGTATGATGTTGTGACACAGTTAGTTTGTTTATGTTGCTATAGCAATGCATAATTTTTGGTTAGATCTTGCGTTGCTTTTAAACGCACAGCCAATGGTTGCACGTAACCACATACCATAGGAACACTCAGAGTACTATTTTTACCGCATATTTTTACTGCGTATCTATGCACCAGGTTGAGGTACATATATTTAAAAAATTAACCATTCATACATACATACATATACACATAACATCATACATACATATACACGTAACATCATACATACATACATACATATACACATAACATCATACATACATATACACGTAACATCATACATACATACATACATACATATACACATAACATCATACATACATACATAAGTGCGAACTGATCTTGCGTTGCTTTTGAACCCGTTAAGCATAACAGAGAACAGTATGTGTTTGGATCACAAGCATTATATAATGAGTAAGTCAATTATAACAGGGGGTACAATGCTAAGTGAATGGTTCTGCACTTTCTGTATACTGTAGTTTGAGAAAGTACTACTAAATATTTCGTGTGATAGATTTTCATTGTGCCAAATTTTCAATTTTCATTTTTTTCCCCCTTCCTAAGGAAACACAAGAAACTGCTGTGTTTGAGGCTATCGTGTCTTCTTCCTCGTCTGGGTGGCAGCCATTGGAGAGCAGCTAGCTTGTGCCGATGATGTCAAAGACAGATATATAGTAAATGTGTAGCATCTGTCAAGAAGACGGTGTTGTTCTTGTAGAGTTCTTCAACCTCTCCATGAGCTGCTAGTCTGTGAGGGAAGCGACGTTGATAGTAGGGGCTTTGGGACGAGGCAGTCCATTTTTAGGCTAAAGTACTTGCGAGCAGTCATAACTCTGGCTCAGGCAGGCACAGCCAGAGCAGAGAACAGTCCACTAACACGATACACTGACATGTGTACTGGTTCTTTCTGTATATTTGTAATTCACTCGGATAGTTTCTTATAATAAATATTTTGAGATCTTTTTGTGTCCAACTCCACCCATGTAAATTATTTAACGAGCAAATCGGGAAATATATTATATATATAATTATATATATATATAATGTATATTGTATATATATGTGTATATTTTATATATAATGTATAGTGTATATATATTTATACTACATCACATGACCTGTGGCTAATTTGATTGGTTAATAACTATAGGTTACATAGGCACGTAACCTACACTTTTAACCGCATGTAGTATAGCGCATGCGCAATGTAGTATAACCTATTCATTCAAAAGAGTCGGTTATGCGCTACTCGTTTGCTGTTACATCCCTCGGCTTCGCCTCGGGGTAACCGCAAACTCGGAGGTTACATATATAGGCGCATAACCGACTCTTTTGAATAGGCTATATATCCTATACATGTATATTGTATATATATATATATATATTGTATATATATATATATATTGTATATATATGCATATTGTGTATATATATATATATATTGTATATATATGCATATTGTGTGCATATTGTGTATATATAATGTATATTGTATATATATATATGTATATTTTATATATAATGTATATTGTATATTTTATATATAATGTATATTGTATATATAATTATATGTATATTTTATATATAATGTATATTGTATATTTTATATATAATGTATATTGTATATATATATGTATATTTTATATATATATGTATATTATATATATATATATATATGTATATTTTATATATAATGTATATATAATGTATATTGTATATATATATATATAATGTATATTGTATATATATATATGTATATTTTATATATAATGTATATTGTATATATGTATATTGTTATATAATGTATATTGTATATGTTATATAATATGTATATTTTATATGTTTGTGTTAGTATTTCGTAATCTTCACTCGCATGATACTAAAATTTAAATTAACTCGGACACATATATATATATATATATATATATATATATATGCTGGCCAATCTCCCAGTAGACAGCAGATGTAGCTCAAAAGCTTGTTGCTGTTGTTATTCTCTTTGCAGTGATGTTGTGCCATCCTTTGTCCTGATGGACATCCAAGGATCAGCAATGGTCATGTATGTCTACCAACTACACAAAGATGTTAAAGTGCAGAAGATTGAATACAAGAAAGACTCATGAAGCCAGCTATCACTCTCTAATAGTATAATAATTATCATGTCTGGTGTGGCTATGCTTGTTTATTGTAATATATTATATATATATATATGCATATGTTATTGTGAGCCTCAAAAGTTGACTTCTGCAAGTTAGTGCAATTACAATTAATCAAGAACCAGTAATATATGGAGATAGCTATACTCGCAGGCACTGCAAGCTGTTGTTGTTGTATATTATACTTTTTTTAATAATTTTTTATTAATATAATTATAATATTTCCTTGATTAGACCCGGCACCAGCAGCAAATATGAAAGCTGGTGGGCGAAGAAAGCTTTACAGCCTGGCACCACTGAAGTGATAATGAATATTTCAGTCGAGCCAGGTGATTTACGTGGTTACAGCATTCACTGTTTAAAGCCTAGGCAAGTGCTGCAAGAAATGGGAAGTAAAGCCAGCGACACATCTGAGCTCCACAACAAAAAAAAAGACCGAAGATGATTCCTTCGCAAGGCGTCGGGAGAAGGAAAACGGTTGGAAAATGAATTTCGTTAAAATTCTTACGGCGTTTAATCGGTTGCATAAGCAGATCTCCACTGCCTTGAAAAGCAATCGACACAGACACCTGTTGTGTATGCCAAATTCCTTGCTGGTGCTCCCAGGCTTCATCCTGAAACAGCAAAGACTTTTCAAGACTATGCAGATATTGTGTTCACTTTGTACGTGTTATCTCAGTGATCGAATTGACATCATCTGGAATGTTTACATGAGAGAGTTAGAAAAACATAAGCAGAGAAAAGAGAGGCAAAGATGTCCGAAGAAGAGTGATATCGATGACAGTAATCCCTCCAAAGTGGAAAGATTTCCTACGTCGACATGGGAACAAAACCGAACTTTTCCCTTACCTCAACATGTAATCAGGCTCCCAACTGAAAAGGGGATGAGCATTATATTATATGCAACTGATGGCTTCTACTCCATGGTTGATGCAGACAGGAGTAACCTAGTTCCCTGCTCCTATGGGAAAGCAGACACCCACCTCTTCATGCGGCTGATGCTATCAGGAAAGGTTCAGGAAATTTTGTGTGCAGAATATGGATTTCCCCCCCGAGTCACTGATTTTCTATGTGCATTTAATGGCTTACTGGCCCACCTAATGAAGGGTACCTGGTATATAGATATTGGCATCCAGATGAGTGGTCGAGTGTATTAGCAGGAATACCTGCCATCTGGGTAAAATACTGCTGTCATACCTCCAGATGGGAGGAATATAAGTGTACTCACCTTCCCTCTGTTTGGAAAACTCCTGTCCTACCTCCCTATCAAAATATTGTGCCATCCTATATCTGCCCTTAATTGTTGCTTAGGGGGGATGGCATGGCCAGAGGGCATTGGCCTGGGTCCTCAAAATGTTACCCAAAACCACATGACATGCACACACACATGCACACACACAGAGATATTATGGATTGACTTGTCCATTAAAAACAAGTATTTAGCAGTGTAGATTATAAACGTTTATAGAAAGCTTAATTATTAACACCAATATTATTAAAAAATTAATGATTGTAAATGTTTGTGGTCTAAATAGAGTTTCATCTCATTTTTGACAAAATGTATAATTATATAAGTCTGATGAAAGGTTAGTTAGTTTTACACAATGCAGAGTGCATGTGTTCTACGAATATGCTCGTGTCATAATCAATTTAGCAAGGTTGTTTTTCTTTCCACATATCCCCAAACCTTTCATAGAGACTATGTTTTTTATTACTAGATCTTCAGTATTCAGTGAAATTTAGTTTAGTATTGCTTAATGACGATACTACCACAATAACCAACATGCTCTAATGCACAATAGCATAACCTTTTAAAATGTGAAGGATTTCTGCTGCAAAGAACATGATGGACAGATATGTATAAATATATACTTATAACTCGGGTATTCATTTATAGAATAGCTTAATATAATGATGAACAATGTATACATAATTGCTTTTTGTACAAACATTGATAGAGGATATGACAGAGAGTACAGCTGATTTTGTAATAATTTGTGTTAATTTTAGACAACAAAATGGCATGAGGCTGCAAGTATGGACAACAGGAGTATAGAAGCACGTGCACAGCCTCCAGTCAGTGATGCTATCATACAAAATATATAGAGTGCAAATTAATTTTGGAGGGGGTATTATTACTATACATGTCACTCTTCGATAGGAGAAATTATCACAATATTTTTCAAAATGGAGTATGAGATAGCTTGGCTTTCCCATGAATGTTTTGAACTGCATCGTAACCTGTCTTAGAAGTTTTGTGATTGAACCTTTGCCAATTTCTGGAAAGCAATTTTTTTTTTAACAGAGGGGGGAGAAGTCCTCTGAATGGTCATTTCTTGACACCTGTAATTATAACCCTGACAAGTGAATTGATGATAACTATTTCCCTGGGGTCTAATTTTTACACCTATTTTTCATTAGTGAGTGCCTTCTCTCATTTCTTCTAGAAGTCCTTCACTGCCCTCTGAATGAATTAATTTCTATGCTGCCATTCTCGCCACTACTGCTACCATCTATGCAGTCACTCAAGTTGTCAACATTAATAATTGTTAGCCTTGTATGTGATTCCAGCAGATGGGCGACTCTATTAATTTTACCCCGAGTGATACAATTGACTCGACTATGTACCTGTTACTTCTATCTTCTCCATGGCTCGGACATGTTATGAACATGCAATTAACACTTAAAGTTAAAAGTTCACATATTTGAAGAATTTGATAAAAGTACATGACATCATGGGTGACAATTAGGCAGGCTATCTCTTTGAGATTGAAAAGCTCTATGCAAATTATATTTAAAGTCTCTTGGTTCACAGTCCTCCCTGATGTATTTTCTTTCACCTGTTAGCAGAAGATGTTTAACACTGGCTACATAACTGAATTAGGACAACCTATCTGTGTTACATGCAAGGTTGATGACCTCATCATGGCTGCAAAATGTGCTCAACTGATCAATGCAACCACCAGGCCAAAACTATCGCTATCCTGCAATTCTGAGAAGAACAACTTGTGTTGGAGCCGTTCTAAGTTTAGTAACAAAGCTAGGAGATTTGCAAACTGCCATATGTCCACTCAACCCTCGCAGCAGAACTATCTGGCTTCCGAAAACACCAAGCCAGTAATCAGTGGTACAAGTTGCTGGCCAAAATCTGAGCCATCATTTATTGCGTCTTGTGTGGCCACAACATTGCTTACCCGTAATATCCTTCTTGATACAAGAATTCATGTTGGCATCATCTTCTCAGCTTCTCTTTATCATCACCATAGGTAGAAGAGAGAGACTACTAATGGCAAGATTGATGGATAACAAGTTCAATTTGTCCTTACCTCTCAATCTCAATTGTCTTTTGCTAGGATAATTTTCAGCAGCCACCATCTATCTATACTAGCCACATCATGCCCAAACTAATGAGAGCCTATGCTTCCAATAAGCACTGCTTCTTTCTGGGAGTTTTAATTTATTATGTGCCTGCTGTTCTCCAGTGTCAACAAGAAAGATGGAGTAGAACACTGTATCTACATGATAGCCTCTCAATGCACTTTAAAGATTGCTATTAGTCACCAGACAATTTGGTCATCACTAGGCATGAGTTAGCCAAAATGGAGAAAGTAGGATTGTCCATCGATCCTCCAGCACTTGTTCATCACCTCTTCACATTGTCGAGGAGAAGCCTCCAGGTACTTGGTATCCTTGAAGTGGTACAGGCTTTTAAATAATGCCCTTGATACCCACATTCAAGATTTCATGGCATATAGATTTTTATTGCAGATAGACTTGTTATGCGAGTATATACAAACAAATCCTCGTGGCAACCATCATTGAACTGTGGGCTGCAGTGATAATGTCATTTGGTGTTTTCGAAATTCTCCACATACTGCAGCACAAACCGTGTCAGAGATGAAGCAGTGCAGACTTGACTGTTTTTTTTGTACTTTATGATGCCAGCTCTGATGCCAAAGAACACTGTGATCACTTATATCGATTCTTCAAGAAGCTGACAGGAATAGCCTAGTTTTAAATGTAGTCATTTGTACATTCTAGTTGTTGCCACCGGATTCCTAAGCTGCCAAGTCACACTGCATGGGATTGAAACAATACTCGATTTAGTTGGGGCCGTTTGATAGTTTCCATACCATGAAATGCCAAGGCATTGACTGAATTTTTAAGCATAAATTTTACTGCAGATTCATGCTCAATGATGCTGCCATCGTGACCCTAGCACATAGCATGTCTTTTGTGAAAGGGTGGGACTTAGTGGACTGTACAGCTTCAGTTATTCAGATCCATTTGCTGAAGACACCACCAAATCTGAAGGGTGTCTCCTTGCCTGAACCACTACAACACAAATGGAGAACCTAGTGAAATCAACAGACGTGTCTAAATGGCATGGTTTAAAAACCACAACTCTCGAGAACTAAAAGGACAACACCATAAGAGCACTGCATACGATGTTGGCCATCAAACGATACTCAATAGGAAAGCAGAAGGACCAATATAATCCAGGGCAAAATTTAACTGGGCAAACTATAACAACACCACAAAATTGATGAGACTGTCCATGATAGAATACTTGATCACTTGAATTGATGCTCCAAAATCCATAAAACATTATATTGGATGAATGTTTGTAGAAGAATTCTCGTATTTTGGTTCTCTATCGCAGAAACAGATTCTTCAACCCATCCATGGGAAAGAAGCAAATATACAGAACCATCATCTTCTCAAACCTGGGAAATATCACAGATATGCAATAAATTTTAGCAGTCTATATCTGCTGTCACCTCTACAGATAGTGTGAAATTCTTCTGCAAATTGGCTTATAGCTAATTGACCTGGCAATTCCAGCACAATCCAGCTTACCTAGCACATTGAAAATGGTTAATTTTTAATAATAACAGGTGCTATTCTTGATGACTAATTTGCAACCTATGATGCTGTACTATCGATTGCTCTTGAAGAAGATCTTCAAGATAAATAAATAAAAACCTGCTCAGGGAAGGTGAATCTTGATTGGAAATAGTCACTGGCGTCATCAATGAAATAGACTTTCTCAAGGCAGTGTCAGCATAAATACATGGCCAACTATGAACTACTCTTCATCTATGCTAGTGACCTCTGCATAACAATGCAAGGGATAAGGAAGTCAAAGCAAACCTCATAAAGCACTGCAAGAATTTAGAGTGTATTATGAATGCAATCATTTTAAGGCCAACCCATCCAAAACCCATCACTGCTCTCTAACCAATAAACAAACTGACCTCTCAAGATCACATGGTCTGAAATTCCTCTAAATCAGTACTTTAAACACATGTACCTCAGAGTGACTTTACACTGCACTCTAACTAAAAAAGCAAATATAAAACACCTAAGCTAAGGTTGGCACAAAAATTAATATCCTGAGGAAGCTCAACAACTTCAAATGCAGAGCAAATGTGCCAACCCTCAGGCAGTCAGTCTTAGCCCTTTGCTACTCAAAGTGGAATATGCCTGTGGGGTCTGGGAAAGATCTAACCATGTGAGCCACTCTTTCACAGCCTTATCACTGGATGTCTGAGACCAACTAACACCAATACTTTCTACTTTCTTGCTGGTATTGCCCCTGCCAGACATCAGACCATAAGAGTGCAAAAGAGCCAGAATATCAGCGATGAATCGTACCCACCTTATGGAGACAAGCTTCCTTAGTCATCTTCATCTACTTAACCAAAGGTAAATGGATACCAGATTAACAACAAATACACATCCACATACATGGCAATTCAACCATCTGTGAACCTCCCACTATGATCACAGCAAGGGCACTAAATTGACCACATTCTTGCTGTGGGGCAGAACAAAAATGCGAATATGTTGATGAAAATACAGCATAGGTTCAACCTTTTGTAAATGTTGAACGTTCCAAAACCTGGACAATTCTCTTGGTGTGTCCGCTATTCCCAGCCCTCAGATGCAAAGAGGATCTCGCTGCATATAATAGCAATGCTAAAGCTTGTGTTTCAATGTGAAGATCAGCTCTAACAACTTTAAAATCAGTAAGAAGTCGGCCTTAGATGTGACAAAGTATGTTTTAATCTTTTCAACCATACTCATTCATTCATCACAATACCACTGCCACCAGCATATTTCACCATGGGTGCTTATGATTTGGCAGAGGAGCTTTCAACAGTTTCTAGGTATTTGTTGGAAGTTGCCAGCTCTCCTTTCTCAGAACTAGAGAGCAGCCTATAACACGTGTTGCAGTACCTTATTCTAGCTACTTCATCAAAAGTCTTCAGTTTCATATTAATAGTAATAACAAATCCTACATAGCAGCAATTCAGACCACTTGATATTGGGACAACAAAATGTAGTAACTTGGATGACGTTCATATTGATTTGCACCTCAATTGATAACACACTATTAATTCTGCCTTGTTATGTGTTCATCACCGTCGGGCCATGCTATATTTAGTAACAGCTATAGACACGTCATTCTCCACATCTGCATTTGCTAATGCACTGCATTTTGTGAGATACAAATTTGGAAAAAAACTTCATTAAGATTTCAAAATAAGATTTCAAACAGAAATTCTTGCTGCTTACCTAGTATATACATCAATGATTAAGCAACTCAATGAATGGGCAACTTTCTGTCACGCATGCCAGATTTATACTGATTTCCATGTGTAAGAAGGTATCCATGAATGAAGGGTATCCATGAATGTATTGTATCAATTGTGAACAAGTCTAAGTTGCACATTCTTGGTATACTTATCTGAGAAGGTCAAAATTCTCCATAACTGCAGTGAAGCCATTCTAATGGATGATGCTACAGCTATTTCGTCACCCATGATGTGCCCTCCAGTCCATACATTTCACATGGTTATGACTTCCAGTTTACATTACTTCCAACATGGGATTGCAAATCATCTCAATCATAGCTGCAGTAAGATTACACAACTGCCTACAATCCTCATAAAAATGACATCAATGACTGCTTCTGCTGGAAGTTTAAATCATCACTCTGGCCAACTGACAGGGCATGCATGGATGGATATATTAGAGTTGGCCTCGCTCATCTTCTATTCAGTTATATGAATATTTTAGGTGTGTATGTTCTGACTGAGCAGACAGATTCAAACCTGCAACATTGATTTAGCAATGTGTCCGATCTGCTTGCATGCTCACATGGTGGACTGAGACTAAATAAAGCATCACATCACAGACCTCATCTTACACACATCCCTATGGACTTGCAGAGTTACATGATTTTGTTCATCTGCCATATTACATATTACACTCAGATGGATTAGATCATCAAAGTATGTATTTCATCTTGGATTTCAATGGCCGATGGGAGACAATATCTATATTGATCCTCTCAAACCTCTGCCTTTTTGGATTTTTGGATTTTGACTTGTAACTCTATGAGTGAGTAGACATCAGTCCCCTTGATAGGTCACAGAAACCACCAGTTCTACCACTTCGCAGGCAATGGAATGCACCACTGATAGTCAATGCGAGGAACACAGCTGCTTCATATTGTGGGAAAAAATAGAGTGGCAGAGTGATCTGACTTCCAGCCGAAGTTGTACGCGCTGCAAGTTCACCCACTTGTGACTGTCCTGTAGTAACTTTGCTTTTCCTATTTTGGACTGTTCTGTATATAGTAGATTTTACAAGTTTTGCCTCTATTCCAAATTACTGTAAAGTAATATAATATTCAAATTTTTCAATTTTGTTGTTTGCTATTGTTAACAGGATTCCCATAGTGATCTTTGAATAGATACCATTACTGTAAAAATGAAGTGTTTTGTACGCACTGGTGTGTTAAACTCCACTGGTAGAATAACACCCCATAAAATTATGCTATAACCTCACACACATGGCTTAGTTTTGTATTAAATTTGGCTTCTTTTCCTATAAAGGAATGGAGAGGAATAATTCTGCTAGTGTGCCTAGAACTTACAATTTGTTCAAGTGTAGTTTATGATAATTATTACACTCAACATAACAAAACTAATTATGGATATAGACATGTAGTGAGTGGGAAGAGATATGTAGTTCTGTATAAATAATTATATATTGGTGTTTATATGCAATTTAACATTCAGTATTGAATACAAAAAAGACACAGAGCAGCCAATTATATGCATTCTATACCATATTAAAAAAACTTTATTCTTGCTACCACACACAACGTGGCATTGCTAACCTGGTGGCTCAATAAGAGTATTGATCAAGATCCAGTAGTGCTTGTCTTTCAAAGTAAACTTTGGAAAAAGGAAGTAAAATTTTATAAGGCACAAACAACTTATGGCACTGCACACTGCTACTGTGTTGGTTACAGCAATATCCTCAACCCTGTATTTTATCTATTTGATCAGCACTCAGGGTTCTTCTGTTTTTCCATGGAGCATTCTTTTACTGCCACTTCCTGCTGACCTTCAACTATATAGCTGACACACAGACCAGGTTGGCTACTTTTCCTGGTAGTTCAATGTTTATTATACTTTTAAATCTCTGGAGTATAATACATATACACGTATATGAAAATAGGTACTCTAGTGAACTTTCTCCCAACCTCTAATACTCTTCCTTCGTCCCAAAACTTGAAGAATAATGACTTGATAGTATATGTTAATTAATAAATAATTATTTGTCATATATAGAAGTTACTATAAATGTTATACTCTGCCTGATATCTGTCATCTCAACCTATTCTTTACTCAATGATTCAATATCTTTGATGCAAATTCACATCGCTTTATCTAAGATGCCATCAGTAATAATAATGGGGAAGAAGAAGACAGCCTCTACGCGGCCTTCCCTACAAGTAGCTCACAAGCGAAACTAATGTCTTCACCACGCCTACAGACTGCAACAAGACCACGACACTGCAAAGCGTCCTTATCAGGATGGACGGCACCTACAACTGCTGTCGAATGTCAGGGTCTTGCGCTGCTACAGCTGAACGTTGAGGGGCTCACCATCGCCAAGCTTAACATCATCGAACAGATTGCCATAAAGAACAAGGTGACGATTGTTCTATTACAGGAAACCCACACGGAAAACAAGAACTTCCTAAAGATCCCGGGTTTCTCCCTTGCTGGCCACACTGCTGACAAACACCATGGCATCGCCACCTTTGTCCGAGATGACATTCCCTGGGCGCAATCACCATCAGATGCGGAAATAGAATGGGTAAGAACCAGAGTAAAATACACCACCATCGTCAACATCTACAAGCCACCTCCGTGCAAGCTGGTCCAAACATCGCTGCCAGATGTCCCCGCACCCGCAGTGTACGCTGGTGATTTCAATTGCCGCCACACAGACTGGGCATACAGCAACTCCAACGCTGACGGTGACTTTCTGGTAGAGTGGGCCTCCAATGCCGATGCAACGCTCCTGTTCGATCCAAAAGAACCACACACCTTCTACTCCGCTCGCTGGGACACCACGACCAACCCGGACCTGGCCTTCGCCAAATGCCGCAAGGACAAGCCACTCCCGGTAAGATGTATTCTGGACAGATTCCCAAGGTCACATCACCGACCATCGCTGATCACCATTCCATCACTGGTCCAGCCCATAGAAGGAAAAGACGTCAAGAGATGGAACTTCCGTAAAGCCAACTGGGAAGGCTTCATGCAAGATACAAACTGCGCAACTGATGGTCTCCTGGTCCCGAGCACTGCCAACATCCACAGTGCTTACAATGCATACTGCAAGATGCTGCTGGCTGCCGCCAAGAATAACATCCCACGTGGCGTCCGAAAGGCCTACATTCCTTGCTGGGATGATGAATGCGACGACCTTTTTCTCACCCACAAAGAAGCCAATACCAACGAGGCCAGGGACAATGCAGCGACCATTCTCCTTTGTAGGTTGAACGAGAAGCGCCAGCAGAGATGGACAGAGACTGTGGAAGCGGTCGACTTCACGCACTTAAGCCGTCGGGCCTGGCAAGTCATCAACAAGCTGACGGGTAGGTCTACAAAGCCATCACAGTGTCCTATTACCGCAAACTCCATCGCGTCACAGCTGCTGAGCAATAGCCGTTTCCCCAAAGCGGACAAAAACTTCACAAGAGCAACATCTGTAAGAGTCCAAGAGCTGCGTCGGGCCCCCGGGTGCGACTCGAACCTCTCAGGTGACTTCAGCATGCAGGAAATGGAACTGGCCATCCAACGTCTAAAGACAGGTAAAGCACCAGGCATCGACAGTATCCACCCGGAGTACATTAAATACCAAGGCAAGAAGGCAACTGAATGGCTGCATTCCTTCCTCTCTGTGTGCTTCCGCTGCTCGAAGCTACCAAAGATCTGGCGCCGTGCCAAGGTGATTGCCCTGCAAAGCCAAACAAGCCAGCAGATGACCCTAAAGGATATCGGCCCATCTCGCTTCTCTGCATTCCATACAAGATCATGGAGCGTCTCATCCATGCGCGTCTCGAGCCAGTGATCGACCCTCAGCTGCCCAAGGAGCAAGCTGGTTTCCGCAAGGGTAAGTCAACAGCAGATCAGGTGACTCTCTTGTGCCAAGACATCGAGGACAGCTTCCAAGATGGAAAGAAGACTGGTGCTGTTTTCCTGGACCTCACAGCTGCATACGACACCGTCTGGTTGCGAGGACTACACATGAAGCTTCTGGAGACCATCCCAGACAAGCACATGGTGAGTTTCATAATGGAGCTGCTTAGCAACCGAGGGTTCCAACTACACACCAGCAACGGTCAACGCAGCAGGGTAAGACAACTAAAGAATGGCGTACCACAAGGTTCGGTGCTGGCTCCGATGCTATTCAATATCTACATCCATGACCTGCCCACAATCCAGTCTAGGAAGTACGGCTATGCAGACGACCTGGCCATCCTACTCAGCAAGCCATCCGGGGAAGAAGCAGAAGAGGGTCTCACCGACGACATGAAGATCCTATCAACATACCTGGAGAACTGGCACCTCAAGCTCAGCATAGCCAAGACGATGTCATCCATGTTCCATCTTAATAACAAGGAAGCAAAGCGTGAAATGAATGTCCAGGTGAACAACAGCAGACTGCAGTTCGAGTCCGTTCCAACATACCTAGGAGTGAAACTTGACCGAATGCTGACGTTTCGGCAACACCTGGAAGGTGTCAGGGCAAAAACCACTGCCCGTGTCGCGCTGATACGTCGCTTAGCTGGTACTACCTGGGGAGCTGCGACCAAGACCCTGAGGATCTCCACACAGGCCCTGGTGTTCTCTACCGCGGAGTACTGCGCCCCTGTCTGGTGCCGAAGCCCTCATGTCAAGAAGCTAGACGTCGCACTCAACAGTGCCCTGCGGACCATATCCGGCTGCCTAAGAGCCACTCCAGTCAGCCAGCTGCCCATCCTAGCTGGTATCGCGCCAGCAGCCATCAGACGCGAAGCTGCCAAACTGGCCCTCTCCCGAAAGGCACAGATGAGTGAACTCCACCTCCTCCACCAGGTAGTCACTGAGCGGCCTCGACGCGTTCGACTGAAGTCCCGACACCCGTTTGCTGTGTACGCTCACGAGCTTCTAGCCACACCACCAGACGTGACGAAGGCTGCCTGGACCAGGATGAAATGGAGGGACCAGTGGTCGGCAAAAGAACCATCCAGATTACACCGTTTCATTGAAGATCCCCTTGAGGTCCCTGGCCTAAACCTTCCCCGGAGGTAGTGGACGACTCTCAATCGCCTCAGAACTGGGGTTGGACGTTTCGGGGCCTCTATGAAGACCTGGGGCCTCGCTACCAATGCTGCCTGCGACTGCGGTGACCAGAAACAGACAGTGGAGCACATCACATCCTGCTGCCCAATCTACAGACCACCTCATGGCGAACGTGGACTGATGGATCTGGACGATGAGACATTGGTTTGGCTCGCCTCAACCAAGCTACAAGTTTAAAGGCACACGCCAGAAGAAGAAGAAGTAATAATAATGAAATTAAACATACATTGACCGAAATCTATGGCGATTCACAGCTCATAACATTAGATTCTTAATACCTGATGTAGATCAGAGCAAATAAAGCAAAGTGGATTATCTTTTAAGTACATATTGTTCTAGCCTTGCAAAATGTAATGTTTTGTTAATAAGTGACACGTTAAAAGCAGGTTTTCCAAATCATGAATATCTGCTCTTTCTCACTATACAAAGTTTCTTCTCACCATAAAAATAAGTAAATTTTTGGGATAAATGCATGGTAGGAATAAACATTGAAATGCAATGAATATCAATGAGCCTAATATACTAGTAATGTGGTCCAGTATACTCTGTATACTCTGAATGTAGGGACATTAAACTGATTTCCCAAATTATAGGAATCAAAGAAGAATCCTAGTATTACACCAACCTGATGTCATCATAAGTACTCATAAGTACTGAAGTTATTTCCCTGGCCTTACATTCTCGGCCCTAAGTTTACCATTACCTTATAAAGCTAAAGCCTCAATACAGCACTCATCTGTACAGTTCATGATGATAGTGCAAAAGTTATGCTATGGAGAAGGCTTTAAGGCTTTTAGATAATGAAAAGTGATGTTTCCCTTCCTAAGTCAGCCATATAAGACTGCTATATGGCCCTTTACAGCCAATAGTGCTTACAGGCCAAACTTGGACATAGTCACAGTTTGACTATCATGTAGCTAGCCACTAATGTATATAAATAGAACAGGAGACTTACTGATACTATTTTTGGCTGTAAATATATAGGGCTGCTTATCAGTAGGACACACCATTTTAGTTATTGGCAGTTGCAAAGCAGTAGTCTTGTTACCAACTCTTTCAAACATGTTGTTCCACAGACCGAGTGCTAGATCACGATTACCCACAGGGTTGAGATGTCTGCAGTCTGATACAAATGGAGTGGCAAGTGACACTTCATAAGGCTGCTTGATGGTGGTCATGCTCAGAAAGGGTTGCAAGACAACTGTGAAAGTATCTGATTTGTTATATCGACCACTGGACATTATTTTTTCTAGGCTTCGTTGATATTTGTCGATATATTCATAAAATTTGCGTCTGAAGCAGAGTGCTTTCAAACTGGCACAGTTGCAGTCCACAATATAAGAGTCTTTACAACTTGTTTGTATTTCCAAAGCTTCATCTTGCACATTACCGAGATTAATAAACTGTACCAGATTAACAAAAGTTCTCGGCAGGTTGTCCTGAAGAAAATCTAGTGCTACTATGATATTTTCAGTCCACACTGCAGGATCACTCTCAGAAGAATTTTGACATGCTAAGGTACAAATGTCATTATGACCTATGTAAACTGTAACAAGTTTCCAGTCATTTATAAAATCGATCATATTGCTTTCACTGGCTTTCCGCACCAACTCTTCGGCTTGATGTAGCAGTTGACCAGTAAATGCACCAGTTTCTGCAACATTCAAGCGAGCATTGGTGTAATCTAATGGGTTCTTAGATGATGTAACTCCCACTGAATAACCAAACAGGTTGGGGTTGTACTGACGAAGAATGTTAGGAAGAGTGGTCACAAACTGCAAGCTGTAATCTCCTCCTGCATAATCCATATTAAATATTACAAAATATATTTAATAATAATAAAAGCAACTCCATCTGCTTAAGTTAAATGTGAACAAAAGAACATGTTTGTCTAATGTGCATTACATAGTTATATGCATATACTAGACTCAAGGTGCTTGCTTATCACTGCCCATTTATGTGACTATAATTAATATTGGCACATTTGACTTGATCTACAGTGTGCATGTGCAACAATAATTTTGTTTTTGTTTAACTCATTGAATACTAAGGTGTGTCAATATGACCATGCCAAAACCTGTGGGTTTACTTCATTAGTTCCCTAGCAACCATAGGTGTTGCCATGTCAATCATGATGTCATTATATGAAAATTGGGTGGGCTTTATTTTGAACTAGGTATTTTTTCAGTAGTGTTGGTTCAGGAATTATAACCATTTAGAAATCTGGCTAGCCAATCATGCTTGACAGTGGAAGACCTACTAGTTTTTGTGCTGGGGAGTCACTCTCTGATGCTAGTTTAGAAGAGGTTTTGATGAATACAATTTTTTAGGAAGAATGTGATGATGAGCTTACTCAACAAGACAGAGATGATGAACAAGAAGATAGTAGAGTGGAAGCTATGTTAGTTGGAGCCTACAAGGCATCAAGAGCTGGTCCCGGTATTATATCAGCTGAGAGAGCCCTACTTTACCTGGATCCAGACTTAAGAGGAATGAATAGCACTATTCCAGTTGGGGAAGACTCCCTATCTGAAGAAGACTCCCTATCTGAAGAAGACTCCCTATCTGAAGAAGACTCCCTATCTGAAGAAGACTCCCTATCTGAAGAAGACTGCCTACATTGTCCTAATACGGACTTCAGTGAAGTAGAAAGTAAGTTGCTAGCTAGAAATGTTACCATTAAAAAATTATCATGCATGAGCCAACTTTTATACACATCTAAGATTGCCTGACTTCAGACACAGTGAAGCTGAGGAAGTGGTCTCAGTAAGTCAAAAGGGAGGACATGGAAGAGGTCGAGGGAAAGGACATGCAAACAGTCAAGGGAAAAGACATGGAAGCACTATATTCGAGACTGAATGGAAAGCACTTCATGTAACAGGGACACAAGGAAATATAAAATAAGTATTGTATGCCATCAATAAATAAACAAACAAGTATTCAAGTCAGTTATTTTTGTCCCAAATGCAAGGAGTATAAATGTATTGGAGCATGCTTCGAACGTTACGATATGTGTATCGACTGCAAACACTAACATTCCCAGTAAGACTAACTTGACTCTTGGCTGGCCTTATTTTTGTATGTAATGTGTATTATGACATACATTTTATTTTGGCAAGCTCCACCTTACAAGTAATGGATGATGTAATCAGGAAAACAAAAATAATTGCAAACTTCTGATTTTAATCAAAATGGGGCTGGCCTTTAAAGGGTGTGTGGCATATATATGTAAGGTATGGTAAGACTTTCTGGACTTTCTGGGGTAGCTACATGTAATAATCGTGCAAAAGACGATGTGCTAATGACATCAACAAAGTCTTGGTAACATTATATCTACTATGTTTCTTCAAAAATGTGCTCCCCGCAATTCAGTGTTCACTGAATTAAAATAAACAACTAAATGATTGGATGCTTGTCAAATAAGTAGCGCATTGCCATTTGATATTATATACACCAACCACTGGATAATTTTTTTTATAAAAGTATTCTAATATACCAAGATTTGAAATGGTTTGGTGCACATGGTTTTGGATCACCCAACTTGTTTTAGCATATTATGTGGGAATACACTTGTTTCTAATTCTAATATAGTTGTTTGTTTTCTATTAGTATTTTTGGTGGGTTGTTGTTGTTGTTTAAAGACTCCAGCATTAAGGCAGGAGAGAAGTCCACACCCACAACATTAGTGAAAAAGAAAGACAAGGCATAGCATTTCTGTATAAACTAATTTCTTACTTCTTGCACACGGCAAAAGTCAGTCCTACCGTATAATAGCCTGATCAGTTACAGTCTCCTTCAACTACTTGGTAATAGTACATACTCTTCAAATGAAATAGTATGAGGAGCCCCCTCATTAAATCATGTGAGCTTGACTTATAGATAACAACAAAATGCGATTGGAAATTTGGTAGTCTTCTGCTACTAACATTCTTGTGAACAGACCTTGTATTTGTAGTATTGTGTTTGAAGTGGTAAAGAGTGGTGGAAGTGGGTAATGTCCTTTTTTAAAGAATTTTTTTTTTAGTTGTTATACTTGAGCAGTCAGTCAGTTGAGGCAGAGCATAAGAAGTGCCCCCCCCCCCCCCCCCACCCCCTCACCCTCCCCCCCCCCCCCCACCCACCAATCAAAGTGGTATGGGATGCCCTTGCACCCAATAAAATAAATCTGTTTAATTCAAATTTAATATAACAAGAATAGCACATAAACGATGCATGGGAGGGACGAGTTCTACAAACGTGCACATGTTTTTAAAGCATTGAACAATCACATTCTCTGCAGTCTATTATAGTAGACTAGGGTTAAATGCAACCCCTTACTTTTGTGCATTAGACCATGCAGAGCTATAGCGAACATTTTGGGTGCACTATAATTGCTAGTATTGGAACATGGGGAAAAAATGCATGATTGAACCTAAAGTATTAATTAACTCAACTAAGCAAAGGCATGGATTATCCATGATCGAACCTAAAGTATTAATTAACTCAACTAAGCAAATGCATGGATTATCCATGATTGAACCTAAAGTATTAATTAACTCAACTAAGCAAATGCATGGATTATCCATGATTGAACCTAAAGTATTAATTAACTCAACTACATTACTTGCTAATAAAACCTCGTCTACACACATTTAATGTCCCAAACCACAACTCTCTATTGGATGGCTAATAGAGAAACCCAAATCTAACCATGGGCCATACAGATTTATTGTATTGAGCTAACTTTTGTCATCGTGTAATTTGACAATCTCTACTAATTTTGATATATAATATTCCAGACTCACACAAATGAGTACAACAATTATTTAAGTTATTCATGTTTTTTTTCAATAGTAAAGTTTACATATGTGGCCCATGGCATAATTTTTGGGCCCACCGAAATATTTGAGTTATTATGGTACATCATTGGACAATTTTAGGGGCCATGTCTTTATGTATTGTTAACTGATTGACCACCAAAAGCACCTAGAGGGTATATACAAATTTGACATAAAAAACAAAACAATGTTAAACCCTCTCACTGTCAGCATTGTGGAGAATTATTTAAAATTTAACACAGCCACATTAAAAAATTAATATCAAATCAGATATTTAGCTGAAACATTTACCATTTGGTTATGTGATAGCATGATTATTTCAGAAGTTGTGGTCAAAAGGTGTAACCATACACTGACCACATTATATGAATATAATTATGCAAACAATGGTAATGATTAGGAGTCCCATAACATCTCTATAGTTCATGTTATGGACTCAATATATGGCTCAAAAGATCATAATTATGCTTTCTTTTGCTCTAGGAATATACATTACTATACAAAAGTTATGCCAACCCACAGTATAACCACTAATAGCCAACAGCTTAGGCAATGGCCAAGGCACTCCATTGAACTTTTATGGTGATCCAGGCTGACAATGCCAAGTGTCATGCCATTATGGAAATGGTGGCTTCTAGTAATTCATCTTCGTCATAAATTATGCAATGAGTCAATGCTACTAGATATTTATGTTAGAGCTTGCATAATTCAAGCACTTGGATAGTAAGATTAATGGAACTTTTTAATATTTCCATCAGTTACTCCGTCAAAAGTTCAAAAGTCACTGGGAGTGGTGCAGGTTTGGGGTCTCTAATCGCTCTTATTTTTTTAGTATTTGTTGGTTTTATTACAGTAATGGAGAACTACACTGCCATCAAATTGCAAAGACCAACTCCAAGTTTCTGAGAAACCAACATTTTAAGGCTCTTGTTGTGGACTACACTGAGCAGCTCGTGATATGTTCTGTTATCATTGATTTTACTCATGTGGACAACATTGTACAACCACACTAATCAGCATAATATAATCTAGTTTAACTTGATGCATCTACCCAAGTGTAATCACATTCAAGAACATGGTAATAGTTGAACAAGAAAACTTCACAAAAACAACAGTAGATGTTTAATAGTAGAGCCTGCTGGACTTGGTGACAGCTACCCAGGAGTGACAGATATACAAACTTAAGCTGACTGCATACAGGTTGGTTGTTCCTCTAGCTAAGATAAATCACAATTTTCTAGTAACCACCATTATAGGTTTAGTTGTTGTGCATTGGAATAGTCAAATAATTAAATACATAAATAAATACATATACACAAACAATTATAGTGAAGTTTTAAAAAGAAAAAATCAGGCATAAACATTATATGCTAAATAGACAATTATTTACATGCCAGAAAAGGAGACAAGACAATATATATCCATGTTTACTTATATCCATGTTTACTACAACCAGTCAGATGTTACTTTAACCACATCCTGTTAATTGACACTTTATATGTAAATATTCGCCAAATATTGCGAATATTATATTGATTTTAAAAGCAGTAAAATATTGGCGACATGATTCTTAATAGGAAAGGATCATCGAGCTAACTGGATATTGTCAATGTGAGTATGGGTTGGTTTTTCTTTCCAAGGTTATGTCTTTAAAGAGTCCTTGTCTTGTTTACTATGGTGGAGTGGTGGTGAATGACAACACAAAGTTTGCAACTCAGAGATTTATTGGCTATATGATATTTATATTAGAAAAGGCCATGCCCCGTCACATGATAACCACAGGGCTATCACTTGAATCTTGTCCAGGTGGAATATTTTAAGTTTTTTAAAAACCTGTTGTTTTACACCAGAAGTATTTCTATCCTCTTCCCCATCCACACCCCATCCACACTCACATGCAAAGTATATCTGGCTCGCCAAATGTGCAAGTCGTTTATCTAGAAACAGCAGGCAGAAGTATAGGAAGAGGAAGGGAAGTTTTAGTAACATCTTTACTATTCATATTCTTACCTCCACTCCAAGAGAACCCTCTGTATTCCACCAAACTGCCTCTAATAGGTTCAGTTGACGAAAGCACACCAAATCCAGCAGTCAAGGAATCTCCCATTGCTCCAACAACTTTGATATTTGAAGGTCTAAGCTTATGAACAGTATCTGGATTTCCCCCACTTTTGATAGGAGGGCAAATGAACTCTATTCCAGAGAAGTTTGTCTGAAGTATAGCAGATCTGCTAAAGAGCAACACTAACAGCAACATCGCTTGAACAATCGTCATCGCATCATTCGTGGTGGGATGTATCTCAGGTAACTTGTACGCATGCCCGCACAATAGAGCTACAGGTGAATGTGACGTCATACGGTGAGGCAAACTGAACCGACTTGTCGAGCGCAAGGTGGTACGACGTGGTACTCAATTTCCTTCTGCTACTGTGAATAGCACAATATGTTAACTGAGGTGATCTCTTCAGGCGTGCTTAAATTTCCAACGTTCACTCTCTCGAGATAGATGACTCATTGTAGCAAGCGGAACCTCAGGCTTCTGTATCTTAGGGGCCCATAAATTAGTGGTGGTCTACTTCCAGTGGGCCCAATTCTATTGTATAATGCAGTTGTAATTTCTCCAGGCTTCTGCAAATTCTTTAATACACTATTCACCTTGCTTTCCTGTGCCTTGGTAAGATCCACCATCTTCAGTATTCCATATGTTTTGGTTTCCAGCATTACTGTCAGCTATGAAATGTAAAACTCCTTTGTAATCAGAACTGAACTGTTGTCTTCCTCTAGTCTGCTGGTAAGATTACGAGTTCTTCCTCTTCTTCAGTTCTGCAAGGGTCTTTCTCTCTTCCTTTGTCAGTTTGTCCTTTGTTTTCTTGCTCTTCTCAAAATTCCACATATTCTTCCTTGAAGCTCATTAGCCTTGTTACCCTCCAAATTCCTGGCCATCTCTTCCACAACAGCTATGATATCCATTAAAGGTAGACTCTTTGGAGCAGGGACAAAGTTAAGACCCAAAGCAAGCTGAGTTGGAGAAATGTTTTTCTCTGTCAGATTCACCACACATCTGTTCAAGTGTGGGGGTTGAAACTTCACTTCTCTCGATCTTCTTCTCTCCAAAAGTGTGTCCAGCTGCTTATTATTATATAGCTACTGTGCAAAATAGAACTGGCGTACTCAAAGTTCTTAGAGGCCTACATGAGAACCAGGATATATCCATGATGAAGATACCTACACACTGAAGGTAAAAATTACACACAGATTCCCTCTCTTTCTCTGATAGCTCTCTAGGGTCTTCCACTGGAAATAAATTGTGGTCAGGGTTTTTATCTGGTCGATCCTAACCCCATTCATGGAGGATTTCTCTTGAAGACCAAAATCAGTGATGTATCCAAAACACAAATTCATAAAATCTGTTCCCAACCCTCTTCTCCCTGAGTTAACTGCATCAAAGACTTTTAGCTGACAATAATATACTGGATTACAACCATTTCGTACGGGATAGTAACTATTTTTGGAGTTTCTAAGTAGCTACTGACTAGTTGGCCTTAGCCACTTTTTCAACTTAAAAAAATAATCATTGCGGGATTGCAGCCATTCCTCATGGAGGAGCGAGCACCCTCTTGCTGGACCCCATAGGGTTTCCTTGATACTGATGATTGCAGCCACCTTTTGAGACTCCAGGTGAGACTTTTTTTGCTGACCCAAGGGATTGCCTACGGTTGCAGTTTTAGAATTGTTCACTATATGCACACACAACGAGCAATTGAGTTTCTACATCATAACCATTGCTAGAAACCATGCAGATTCCCTGTGTAGGATGGGATCTTGGGAAGAAATTTGGAAGCTACAAAACCAGATTGGAACAACAATAAATTATTTTATTGCAGCAAGGCAGCAGAGCCCACTTAATTTGAAAGAGAAACCTCATATATACAACCAACATCCAAAAAGGAAATTGTACAATAGCTGTGGGGCCAAGATGGAAGAATAAACTGGATAAAAGAGCCGACATAATATATGTGGGCCTGCATAAGAAGCAGAGGAATAGGCCTACAAAGAAGCTAATCATGGAGATGAGGCAGAAGCTTTTATATATAAGTTGAAGCCAGAAATCAATCAACTGTGATATGATATGGTGCGAAACAAGGATATCCTGTATCAAGACTGGGTTGCGTTGAAAATCTACGGCTGCCACCTGTAATCATTTTACTCTTTTCAAATTGTGCTAAATCTTAAAAAAATTGTATTGCAGCCTTTTGTGAGGACATTATAGTAAACAGAATGAGCACGCGAGGAAAGAAGTTGGAATGCAAAAGGGTGGTGGGGAGAGGGGGGAGTGTGGATGGAGGCCAGGAGGAAAAGTCAAGGGGAACATCGTATCCACTGTGACTTGGAACATGTGGGCTGTCAGGATGAGACTCGCTTGTGGACAACAACACAGAGGGGGGTTGAGAGAGGCAACAACTGTCAGGTGGGTCACACCGGGAGGGTATTCATCCAGGGAAGGAGTACCTACTGGCCAAAGAAAAGATGTCCATGATCATGAGGAGTGAGTGCAAAAAGTTTGTTAAGGAGGGTGGCGGTTGGGAGAGGGACCAAAGATAGGCGCTTGAGTGTGGTGTTTGTTAATTGTAGAGGATGGTGGTCCAGGGAGGTGGATTTGAACATAGTGTTGGGAACGAAGAAGTTTGATGTGCTGGGATTAGCAGAGACATTTTTTTCAGAAGGAGGATGAGTGAGTGTGGCAGGATATGAGTTGTACGGTAGGAATAGAGAG
This sequence comes from Cladorhizidae sp. MBARI D1340-BT2, assembly GCA_028752905.1. Classification (NCBI taxonomy): domain Eukaryota; kingdom Metazoa; phylum Porifera; class Demospongiae; order Poecilosclerida; family Cladorhizidae; species Cladorhizidae sp. MBARI D1340-BT2. Next base: position 31,150,001 of record JAQNBH010000002.1, on the reverse strand, counting down.
GTGGCAGGCGGGCAAGTGGAGGTGTGGGAGTTCTGGTGCATGAGAATTTGGATTCTAAGGTGAGGAAGTCAAGAGAAGGTTTGCTGTGGATAGAGTTGAGCGGAGTGGGGAAAAGAAAAACTATTAGGGATAGTGTATGTGAACCCAGAAGGAGTGAGAGTGAGAGAGACGGAGGGATTGTTTGAGGTATTGCAGGAGGATGTGGGAGGATGTGGAGAGAAAGGTTTTGATGTTATGATGGGGGACTTCAATGCAAAGATTGGATTAGGAGTGGAGGACAACCCAAACAGTAATGGAAGGCGGTTGTTGGAGTTGGTTAGGGCTGGAGGTCTGGTTGTGGTGAACGAGTTGCAGTGCTGTGAGGGCAGTTGGACGTGGGAATGTGGGGAGAGAAAGTCGGTCATAGACTATGTTGTTTAGTGAGGACATGGATGTAGCTAGGGTGGTAGTTGAGGACTCAGGCAAGCTAGATGTGGGGTCGGACCATAACATTATTTGGGAGAAATTATGTGGGGTAGGAGAGAGGTACAAGTGAGAAGAGAGTTAGATAAATGGAGAGTTGACAATATGCTAGACTGCGTGGAGCATCAGGAGGCAGTGGAGGAAATGTTCATGGGGTGGGAAGAGGAGGTGAGAGAGCTTGAGCAAGAGTTGGGAGGAAACATAGTTGAAGAGGTGTGGGGTAGGTGGAAGGAGAAAGTTTTGGCTTCGGCAGAGAAAGGAATTGGAAGGAAGAAGATTAGAGACAGGTCAGAGGGATGGTGGTCACAGGATGTGGAGTGGTTAATTATTGTTAGGAAGGAGAAATGTAAGAGGCTAAGGGAAGCCAGGAAGAGAGGGGAGAGAGAGGCTACATTAAGACAACTATGGGATGACTATAGAGAAGCAAGAAAGGAAGTGAAAAAGACTATTAGTAAAGAGAAGAAGGAATTGAGGAAGAGTAAAGAAGATTAGAGAGCAGGGTGGGACTAGTTGTAAGCTGTTTTTGAATGATTTAAGACTAAAGAGGAAGGAGAGAAGGATAAAAGTAGTGAAAGATGATGAGGGATGGATGGTGGAGGAGGAAGACAAGGTGTTGGAGGTATTGGCAAAACACTGGGAAGAGATGGGGAGGAAAAAAGAGGATGCCATAGTACAAGAATTAGAGGTAGGAGAAGTGAGTGGGCATGAGCTGGATATGTGTGAAGAAGTAAGTTGGGAAGAAGTAGTAGAGGTAATGAAGTGTTTGAAGAGAGGAAAGGCACCAGGCCCTGATAGAATGTTAAATGAGATGCTGATGTATGGAGGTAGAAGGTTGGTGGAGGTGATGGTGCAGGTGATGAATGTGGTGATGAGGATTGAGTGCTGCCCAGTGGACTGGAAGAGGAGTTTATTAGTACCTCTCCACACGGATGGTGATGAGGATGAAGTAGGGAATTATAGGGGAATTTCATTCGGTTGTAGTGTGGTGAAGGTGTTTGCGAGAGTGTTGGCAAGGAGGTTGGGAGTGTTCGCTGAGGATAGGATTTTGACAGAAGCACAAGGAGGCCAGAGGCGATGCTCAGACCAGTGGTTGGTGTTAATAGGAGTTAGTGAAGTGAGGAAGAGCGAGAAGAAAGCTTCATATCTGGCTTTCCTGGACACAAGTAAGGCATATGACAGTGTGTGGAGGGAGGGACTGTGGTAGAAGTTGAGGCAGTGTGGAGTAGAGGAGAAACTTGTGAGGACATGTGTAGGATTCATTGTATAGTGGGGTGGAGATGACGGAACGGAAGGAGGTCAAGGTGGTTCACTGTGGAGAATGGACTTAGGCAGGGATATCCTTTGTCTCCACTTCTTTTCAATATTTATTTGATGGGAATGGCAGAGGAGTTGGAGAGAGCTGAGCTAGGAGTCAAGGTGGAAGGCTGTTGGTGTGGGGCACTTATATGCAGATGATGTTGTTCTTCTGGCTGACTCAGGGGTGGAACTGCAAGCTATGTTGGATGTGGTACAGGTTAAGGTGGAAGATGAAGGTCATGGTAGTAGGAAAGAAGGAAGTAGGAGTGCATTGGAGGATTGGTGAGGAGATATTGGAAGAGGTCAGAGAATTCAAGTACATGGGAGTATGGTTTAATAGGAAGCTAAGGGGTAATGTACAGTTAGAGAAGATGGCAAAGAAGGCAGAAGAGTGGGTTGGAAAGGTGACATGGATGAGTAGACTAAGAGTGATGGTGTGAGAGCATCTAGTGAGATCTAGTATGGAGCATGCAGCCGAAGTGTGGTGGACAGGAGGACAGAATGCTTGCAAGAAGTTGGAGTCATCACAAATGAGAGTGGGTAGGAGATTGTTGGGGGCAAGTAATACAGTAGCAGGAGTAGCAATACGGGGAGATATGGGTCGGGAAGCTGGAGGAGAGGAGGGAAGAGATGAAGGTTTTGTTTGGTAAGAGATTAGAGGTGATGGAACAGAGCAGATTGGTAAAAGTTGTTGTATATAAACTAAGAGAGGATGGAGGAATCGGACGGTGGGAAGAATATGAGACCTTGAGGAGAAAGTACGAGATAAACAACGAGGTTGGGTCAGTGCACATGTGGAAGGGGAAAGTGAAGGTGAGAAATGAGAAGGACTGGGAGGAGGAAGTAAACGGAAAGAGTACGCTGAAAAAAAGAATAGTGCTTGGGTGGAGAGGTATGTGAGGTCCATGCATGGTCAGGAAGGTGTGTGGTTGCAATTTCGACTGAGGACTGCATCAGCTGGGTTGTTAGAGGATAAGAAGAGATGTGGGATAGTTAGGGATGAGAAGTGTATTATGTGTGATATTGGAGCAGGGGAAGATATGGTACATTTCTTGGTGGTGGTATGCAGGGAATTTGAGAGGGGTCAGCTGGTACTGATCATGGATTAGGTGCGCAGAATTGTATGGGGCAGGACAGTGGCTGGATGAATTCAGAAGAGTGAGTAAGGATGGAAAGGTGGCATTGCTTTTGGAGAAAGATGTGCAGGGAGTAAGTGATGCAGTGATGGAGGAGGTGGGCGAGTGTGTTATGTATTGGGAAGGGAAATGGTGGCAGAGGAGAAAAGAGCTGTTGTATGAGAGCTGAGGAATGCTCTTTGGTCCCCTCCCGTCCCCCCCTCATTGGGTGGAGGGTGGATGTGTTGCTACTTGTCGAACAAGAGGTGATACTCGTTTTGCTGGCTTATATTGTGCAGAACTGAAATAGCCCAGCTGAGTAAGGTTTTAAATACCCATCCACCTGGTTCACAGTAATTACCTTATAATGACAAAAATCAATAACAGTGAGATAGCTTATGATGCATGTGACCAATCAACAACTTGTGTTTACCTTATAATGACAAAAATCAATAACAGTGAGATAGCGTGATGCATGTTATTAATCAACAACTTGCATATGAACAGGACTGTTAATGGATGTGAGTGCTTTCATGCTAGTTCATTATAATATGGAAGGGTTCTTTAATGGTGGGGTGATCCCCAACAACATGTGCCCATTTTTTCCCAGTAGATCATTCATGAAATCCACAATCGAAATGCCATCTGACATTAACCTATCACATAGAATCTCGTCATAAATAAAATTGTTGGGTACTGTTTTTGGAACTGTTTAGGCCATGAAGAATTTACCTGCTCTACTAGAAACTGATAATTGGTCTAAAAGTCCCTGCAAATCAGCACCAAGAAGCTCTTTTAGAAATTATGGCCAAAAAGGAAATTAAAGCTAATAATAGATTTGCTCATTCTAGTAAAATTCTATGTATATTTGCACTATATACACTGTTTAGGTGGTGCGACTAATACACATGTGCATAATCTGTACCTTTTTTAACAACAATTTCGATATCAGCGCTTCATAGTGAGGTACGATAGGAATGTGGACTCTTGACAATGTTTTATTTTTGCTAAACATTAATAGATTTAACAGCCAGAGTTTATGGTATATACACAAATACATCATATTGAGTAGCAACCTTGTTCAATGTACTCTAGAAAGCCATTTAGATTTTCCCCCTAAGCATTGGTGGCTGGCATGCCTTCGAAAATGAATACAATTTCCTAATGATATAATGGTCACTTGATTTCTAGGTAAAATAAACCATTTACATCATCTATATACCACAGTTCGATTAGTAATGATCCCATATCACATTCGTAGGTAAAGAAGCTCAAAATACCATTAATTATTATTGTTATTGCTGTTGTTTTGTTGTTGTTGTTGTTCTTGTTGTTATTATTATTATTATTATTATATTATTATTACTGTTATATCATTTTTTATTATTATTATAAAGGGAAAAAAGAAAACTAATATAAATGGCTGCACATGCCAGAAAAAAGAAGACAAACATTTAATTCTACATGCCATTGTTAACATGCATTAATTAATATTCCTTTATATGTATATATAAACAAGAAAAAAAGCGAAATCAATGGACACACATGTATGCCCCCCCCCCACACACACGCATACTAGTAGACACACCCACACACATGCACATACTAGTAGACACACCCACACACATGCACATACTAGTAGACACACCCACACACATGTACATACTAGTAGACACACCCACACACATGCACATACTAGTAGACACACACACATGTGCACAAAGACATTGGATGACCTCAAAATTATATCCACAAAACAAATTAACAAATTTCGGCATTTAAGATCATAAGTGGACTCTCCTTTATCCATGCTTATTATGGCACTTAGACATCCTTTACTATTTAAATCATGTGTAAACACCATAAACATATGAATATCATTGAGAGGAAAAACGCACTCACATCATAGCCACACACCTCTCCACTCACAATTGCCAAAGCAGCTTATTCAAATATCACTCACATTCCTCTCACTCACATATGAATCACAGAGGCATACTCCACTCGTCTACTACTACAAAAGCAGCTCACACCATGGACAGTGTCCACCCTTGTCTTGGCATATCTCATAAAGACCTACAATATGTCAGAGTCAATATGTACTCTAGTTTACTTCATATCTCATGTACACTGTATTTACAACATATGTACAACACACACCACAGGCAATATTACTCCATACCTGATATACAGTATACATGCAATACGTCAGAGTCAGTATGTACTCTAGTTTACTTCATATCTCATGTACACCGTATGTACAACATATGTACAACACACACCACAGGCAATATTACTCCATACACCATATATACTACATATACAATGCACCACAGGTAGGTCCACTCTTGTTGCATGTCACAACATGCCCAAATTTAATGTGTTAGCAATCATCATGGGTGTGCTGGATTACTCCTCACTTGTGAACTGTTGTGAATTTCGTTGACAGCCTGTAACTTACGCATGGTTATATCTTGTATCTATATGCCGAAATTCTGATCATGCCATGTGCACAAGTGGTGGTTGCCGAAGCATGTGGTGAAGAGGAGCTCAGTTCTCTATCAATTTCAAACAACACAATTCGATGTAGGATCGATGAGTTGGCTGTAGTAAGAAGTCAAGACCAGTCCATAAGACAAATCTTCTCTGCAATTTGATGAGTCTACAGATTTAAATAGCTGTGCTATTTTACTGGGCTTTATTTGTTATATTCACTGCTCAGATATGAAGGAGTTTTTCCTGTGTGTGAGTCTTGCTATGACAACTAAAGTAGAGGATGTATTCAACATAGTCATTGGCTTCCTCGATGAATATGGACTGGCTTTGAACAGTATTCATCAGGTATCTGTTGATGGTGCACATGCTATGATGGGTGATAATATTGGGTTCACAGACTTTACTCAAAGGAACTCTGCAGAAATCACTGTTGATCATTGCAGCATTCACTGATATACACTTGCATCCAAGATGCTCCCAGATGCCTTGAAATCTAATGTTGTTAACTTTATAAAAGCCTATGACTTCAACAGCTGTGTGGTTAATGAATTTTGCAAAGAGATGGGTGAGAAGTATAAAGTGACTGTACCACACCGAAGTAAGGTTGCTCTCCCGAGGCAAGGTTGTAAATCATGTGATTGAGGCAGGGCAACTATTTTGGCAAAAAAAGAATCAAACTCGGCAGACCATTATTCTGACCCTGAATGGCTTTTCAGTCTGTGCAATTTGGGCGACATCTTCAATGAACTCAACAGAGGAAACTTGGCACTTCAAGGAAGGAACGTGACAATCATCGACGCCAAAAAAGGCATTTCTGCATTTATTTGCAAAGCTAAAGTTGTGGAGCAAGAGAGTTGCAAGGGGCATAGTGGCACAGTTTCCCACTCTTGACAAATTTTGACGAGAGCGAGGATGGTCAAGATATCCTAGAAATGTTGAAACAAACATCTAGGCCCACTTGTACAAATTGGTCAGAAAGATGGAGGAGTACTTTCCCAATCTGGACACCTATTGCCTTCAGTGGTGCCAGCAGCCTTTAGTGGCCGACGCAGATCAGGTCGATGAAGATGCACACCAACCAATACCTTGATTATAGACGACATCATCCTGGAGAGGTGTGGTGAAGAGCTTGTGATAGAGCCAGGAGAGTAGGAGGACCTACAGAAGGAAGAACATGGTTTGAATGGGAGGATGGTTATCTGTAAGCCTTCAGCAACGCTTCCTCTGCATGTATATCTGAATGATAAGCACTCAATACAGGCAATCAGAGGTCTGGAAAGAAGGATCCTTTGGACTTTGGTAGAAAAGTAGATCCTTGCAACCAAGCCCTATGGATCTAAATTTCTACATTTGTGAAGTAGTTGGTTTGTTTTCAGGAAATGAATGCAGTGGTATTTTAACTATGCAAGTCCCTAAACAAAGGGTAAAGTGGAAGATACACATGGAAGGAAGCTTAGGTAGAGTCTTGATGTTTTTTTTTTAAAGCATAACATTGTTTTGGTGCTAATGCCTTGAATATTATCTAATTGCTGTAAAGTCAGGTGCTACCTACCACAGAGTACAATGTACAAGTTCTGTACTAGTGGGCTTGAATTAATTAGACCTGATAAACCAAGAAGCCAGACAAGTGAGTGCCCTTTATGGGGGGAGGGTTTACTATAATTCCTTATGTAGAAGTGATGATTTAAGACATCCGGTGGGTCTGCAGGAAGTTCAACATCAGTCCTTTTCAGATTGGAGGTAACAACTGAGCGGAGAACCGCAACCCTATAATTATGATATAGGGAAGACCAACAAAAGACTGGAGACCAGAATGAAACAACACAACGGTGCCGGTAAAAAGTGTGCTAAAAAGAAAACTCCAATTGCTGAACATGCATGGAACAATGGACATCCTATCAGTCCAGTAGACAGACGGAACTGCTACGATGAAGGAGGCATTGCACATCAGCCGAGCACCATAAGTGTGAATGATTCAATCGGGAATATGGAATGGACTTTCCAGGCTACGGTGTTGCAAAAGAGCCTGAACTTGAAAGCATGACCACCATATTTTTTGCATTAGTAATCTTTGTTAAGGTGTGTATTATATCGTTAACAAACTAGACCACCGGCTTTTTTATCCAGGTATTTATTTTTGTTGTTGTTGTTAATTCTACTATTACTACTAACACTACTACTACAACTGAATACACCACTACATAGAACAACTGCACTACTAATACTATAGCATTATCTAGTCAAGACTAGGCCTATAAGACCTAATATAACATGCATTAGTTTTCTTTGGCATAATTTCAAAGATGCAAAGGGTTTTCAAAATAAACCATTAAGGGATATTCAGTGTTACTATACTACAAAGTACAGCCCTGGTTGTGTCAACTTTGGTTCCCATGGCAATCTGCAAATCAACATTGAATTATGCCCAGTCAGCCATGTAGCGTAGCAAAATTACTAATTAGCTTTGTAGCATAGCAACGTTGCCAAATGAGGGACTTGCATTATTACATCATGCCACTATTTCTAAGTATGCATAGTATATTATATTCTGAGTCCCTTGGGACAATCACATCCCAGTGCAGTACAATAAAAAAAGTAGTGGGAGTAAATGAGGTAAGATGACCTGTACTGTAACAAACACTATGACATACATATCTGATAAACATTAAGTTAATATTCTATGTTAAATGAGTTGTACTGATTGATTATGGTGGAGTGGGTGGGGAGGCATTAAATCAGTCCCTTCCTCCTCTGCCAACATTTCCCTACACACCGCAAAATGTATGCACACCCTTCCCCCATCACCTGATCACTCATATCCTCACCTCCTTCCCAATGTCACTTCTACTCAGTGCCCACCATCTCAAACTCCTCCAACCATATTCCAGCTCCCTCAATTCCATCCAGCTTATTCATTAACATTTTCCGTTCTCTTCCAAATTCATCACAATCGATGAGAAAGTGAGAAAGTGCCCCACATCTTCCACTTCCTTCCTGTCGCACAAATCTATCAGCCTACATCGCTTCTTGTCCTGCAATGGACCTGCTGACCCTGTCCTCAACCGTAACATCAACCTCACTCGTCATATCCCTGTAATGATCTTTTTACCTTTCTGCTCCATCACATTTTGCCAACCTATACCACTTCTAACTGCTTATACTCGACATCCTCCTCCCAATCACATGCATTTCTCTTCTTCATCTTCATCTTCCATTCCCTCACTGACCGTATTATTATATCACGAACGTTCAACCATTATGCATAGGAATTCTTCATGATGCTTTCATGGTTTACGAATGGTGTAGATTGGAAATCGAAGTGTTGTTAGTACTGAGCTTATTTGTGAGCTTGCTGCTAGTTCTTGATTTCCAGAACTCATTGCAGGGCAAGAGATTCACTGATTTGTCTCGGGGAAGAAGGGGGCATCATTGAGCGGGTGTGTGCATAGTGTGCTTCATGTAGTAGAGGTTAGGTTGGCACTGGTTGTGTACAGAGGTACTACCTACAACAGCTGTAAAGAAGCAGGACCTTGTGAAATGGTGAGCAGGTTAGAAATTTGCAGCAAGCTCACAGGTAAGCTCAGCACTAACACAACTTCGACTTTCATTCCTCAACTTAACTTGCAAAAAATATATGGGGATAGTAGTAAATTATTTCAGTTTTAATTTGCATGTCTGAATAAAGAAGATTTTCCCTGAAGCAAGGAACCATAAGTTGGCGTGGCTGAACGCACGTTACGACCTCTTACTAATGTCAGGTCTTCTCGCTTAGCCCTACTTATGTGCGCAACATCTCGCCGGCCAAATGACTATTCATGCGCGCGAAAGTGAGAATCCCTTTCCACACGAAACCAAGACAACTCAAATTGTGTTTACTCCTGTACGCTGCAGTCACAAAACTTACTCCGAAGATTCTCCGCTGGTTGCCGTAGCAAATTGAGCTCTTCTGCTGCAAGCGCCCTCTGGTGATCATCGCTATGCCACTCTAGAGTGTTGGTAAGATTATAATTATCGAGAGTGACATAATAAGGACTTGTAGTTACGGTGAACCCCAAAAGGACAGCTTCTGACTTGTTCATTTATCCAAAGGAAATAAAAATGTGCACTTACAAAAGTTCACCCACAATGGCACAGCCCTTGCTAACCATATAGCTGCTTCTTAGGTAGTAAATATGTGTCTGCCATACCAAAATAATCAACTAAAAGTGGACCCAATACTAATTGATAATTATTTATGTAAAAACTATATTAAAAGGGGAGACTACTTAAAAGGGGAGACTTAAAAGGGGAGACTACTGGTCGAAACCAATATATTTGTTAACTTACCCATTATTTCCTATAATTATGTAAATATTTTTGATGTTAAATTGTTGCTTATTCAGTGCACTTTCAAATGATGTGCTGAATGTCTCCATAGACACATTTTTGTTGAATATACATGATGGTCACTAAAAACTGCAATACCCATTTGTATTATAACTTGTCACAGTTCCCTTTTTTTAATATCTTACTGAAGTGTAATTAATTAACACAGCCATATCCTATCACAGCTAATTGCTTTCACAAACCACAGAGAGCCCTTATAGTGGAGTTTTTGAGTGATCTTTTTGATATTTCCAAGATGTTGACTATACCATTTTAAATAAAGAACACAGAATTTGATATCGAAACTAAAAGCTCATAGGAAAGAGGTAAACATGTTATGTTTGGCCAGTTTTACCAGTTATCACCCTTTTAAAGTTGTTGGTTGCCTAGGCACTGTGAACCTAGGCTATGTATCCAGCCCAAATACCCTGAAATAGAACCTAGAAATTCAGTGGCTGGATTTTCCACGAAACTGGCCTAGGCACCCACCAAATCAGTCATCTCATGCTAACAGCTGCAGCCACCTCATGCCACCAGTGGTAGCTATCAGCTGCAGCCACAGTAGCTATCTTATGCCACTAGCAGCAGCCATCTCATTCCACCAGCAGCAGTCATCTCTGCTGTAGTCATCTCATGCTAGCAGCTGCAGCCACCTCATGCCACCAGCGGTAGTTATCTCATGCCACTAGCAGTAGCTATCTGATGCCACCAGCAGCAGCCATCTCATTCCACCAGCAGCAGTCATCTCAGCTACCAGCTGCAGTCATCTCATGCTATCAGCTGCAACCACCTCATGCCACCAGCGGTAGTCATCTCATGCCACTAGCAGCAGCCATCTCATTCCACCAGCAGCAGTCATCTCTGCTGTAGTCATCTCATGCTATCAGCTGCAGCCACCTCATGCCACCAGCGGTAGTCATCTCAACTAGCAGTAGCTATCTGATGCCACCAGCAGCAGCCATCTCATTCCACCAGCAGCAGTCATCTCAGCTACCAGCTGCAGTCATCTCATGCTATCAGCTGCAACCACCTCATGCCACCAGCGGTAGTCATCTCATGCCACTAGCAGCAGCCATCTCATTCCACCAGCAGCAGTCATCTCTGCTGTAGTCATCTCATGCTATCAGCTGCAGCCACCTCATGCCACCAGCGGTAGTCATCTCATGCCACTAGCAGTAGCTATCTGATGCCACCAGCAGCAGCCATCTCATTCCACCAGCAGCAGTCATCTCATGCCACCTGCTGCAGTCATCTCATGCTATCAGCTGCAGCCACCTCATGCCACCAGCGGTAGTCATCTCATGCCACTAGCTGTAGCTATCTAATGCCACCAGCAGCAGCCATCTCATTCCACCAGCAGCAGTCATTTCATGCCACCAGCAGCAGTCATCTCATTCTATCAGCTGCAGCCACCTCATGCCACCAGCGGTAGTAAACTACTAGCAGTAGCTATCTGATGCCACCAGCAGCAGCCATCTCATGCCACCAGCAGCAGTCATCTCAATCCACCAGCAGCAGTCATCTCAGCTACCAGCTGCAGTTGTGCTTAAAACATATTGTGGGTGGCTGGTTAGCTGAGGGTGGGTGGACATTATTGTGCAAGTAAGTCAATAAATGTTGGAGATCCCCATTGTCCCTGGTGATCATGAAAGAAATAAGTTGTAAAATATGGTATTACCCTGCTAGTGTGTCAACAAGTGTGTGAAGGGAGTAACCGAGTAAGGAATTTGGAGGAGCATTTCAAGGGTTTTTGTTTCCAAACATTGATATCCTTTCTAACAGTATCTTAAAAATGATTTAATATCGTGTTTCATGTCATTACTGAATTTTTCAAATACCAAGCCAATCATTTGCTATGGCATAGTTTTTGGTAAGATGAAGGCTGGTTAATAATGTCTCAGATTTAACCATGAAAAGGTTTTGTATGAACATCCCTAATAATGTCTAATGCTTTCCAATCTGAAGCCACAGCTGCAGAGAATTCAAGCACGCAGTTTTTGAGGTCTCCAACTTTGAGTGCATGCTTTAGCAATATTTTTTAGAATCAAAAGAGAGTAGACAGAAAGATCTATCATTTGAGCTTTATAAAAAGTTCATAGAATGAAGTTTACAGAATCTATAGAGTTCAGAAATTGTACGTACAATGTTTTGGTTTTTTTTATGGAAACCCCCCCCCCCTCCCTAAAGTAAAAAATAGTGTAAAAAATGAATGATGTCCTGCCTGATGACACGGTTACTCCATTCATAGAAGACTAATAGCCAATGAAGTTGACATGTTTGGGCTGCCTTCTTTTGGGTCAAGTTGAGAGTAGTACAGTTAAAGATGTGGTTTGTAGCTAAAGCTTTCTCATGGCTGTAATTATAAGCCTACACTGTGGCACCTTGGAAACTTAGTAGTACATGTGGAGTTCCTTTTCAAGGCTTGACCTTGACCAGTGAAGCTGCTATATATGGCCATAGCTATGGTTTTTACCTATAGCTTTTTGGAATAAAGCCCTTTTTGTGTTTTGTGGTTTGCATATTGTTAATACCTTTTATGAGGACATATTCACATAAGCTACAGATAAAAACAGCTATTGTAGTGATTGCTGTACAAAATTTTATTTGTATATCAACCTTACCAAATTGATACCTGACTTAATTATAATTTGACTTAGCTTTATTATCACTGTATTTATCTTGTATGATCCCTGATGAAGACCAAAGTGTGCCAGTTGAAACATTGACAATCACAATAAAAAGCCGATTGAAAGAGGAATGCATTGAACATTATAGAACTTTTTTGAGTAATGTCTTTTCATATTATTCGAATGCTTAAGCTGCAGTTTGGTATGAGAATCAGTTTAGCCGAGTTCAGCAAACAAAGCACCAATGCACTCAAGGACCTCTAAGTTGACAGCAAATTACAATGATTTTCTCAAGTTCATCATTGAGAAAGTCATTGCAAATCCAGTACTACATTGTGCCATGCTAAACCAAATTTGCGTGACATCATAAGGCTAAACCAATGAGTACTAAATCACGCCATGCTAAACCAATACAGTACTATATACACAATTCCATGCTTAACCAATATATCATGCTATGCTAAATAAATATAGTACTATATACATCACGCCATACTAAACAAAATATAATACTACATAATGCTATGCTAAACTAATACAGTATTACATCATTCCATAAACCAATATAGTGCTACATCATGCCATGCTAAACAATATTTGTATGACATCATGCCATGCTAAACCAATAATAGTACTACATGGTGCCATGTCTAAACATAATATAGCAAGAAAATCCATCCAGCATTTCCTCTTTTCTCAAGATGGATTTGATTCAGATGGTTCCAGGTAAGCTAAACGTGTCTCTATAACCTTCCCCAGCAGACCATCCAGAGGTAGTGGTAAAGGCCTGGAAAATATGCTCCGTGATGTAATTTTTCTCTCCTGATGAACCTTTTGTAGACAGCTAGAATAATAGAGCACAAGCGTATAAGAACATACATGCAATATTACAAGTAAAAGGATACAGTTATGCATACTCTATTATTATTTCTTATATATATACTATTTAGCATGTACTATATAGTATTCTCAAAGAAACCAGCCTAATAATTATAATAGTTGAAGCTCATAATTTGGTCCATGTTGGAATGCTCTTTGTGAGTGATTATTTTGTAATAACGCAGCCATTCATTTTGTGTAAGTTCCTGTACTTATAACAACATTTTTAGGTGTTTATGGCTGTTAATCAGTTACCAATTATCACTTAATGTCCAAACTATATTTCATATAGCAAGAGCACGGGAACTCTGCGGGTACAGGATTTCCTCTTTTCTCCAGATCGAGATGTTGCCGATGGATCCTCATAGTAAGCTAAAGTTGTCTGTGTATCCTTCCTCAGCAGATCAGTAGTCTCTATCTGCGCTATCTTTTCATACTAAAAGTTCTGCATGGGTATATATAACCATGTTAAAGTCACCTGCAATAATTAGGTACACTTCAAAATCGGAGTGCCTCAATTGTCCGCAAGTGTGATGGGAAAGTGGTCGAGAATTGTAATTAATATGTGAAAAGGCGAAGACCTACTATTGCAATGAGTGTTTCCAATAAGCACTAAAAGTGATTAAGTGTAGCCAATGAAACGGGGAAGAAATATTGATATTCATCAGACTACTAAAGGCTAAGTGCTTTTCCTACACACCACTAAAGCACTAATGAAAACAAATGCAGAAAGTATAGTTTCCTGTAACCACCACTTGTATTTCAAGCTCTATAACACTCCAATCAGGAGAAACTTTTGCAGCAAGTTCAAGCACTCAGATTTTGACTCCCCCCACCCGCCTATCCCAATTTAGCTGCATGTAACTTTGATATGGCATGGTACACCTATGCAACACAATGTCTTAACCAAACACTTTTTAATTTTATTTAAATCCCCCTCCACCAATTTTATTTTTTAAATCTATTATAACGCACTCTCTATATTGGCCTGGTCCAAATTTTGGAATGGCAAATGTTCCTCCAAAGATAAATTAAAACAAAAACAATTTACATGCTCCAAGGCTCCCAGTGTATCTTGAATCTGTCACTAAGGCAATAAACCAGCAGATTGAAAATGGCAAGAAGTATAAAAACTCCATGAAATTCATCTTCACTAATCTATTTTGTATCCACATATTGTCTTTTTTACCCATGAAGACTAAAAATATCCTTTAAAACACTGCTGCCACACACTTACCAACCATCCTAGTTAGTTGATGACTTGTTACAAGAGGCTTACAGGTATACTTATACAGACCACCACTAGCCTAACAAGAGTGTAGGGTTCCTTATCTTGGCATCAATTAGTCACAACCTAAATAGGAAGTAAATCATAGTTTGCGATTTTAGCCACTTATTTCTCCAAAAATACTTGGCTTCAAGCAGAAATATATTTTCTCAGGCTTCTGTGTACCAAAACCTACCAAAACCTACCTTAAAATATAGAAAATAGCATTTCAGTTACCCTTTAATTAATTAATAATTCAGCATTAAAAAAAACACATGTAGGGATAATTTGTTTCTCTGAACCAATTCTTTAACCCATTCACCGTCGGGTTTAGGCAGCATTTTTTTTTTATTGGACTCGGGTGCAAATAAAAATCAATATTAAATCAGGAATGCACTAAAGTCCCTAGCAACCATAGTTGATGGGATAGCAATGGTGTCGACAAACATTGTGGTCAACTTTAGGTTGCTAAGCAATGAACACAAATGATGAATATCATTATGTAATTACAGCCTAATGAAAGCTCTTACTTCTGATGCTAGACAATGCAACATGTGATTATATATTATATATATATATATATATATATATATATGCACACACACATTGTATTCACAAAACTTGCATAACATATATTTTTCATTTTTTAATATTTATTTTCTGATGAAGATATTGTTATCATGTTGGTGTTGTATGAACAATTATTTATTACATCTTCCCATAACAGGACAACAATAGCAACAAAAAACATGCATATACAAAACAACAACCATCTAGCATACACATAGAACAGATAGAAAAATGGAAATACCATAGAAAGTAAAATAAAATAAAAGTGAAGCAAAAACTAGGAAACTACTTGGTGAAGTCTATATACCATGGTGTGGTACTTGAAAAAACAGTCCCTCTTTGTGACACACAGTGGTACTTTGCAAATAAGTGGTCTCATGGCGGTTTGAGATTCCAGACATGTTTCCAACTGCTAAACAGACAACACACCTCTGCTGTTTTTCAGTTAGTGCTGACCAATGCCCAAGTGTGGTGTTCAGCCGGTCTAGACGCTCGTTATGAACTGAGCGAGGGTGGCCAGCATGCTGACGTGAGCAGAAGAATAGATTGCAGGCTTCTTTCATGAAATATGCAATCTGAAGCATATGTTTACATTAACCATGTGCTGCTGAATCACTTCAACATCCATATGATATATTCAGGCCGAGTTATGTGTACCACCAATCCAAGTAATGATAAATGCTTTGGAATATATTTACGTAATGACTACAGGGAAACTAAATTGTTTATTGAAACTTAACATTATTAATAATGCACTATGATGGTAATTAGATTGAAACTGTTAAAGGTTATAGACCCAAACAAGTACATGGATTGGTTGATATTCCCATTCTGATAATATTCCCAATCCGAGAGCAATTCATGAGGATCTTAATATCAGAATTATTATACACAAGATAATGTATGTTTTGTATTCATGATGTTGTTTTTATATGCTGTCAGAACTAAAGATGTCACTTATTTATAATGTTATACTACATGTATTTCACAGATTTTTCAGGGTCAGGTTCAGGAATGATGCCAATGCACCCAACGCCAGTTCCTGTATTTGTTTATGCCATAGGCATAGTGTTAGGAATTTTGTTCTGTGCTGGCTTCATTATCTGTCATATTGTTGGAGCAGTATACTGCTACAGATGGAAGAGTAGAGGAAGGCAAGGTACCTATGCATGTGCATGACTTACACAGTGAAGGTTGTGATGCTTATTCATGACCGTTGTGAAGATAATATTGAAAGAGGTGACCACACTATTTTATACCCACAAAGTAGGGTAAAATAATTTTGTTGTCCATCAGTTGGATATGCCTAGACATATTTATCCAATATAATGGTCATGTAAAGTCCACATTTTAGCCTTTTATGCTGCTGCAAAAGACACACGGGATGTCTTTATGAAAATTTAATGTATTAAAGTTCCTTTAACCCAGACATTCCAGCAGGCTATACAGTAAAACTTGTTCACTGTAATAATTTGCAAAACTAACTCTGACTACTGAAGTTGTAACCATTTCATGGTCATGTGACTGTGCACATGCAACATGGGGGTCTGCCTACTTAAGTCATATCCATTTAATGGTCTGTGACTGTGCACATTCACAGGACCATCGGAACCGCTGTGGCTGGTGAGGTTTTGGCCTCACCATTTCCCCCCTAAAGGGGCATGGTCTCGTGGTGAGTTGATGCATGCACATGTCATACTAAACCATCTGTTAAAGAAGATGTCTTTATTAAGCAAGGTCGAAAAAATCTCAATTTTGCTCCAATTGGGACATTTTTGATCATTTTGAGACTGCACCAAGGCTGCAGTTGGTGACAAGCCTCATCAACCGGTCTCTTTTAACTTCCCAAAAAGAGAATTTGGAAAAAAGACAACAGTGAAGCGACCTTTTCTACCGTGTTGGTTTCAACGCTGGCCTTAAACTACGATGAAGGAAGTGATGCTGCATTTTGCTTTTTATGTGTGAAGGCTTACTCAGAAAACAAATTGAATTGAGTAAGTAACATTGAAGCAAGTTTTATTTCAGCTGGTTATACTAACTGGAAAGATGCATGTGTTAAGTTCCCTAACCATGAATCTAGTCAATGCCACAAAGATGCTGTTTTGAAAACTGTCACCCTCACATCCAGTACTCAAGATATAGGTGAAGTCCTCTCATCCCAGTTAGCTAAAGATAGACTATAATGTCGACAGTGCTTTTTAAAGCTGCTATCCAACGTGCGATTTTTATCTAGACAAGCCTTGCCACTTTGAAGTGGAGGAGATGAGTCTGATTCCAATTATGTGCAGTTACTCAAGCTCTGTGGAGAAGATGATGCAAGAGTATTAAAATGGATCAAGAAGAAAACTGACAAATGCATATCAGGAGACATGCAAAATGAAATGATTGAAGTAATGGCTCTTCAAATACAAGATGTGTCAAAATCCATTCATAGTGCATCATTTTTCACCATAATGGTAGATGAAACCACGGATGCATCAAACAGTGTGCAAGTTGTTCTGTGCATTCGTTGGGTCAGTGATGACTTTAAAGTACATTAAGACTTTATTGGCCTGTTTATGGTTGCCACTATCCACCTGGTTGGACATAGCACCCTTACTCCAGGTGTATCTGGAGCCATCTCTGTCTTCAAATGTTCAAATATGACATCTCGACGTGGAGATTTCTTGATGAGCTTTGTGATTCCATGAATGGAATCTCTCATTAGCTTGCACTGTTTGATGGTATCTCCATATGCCAAATTCAAAACATGGCCATAATAGTGCATGTAAATAGCCCTAAGTTCTTCTTTTTGCAATCTAATAGCAACTCCAGATCTTTTACCACTCATAGTAAGCTGCCCCTAGCATTGCCCCCTGCATTTCAAAATAGAAAGGTTTAGCCATCGGAGAACATCAAATATCACTGCAATGATTGTGTTAGCATCAATAGTCAAGGCAGATGCTTTCAAAAGTAACTTAAATAATTATGAAGTACTCCAAGAGCTATGGAATAAGTCACTCGATGTTGTGAAGGATTCTGAGATGAAGGCTCGTATCAATGGTGTTTCATCTCAGATGAAGAACTTTGATTTTTTCTATGGTGTTGCTTTGGGGGAACCATTACTTCGGCAGAGTGATAATTTGAGTAAAACACTCCAAAAGAGTGACATATCTGCAGCAGAGGGACAGGTGGTTGCTTTTATATCTGTGAAGACACTTAAATCACTCAGGTAAGATTCAAACTTCAAATTGTTTTGGGAAGCAAGCTGAAAGTCTTGATATTTCAGAACTAAACTTGCCACGTCGCCGCAAGGTCTCACAAAGGTTTGAAGATGGAGAAGCAGAAGGTTCATATGCAGCCACTCCAGAAGATAATTATCGACATATCCTCTTTGAAGCATTGGATCTTATTGTTACCTGCATTTCTGATCGGTTTGACCAGCCTGGATTCAAAGTGTATCAAAATGTACAGGATTTAGTGCTGAAGGCAGTGCAGGGAGAGAATTATCAAGTCGAGTTCGATTTCATAACTGACTTTTATGGATCTGATTTTAAAGCTTATTTGTTGAAAACTCAACTTAAAATTCTCTTTGCTAACTACAGCAATGACAGCAGCTCAAAAGTTGACCTTCCTGAATTAGTCAAGCTCTTCACTACCAGGACAGCAGTTCAAAGGGAACTCTTATCTGAAGTATGCAAGATATTTCAACTCCTTCATGTTATGCCTGCAACAAATGCAGTGAGTGAGCGATCATTTAGTGCCCTGCACAGGGTTAAGACATATTTATGCTCTACCACGGCACAAGCTAGGCTGAATCACATAATGGTTTTGCATATACATCGAGAGCTCACCGACAAGTTGAACTTGATTGAAACTGCAAACAGATTCATCTTTGGTAGCGAACATAGACAACATATTTTTGGAAGATTCATATCTACTGATTAATCATAAACTGTCGTTGTTAATATTGTTATTATTATGGTAAAGGTAAATTCATGGAAACAAGAATGATGGAATGAACAAATGGAAGTATATAAAATTAATGAAAAAATATCAAACAGTTATGTAAGACAATAATTTGCAGTAGTGTTACATTTAGTGACCAATGGCCTCACCACTTTCAATTTGCTTCCGATAGCCCTGCATGCAATATGGGATATGAGTTCTGTTAACATGCTCTAGTTGCATTTTGATATCTGAGTTTATAACAAATTTAAAATTAATGATGAGAAATATCAAAGAGAAGTTTTGTAAAAAGACTATGCTCTTTCCAGCAATCTAAGTAGGATTTATCTGGGTAGATGACACTGCGCATGAGTGATATAAAATGGGATCGTATTACATTTTCAGCTCCCACTGTAAGAGAACTTGATGTTCCCCACACTACTGGAAACTCCACAGCGTCATTCAAATGGAATACTTACTGTGGAAATGGACCATCCACTACTGTGGTAAGCGACATTTTTACCAGTAAAATTTTTATATTTGAATAATGCAATCTCATTTGGAGGTGACGCTTGGTGTTGATGATATTCATGATTATGAAGAGCCATACTTTGAACCTGCCAGTGAGGAAGAGGAACTAGTGGCACAAATTAAGAAACTTGGAGTGACTGAGATACCAAGAGAAAGCACGAGTTTAAGGTCAGTATTATGTTCCTACACAATAATTTTGCAAACTCTTGTCTGTACTATAATACTTGATGCTTAAAATAAGACATATGACAGTTAAAGATGGCTACCAATATGAACAAGTATTAAAGGACCTTTACCTTAATATTACATAGATTGTTTGAAGTTCTTGGTAGTGGTGCCTTTGGTACGGTGCACAGAGGGGTGTGGCTTCATAGACAGTCCTCAACAGAGCAGAAGCTGGTGGAGCAAGAGGTGGCAGTGAAGTCTATGGATGGAGTGGCCAGTGAAGAGGAGAGAATTAAATTCCTGCAGGAGGCAGCCATCATGGGCCAGTTCAACCATCCCAACATCATTATGATCCTGGGGATCGTACCAGATGCTCCAGTATGTTTTAAGTGTTGGGGCAATCTTTTTATGCATTATATTATTTACTCAAATATGTATCTACTGGAGTAATGTAATAATATAGTAGTGAGGGATTTTTAATATTAGTAGTAGTAGTAATAGAAGTAGTAATAGTAATATTGGTAGTAATATATTATAATAGCAATAAGTAATTGAGTAATAATAGTAGTAGTATAGTAATAATACTATGCTGGTTGTAGTATAGTAGTAGTAGTAGTAGTAGCTTGTACTAGTAGTAACGTAAGCAAAGTCATAAATTATGATTAAATCAAGTAATCCTCCTTTCAAATTCAACTCATCCTCGTTAAATATTTGTGCATTTAAAACCTGATTATTTTCAATAACAAATTGAATACCTGTGCTTAGCCATATTCATTTGCTTACAGCATGCTACCAGGACAAAACAGAAGTAATACAAGTATTGAATACACAGCAAAGATAGCTGTTATAGGTAGTCTGTTTTACATGTCACAGCTGGGCTTCCCAAGGGAAGGCCTAGGCATACAGTAGCCGGGCTCCCCATGAAGTTGGCCTATGCATGCAGTAGCTGGGCTCCTCATGATGCAGGGCCTAGGCACACAGTAGCTGACCAGTAGCTGTAGTCCACATGAAGTCGGGCATAGACACCTAGTAGCTAGTTGCTCCCTAGGCACCTAGTATCTATTTGTACCTAGACACCTAGCATCTATATTACCCGTGAAACAGAATCTATAGACACCTTACCATTAAGGCTACAAAATTTAATGAAATATTTTTTGTAGCACCGAGGATGCCGATGCTGCCTTCTGTAAATTTTGCCATTATAGCAAGTGGTCATGTTTTTCTAATACAGTAGGATAGATACAGGTTGCATTGTGCGACCTCTAACACAGCTAACATAGTTTGTTTGGTAATGTCATTTCATTGTGTCATTCGTGGGATATCATCAGGAATGTAAAGTGCAAGTATTCTAAATGAAATGGCTGGTTGACGTACTAGGTTCTCTGGATGATTCTGCCATTTGCATCCCAGAGATCATCCCTATCTCAAATCTAATATGCTCATGACCTTCGCTGTGAAAAGTTATCCCCAATGGGCCCTTTTTTCAACTGAAGTTTCCCCTGGTATTCAGTTAGCAGTCAATCAATCAATTGATCATCATCCTCTTTTTATAAGTGTAATTTTTTTCACAGATGATGATTTTGATTGAAATAATGAAGACTGGAGACCTCAGGAACCACATTCTTGACATAAGGGCTAAAAAGTAATTTATTTGCACATTACAACTGCAATTATTGAATAATCTGCCATAGACCACAAAATTAATTAACTTCTATATATGTGGCACAAATTTTTATGTAATAACTCATGGTGGGGAATTTGGCATTATTATAAGGTTCTTTCACCCACAGATATAATGGTTGATCTAAGTTGCTAGAGTTTTTCAGCCAGCACTATTGTAGTCCTTTTAGTTGGGGATAGTAATAGTCAAAATATGTACACATTATTGTATTAGTGAGTTAGTGGTTAAGATATGTCGCAGCCAGAATAATCTGACTGAAGGATAAAAAAAAAATGTCCTCCAGCTTAACTCAGCTAGCTTTTTACCAATATTATTACTTTATATGTGCTTATCCAAACCACGATAAAATCTCAATAAACTCTCAGTTGACGTAATAACATTAAAATCACGTTCTCAATAATCAACTTCAAATTGTATTCACTCAACATTTCGACTAGATGCTCTAGCCTTCATCAGGAATAATGAGAAGCTATATACTGGTAGCTAGCTATCCATAACGAGCCAGTACATACGCCTAGCACATGAACTGGATTTAATATATATATATATATATAATTATATATATTAAAAAAATCAAATAAAAATTATATATAACAAATAACAAACAAATAAAAAAACAAAAAAACAAAAAAACACACAATAATAATCAACAAATAAAATAAATATTGTAAAAATAATAATAATAACAACAACATTATTATTATATCATCATCATCATCATCATCATCATCATCATCATCATCATCATCATCATCATCATCATCATCATCATCATCATCATCATCATCATCATCATCACATCATCATCATCATCATCATCATCATCATCATCATCATCATCATCATCATCATCATCACCATCATCATTATATTACATTTTTATTATTATTTAATTTTTTTCCTTTATTTTTTTCCAATTTATTTGTTTATTTGTTAATTTTTTTAATATATATACATTATTACATTGATACGGGGAAATATCACGAGTGTGTGGCTAGTATTTCCACGAGTGCCGCAGGCACGAGTGAAAATACCGGCCAATCAGACGAGTGATATTTCACCGTATCAATTCAATAATGTATTTATCATGGGACTGAGGATGCGCAAACCTTTACTGAGCATGCGCATATCGGGTAGGTAATAACAAGTACACGATATGATAAAATATCACAGTAGTTCTATTTGTACTATTCTCTATGAGTGGAGTAGATAGCTACATGATAAATATAATTATACAATATATAATTATACAATGAAAAATTATATATATTATTAATTTTTATTTGATAAATAAAAAATAAATATATATATCTTTTACATCCAGTAAATGTGCTAGGCATGTGTACTGGCATGTGGTGGATAGCTAGCTACTGGTATATAGGAGGCTCATGCAAGCCTTAGCTTCGCATTATTCCTGATGAAGGCTGGAGCATCTAGTCGAGTTGAGTGAGTACAATTTGAAGTTGATTACTGAGGGGGCGATTATAATAAAGGATAAAATAATCAAGTTCTCCCCTTTTTTTAGCCTTTGTCATTGTATTTTTGGAGAAATCTATGTGAAATGTTAGCATAACCCTTGTATATACTGCAGAGGTTACTTCTTATATGTTTTGTAAAATGATAGGCCAGAATTTGAGCAGAGCATTGCATGTTATTTGAATTTTGGAAGTAACTTTATACTAGTGCAGTTTTTCTAAGTAAAAATTTGAGTATAATTGCGAACCGAAGAATTGTAAGTAGAAGAATGAGAGTTTATTCCATATATTTGTTATTTTGTTCCAAATTAATATGCTCTTGACATAGATGAGTTCTCATGATTATAAACTGAGCCAGTTTTTACCTAAAGTTATGTATATTCTGTTAATAATTGTCCTAATATCAACAGTGCTGGTTCGAATGAACTCCCTCCAACTTTGCTAAGCTACTCTCGCCAAGTTGCTAGTGGGATGGTATACTTGTCCATCAAGGAGTTTGTTCACCGTGACCTGGCAGCTAGGAATATTCTTATCTCTGAAAATGGAACTTGTAAGGTACGAAAATTCAGTCACAGGACTTATTCATCACAGTTTCATATGTCAGATTTTTTTGTACTATTGGCATGTGAAGCTAGACCTCACTGGTTGGACAGGAAAGTTATATTGTCATGCATTCTTTATATTTGAATAAATATGTTGGTACATTAATTTAAAAAATATGAACTGATAATATGCCTTAAATATAGTGTGCTAAATAATTAAGAAAAAATGGTTGTCTTTGTGAAGTAAGAAAAATTGCTGACTAGTTAGTTGTGAAGTGTGCTGTATTCTGCATAGCTGGTAGCTATCAGACCAAGGATAAATGAGTCTCATTCAGGCATGATTATGCTTATAACTATGGTGTTAGAGTCTTTTTTTCGTATTTGAAAAAATACCCATTACTGCAGAAATCTGGGGGCAGCTGAGAATTAGAGCAGCAGTCAGCATATTCATAGAATTTTTTTTGGATGAGTGTGTATATCAGAACTATCACTAATGCCAATTAATGGTGCCACTATTTCTGAAAATGAGTACAGGAGAGAAGAGGCTACATAGTTGGTTAATGAAATAACTGTCTGCCCAATAGAGAGATATGCTGGTGTTAAGAGCCAAATGAATACCTGAACAGTAAAAAGTCTATATACTTAAACAAATTTCTAAAGTTTTCTTCAGTTTCTACAATTATAATACTCCCTCAATAATCAACTTAAATCTACTGCTTGACATTTCGTCAACAATGCAAAAATGTTGACAAGCAAATTTAAGTTGATTTTTGAGGAAGTCATTTTATTCTATGTCAAGTGACAGTTAGTTGAGAGTTTCAAGATATCTGTCAATTCTGCCAGTTAAAATCCATTATACAGATTGCAGATTTTGGGCTATCTAGGGATCTACAGGATGCCACTTACTACAAATCCCATGGGGGGAAGATTCCAGTCAAGTGGACAGCCCCAGAGGCCCTTCATTATCACAAGTACTCCACATCCAGTGATGTGTGGAGTTATGGATGTCTCCTCTATGAAATATGGTCACTCGGATACAAGCCATTCCATGTTGACACCAATGCAGAGGTCAGTGCTCCAAGCATGTGAATAGCCAAGATTTCTACTTACGGACCCTCCCCACAGGGACTTTGGTTAGCCATTAGTGACACTATGAGTCAGTTTAGGTCATTGCCAATGGATTGGAATAAATGATGTATTTTTTTGACAAAGATTGTTGAGTTGACCAAAGATGTTGCTCCTAAGTGTTTCTTTAAAGGAGTTATTGCATGTTATCAATATATGTAGCTATATTTTTAATTTCTATCAGCTCATCTGCAGCGTTAAGTAAATTTGCTAGTTGTAGGTGGTAGTTGATCACCATAAGCTGCAGCATAGTCCTATTTTTGCTGCACATATTCCAAATGTTTTCATGTACATGTATGTTGAGCATTGTACAAGTGCAATTTTGTATTATGCATACTTAGCATCTACTGTGGTATATATTGTGTTCTATGAATATATGAATACGTACATACTAGTTTTGTATAATTATGTTATCTTTGTCTTTAATTTTTTTTAAATTGTAATACAGCTTTAAAAGGCAGCTAGTCTATCATCCCCCCCCCTTTTTCAAATATCTTAACACAATATTATAAAAATTGTTCTCATATTTTTCTCAATGTTTGGTGCTTGTGCAGGCCATAAAGAAGGTGGGTACAGGGTTCAGGCTGCCATCTCCTCCTGGCTGCCCAAGGGCTATCTATGACATCATGATAAAATGCTGGTAAGTCAGCCATTGGATTGATGCTGGCCATAGAAATGGGGGAAGGTAAAGTAACATGCAGGCAATGTCTAACCCATAGAGTACTGACTTCATTTTTAATATTAAATTTATAGGTATAGCTCACCAAGAATAAACTTTTCAAATTGTTCACAATGTAAATATAATAAACTGCAGTTTGGTATAAGGATTAGCTCCATAGAGGATAGCAAACTAAAGCTGTGCATTGATGTACCTTACATAATTTACAGCAAATAAATTAATACAGGAGCAAATCCTTATGACAGAAAAGAGATACAAATGAAGTCCAGGTAAGCTCTGCAGATTTCCTCAGAAGCAGAGCTTCTAGAAATAGCAGTAAAAATCAGGAAGAGATGATTCATGATGGCATTTATGATTATCAGCTTTTTGGTTTTTTAATTTCTTTTATCTTGCTCACTCATCTGAATGGAGAGTTAACCTAGAGCAATGAATGTACTTTAGAAATTAAGGACTATACATATTGGTATATACACTGTATAGAGTACTATATATTCATATTGTTGACTTGATGTATTACAGAAGTACTATTATTGCTCAATATTATTGCAGCCATCAGTTCATTTCAAATTGTTTTTCTGTAAACTAGCTAGAAACTTTCAACTTTTCATTAGAACGATTACTGGAACCAGTCCATTCTTTTGGCTTGGCTATACCTACAGCTTCAGTACAAATTTTATCTATGAACTTATCATAATCACAATAGCTTTACAAAACGATATTTAGGAGGGAACTAATAAACCATACTATATTTGGGTGGAAAATTCACCAATCACCATCAAACAACCAAGCTGCATTAGGAGGACACAGCCCCTTTGTTTTCTTTTTTGACCCAGCTACTTGGCTATGGCCATCTTCCAATGATGCCTAAAGTCATTCCCCGAGCATGCTAGCCAAGCAAACCATAGTGAGGTAGGCAAAAGCCTAACACATATGCGGGAATTCACTCTATGATTATTTGCAAAATTGCATTTTTACCGGGATACTCCTTTATAAACTTAAACTTCTCGTTTAACTCAAGTTTTCACCTACCTAGAACTTGTAAGGTTTTTAGTCCTATAATGAGCACTGGTGTGAATAGGCCAGTACATTGAAGTGTATAAAGCTTTTAGGATTTTTGGTTGGTAGGTTTTTGTTGTTAGAATTTTTCGTCTCTGAAAGCTTATTTATGATATGTTGTGAGGTTATTGCATCACATCTCAAAGCAACATGGTACATTCCATGTTCACAATGTCAAAAAAGGATGCATTGAATCACTATTACATGTGGATTTTGTGAACCAGCCTTGTCAGTTAGACAACCACCAGGAGAATATAATACAGCTATGCAACAATGACAATAGTCAGCAGTCAACAGCTAATTCCAAATGTTTGTTGTGTGCATTGAAAACTATATAAAATGTGACCATATTTGTGAAGACCAGGCTTGTTGCAATATTTTTTATTGTTTGCTTCGCATCGTTGAAGTTACACGCTTATCCTTTCCATTTTTTTCCTGCGTAAACCATCAGAAGACTCAATGTGCAGTTATACACACTGCATTAGCTAATCAAGGGCTAACTAAGACCAAACAAGTCAGCTAGTAAAGAGCTGTGAAGTTATAAACACTGCATTAGCTAATCAAGGGCTAACTAAGCCCAAACAAGTCAGCTAGTAAAGAACTGTGCAGTTAAAAACACTGCATTAGCTAACCAAGGGCTAACTAAACCAAAACAAGTCAGTTAGTAAAGAACTGTGCAGTTATAAACACTGCATTAGCTAACCAAGGGCTAACTAAGCCTAAACAAGTCAGTTAGTAAAGAACTGTGCAGTTATAAACACTGCATTAGCTAATCAAGGGCTAACTAAGCCCAAACAAGTCAGCTAGTAAAGAACTGTGCAGTTATAAACACTGCATTAGCTAACCAAGGGGTAACTAAGCCCAAACAAGTCAGTTAGTAAAGAACTGTGCAGTTATAAACACTGCATTAGCTAACCAAGGGCTAACTAAACCAAAACAAGTCAGTTAGTAAAGAACTGTGCAGTTATAAACACTGCATTAGCTAACCAAGGGCTAACTAACCAAAAGTTAGTAAAGAACTGTGCAGTTATAAACACTGCATTAGCTAATCAAGGACTAACTAAGCCCAAACAAGTCAGCTAGTAAAGAATTGTGCAGTTATAAACACTGCATTAGCTAACCAAGGGGTAACTAAGCCCAAACAAGTCAGTTAGTAAAGAACTGTGCAGTTATAAACACTGCATTAGCTAATCAAGGGCTAACTAAGCCCAAACAAGTCAGCTAGTAAAGAACTGTGAAGTTATAAACACTGATTAGCTAATCAAGAAAAAAGTTTTTATTTATATTTTATTAAAATGTGATAGGATCTGAGAAAAGGCTAACTAAGCCCAAACAAGTCAGCTAGTAAAGAACTGTGCAGTTATAAACACTGCATTAGCTAACCAAGGGCTAACTAAGCCCAAACAAGTCAGTTAGTAAAGAACTGTGCAGTTATAAACACTGTATTAGCTAACAAGGGCTAACTAAGCCAAAACAAGTCAGTTAGTAAAGAACTGTGCAGTTATAAACACTGCATTAGCTAATCAAGGGCTAACTAAGCCCAAACAAGTCAGCTAGTAAAGAACTGTGAAGTTATAAACACTGCATTAGGCTAACTAAGCCCAAACAAGTCAGCTAGTAAAGAACTGTGCAGTTATAAACACTGCCTTAGCTAACCAAGGGCTAACTGAGCCAAAACAAGTCAGCTAGTAAAGAACTGTGCAGTTATAAACACTGCATTAACTAACCGAGGGCTAACTAAGCCCAAACAGTAGAGATAATGCTTTTTTTCTTTCAGATTTACGAAGTGTTGTCAAGGGAAAACTTAGCATGGAGAATTTCCTGTTCTTTTTGATTTTATTGAATAAATTCAAACACTATAAGTATACACACAGTAAATTGAAAGTTTAAGTTTTAAGTCACTAGCGAGCCGGTGTTTATAATCACTTGATGGTTGACACCAGACCCTCACTGGTCACTGGTTGCCTCAGGCTGACTCTCAGGCTGACTCTCTGCATATCCCAATGAGGATTGAGTTCCCCTGATGTACATAATTGAAGTATGAAATAGAGGAAAAAAATAGCTGACAACTTATCCAAACATGGTGGAACTGTATGGTTGGTCGGTCTTGGTGGCAGGAGTGCTGCTAGTCATTTATAAGAGGTGGCAACTGTCTGACCTAGACCACCTATAGACAGGATTGAAGGTTGCATGTTCTATTTCATGTGTCCTCTGATCATATGCTCTCTTCTTGATAATCTTGTGCTTCCAATATCAAAATGCTAATTGGCTTTGCTGATTCGAGGGTGTGAATGGTTTAAAAATTCTAACATAAAAATTGCTCTTTCTAATCTGCCCCTTCCCCCCTCCCCAATCTATCTGCTGTCACTTCCAACCTTCCAACCTTGCTATATTGTCAGAGACACAGACATTTCTTCACCTATGATAGGCTGTAGTAGGTGTAGCTGGATTGTAAAATTTTGCTCACTTTCAGACATTAGAAGTCCCTAATTTCATTATGTCATATGGATAGGAAACAACCCTTTGCACTAGATAGAGTGAGATTTTTTTATATCCAAGGAGCATGTTGTTGGGGGCCCAAGGTGTTGCCAACCATAAGGTTAGGTCAGAGATTCCCTAAAAGCACCTTTGTACCGAGCAAATCCAAATTCCTGCACTGGAAGTTTTGTTAACCCATTTGAATCTTCCTTTTCTTATGCTAATTACATAGCACATTTTGCGTGGTGAAAGCCTCAACTTCAATAAGCTGACAGTAGAAATTTGCTGCTGGTGATTGTTTTGGTGGATCTCTGATTTGGCATACATTTGCTCTGTGGTTGCTTCATATTGGTATGAATGATCCTGACATATAATTAGTTACACTATTTGTTTTGGAGGCTGAATCTGCTGAGTTGGTGGATTTCTGACCACTATAATGCCTCCTAACTGACTAGGATTTGCAATAAGATCTCTCTCCAGGTCATTTTGGGGTTGGCCTTCGACTCAATTCAGGGAGCAATTTTGTTCCTATGATGTCTTTTATAGGTTGAAGAAGTGGGCCCCTATCCAGATTTGTCCAAATTAAGTACATCCACTTGCCCACCATGCCATCGGTGAAAGTAGCATGATAATTATGTTGGTAAATGTAGGAGATAATAGTTAGTCAGAGCAATTCCTCAGACCCTATGAAACCATCTCCTTTTACATGCAACTCAGTGAACTCGGTGTGCCTTTCCTTTTTTGGTGATGTTAGCTTCGGTGTCTTCAAATGCCTCTACTGGCTGGGAGTGATAACTGTCTCTGGTTATCAGGTACATTTTCATGGCAGTTACTATGGATAGTTACATTGGCTAGACTAGGTTCACCAATTTGTCCAACAAATCACACAGAGCAGGAAACTGCCAGAAGCTGTCGCACCATCACCGAAGCATACCTGGATCACCTGCTGGAGATGGTTTCCCCTTTCAATGAGTGAAAGAAGAGCAATGGCCATTGCTAATGGGTCACCCTCTGTGGTCCCCTCCTATGACAATAGAGTCAACCCATTAATAAATGCTCATCACTGCGGTATGTCGATGAAGATGGTACTATGCATATGCTCCTGAGCACAGCAGCCTCGTGGTTCAGGATGTTAAAAGCATTATTTCTGTCCACAGGAAGGATGGCATCACATCTTTAATCTGTTAATCCCTTGTGTATGGCATGAATAGCGGCCTCTGAACATGCCATCCAACCTGTGCAGAGCTGGGTGGAACCAGCGGCACCCTGAATGTCTTAACTAATGATTAAGAGAACAATCTTGGCAATGATTTTGCGAGAGATCTCACCTATCCTGATTGGGCACATGCCAGGGTTCATGTCAAGAGCAAATAGTCAGTAGGCCACTAGAGCCAATGCGAAACAAAAGTCATCTGTAACAGTGTGAAAGAGGTGCCATACACCACAGGATTGACCTGGGGTGGATCATTTACTGACCTGGTGGATGTTATTCTTTCAGGACAACCAAAAGTAATTCATTCAGATGCAGTATTCTACCTCAGTTTGTGTTCAAGATGAGGTGAAGAGCAGCTTTGGTGTCAGCTTTTAGAATAAGGCTGTGGAATGATGGGAGAGATGTTTATCTTTCTTTTACACTCCCCTCACTTTAGACAGAGGTTGCTAGATGCTCATACCTTCTAACAGTAAATCATCTAAGTTTCCAAGGGTTCAAGCATCTGTCCAGACAGGCCATGTATTCACGGGATTTGGACATTTTTGCAATAACAAGACACACATATCACAGTAGCACTTGTCAGTTTGATGGACTCAATAACTGTTCCTTCTGCAAAACTGCAGTAAAGTCGAGATAGTTCAGTCATGAAACCATTGACAGCTTTGCCAGATGGAACAGAGAAAAAAGTTTGACATTACCTACCAGAAAAGGTGCTGCATCCAGTGTTCCCCTGGTAAACGTTGGCTGTGCTGACGGAGCGAATGATGGAAGCACATGGGGGCAGACTCAAGTGGTGTTTTGCTATGACCATTAGGGAGGGGAGAGGGGGGGGGGAGGGGGGGTGGGGATGGTATCTCTTCTTTGTGAGTTAGTACTTGGAGCGAATTGTGAGTTGATAGTTGGAGTGGGAGAATGCAAATTCTGGATGGGGGAGGGGAGAGGCAGATTTTAGTGATGTGTTATTATTAAAGTGAGATGGTGTATCCTGGATTGTTATTGGTACCTGGGCTTTGTTGTGAGTTGGTGGTAGCTTCACTAGGCCCTACTTTCTGCTTCACTCATCGTGAAAGGACAGGCTGAGTTATTGGACCATTGCCGAATGGACAGCAGCCTGTTGACTGGTTGTAAGCAAGTTAACACAGTTGCCCAGATCAAGAGGGAGACAACTCATGCAATGTAATCCATGTTTTACACTTGTAACAATTCTTAAACCAACCTGAGCGATTACACTAACAGCACCTCGACACTTTCATTGAATGTAGTCAACTGCTCTGCAACTGTCAAACTCAGCCTTTATTGCACTTTCCATATATGGCAATGAATATTTCCCCATAAATATTAAACCAGTGTAACACACTTGTTACGGAAATGGTTATAACTTCTAGGTTGGATTAGTTTAAACTTGCACCATTTGGAGATTAAACATATTTTTGACTTTAATAACAAAATCGCTTTAATTTTCGCAACAAGTCTGATTTTTCTAAATCTAATCACACATATATAATTAATTTAACAAAATAAATTCTACTGAATGGATCAGTGATGATATTGTTACATGGGAAGTTGTATTCTTAGAATGCATCAAATTGCCATAGCCATATAACATTGAGATCTATGAATAATACGCTTTTCTCTATATTTATAACCATATATAAAGTCTTGCCTAAATTCTGTAGCTACCAATCAATACCATAATCATAAATTATTTGTTGTCAATCACTGTACGCAATATTTGTCAACAACAATGTTAACCCTTAGAACCCTATGCTCCCTAATATGTGTGTGCCTGCCACCCTGTGGTCCTGGAGAGAAAAAATTACTAAAAAGTTTAAGGGGTGACATCTTCAAACTTTAATTTTTATTTTTTTAAACTGTGGTTACAACTTTAGAGCTCAGTAGATTCTGCAAACTTCATGGTATGGACTTGATATATAGCTCAAAAGATAGGTCTCTCTGTGTGCTCTCTTTTGATACTAAAATATGTTTCATAGGTATAACTATAGGCAAGTTACTAGACCCTAAAGTGGAGGGATCTCAAAAACCTTCATCCCAAAGTCCCCATCCAGAATAACTCCAGATTGCTAAGTGCCAAAAAAATGACGAGTGGCTAGAGGAGCATGCATGACCTTTTTCATTAGGCGTTAAAAATTTATTACCTGGTCAAGCGCGCGGGTGGAAAATTGAAGGCGTTGACACATCAACGCCTTCAATTTTCCAACCGCGCGCTTGACCAGGTAATCAATTTTTAACGCCTACTCAAAATGGTTCACTCGTACCATTTTTAATTTTTTGCACTTCGCAACTCAGAGTGGTTTTGGCCAGCGGTTTTCGGGTGCAGGTTTTTGAGGGCCCTCCGCTTTAGGGTCTAGTAACTTGCCTATAGTTAACCTATGAAACATATTTTAGTATCAAAAGAGAGCACACAGAGAGACCTATCTTTTGAGCTATATATCAAGTCCATACCATGAAGTTTGCAGAATCTACTGAGCTCTAAAGTTGTAACCACAGGTTAAATTTTTAAAATTTTTTTTAATGCAGATGTCCCCCCCTTAAAGTTGATTATAATGCAAAAAAAAAAAAAAAAAAAAAAAAAATGGGGGGAAAAAAAAGGGGAAAAATGGAAAAAAAGCCGAAAAACCGCACTCTAGGTATCGGCCGCAAAACCGGCCGCTCGGGGTCTAAGAGTTAAGGGGGGAAGGGGGCAGAGTTCTGAAAACACGTCGTTGTGTTATAAATTTGTACACAATCATGCTGTTGTTCTGATTTATATACTATGCTTTCTAACACCATTTTTGTTTTCCTATATATATTTTTATTTTGGAACTAAATGTTGGAATATGAAGTCAAATCACACCCACTAATTCTATTTCGAGTGCTACAGTTCAGTATCGAGTCTATAACAACTGTGGTTGCTAGATCAATTCAACTATATATATACCAGAAGATGGCGAAGGAATTTTTGAAAACATGTTTATAAGTTGGCTTAAGTTCACATGAAGAGGGGAATAAATCGTATAACCACTAACAAAATCTCGTGTTAACAGTTTTGGAGCTCTGTAGATTCTGCACATTTAACTTGATATATATAGCTCTACCTCAAAAGATAGATCACCTTGTGTGATATCTTTAGAAATTATTTTTATTTGCCGAAGTATAAATGCTGTAGTTATCTGCATTGAAATTAGGATTACCTCAAAATCTGAGTGCCTGAACTGTCTGCAAGTGTAGCTGCTGATTGGAATGTGCTATATAGATGTTGAATTCACTGTGGCTAGATGCTCTACAAAATTAGTGCTTATCTTTGGGCACACTAATCAAAAAATTTCGTCAAGTAAATCGATTTTCAGTGTGCATGCTTGGCTACTTCATCATGTTTTATGCTTAATGAAAACACTTATATTGTAGAGCAGGCCTTCCTCTATCCATACATTAGTAGTTCAATGATCCAGCATTTACTAATCGGCATCCACACTTGTAGCCAGTTCAGGCACTCAGATTTTGAGGTAACCCCATTTTGGATGCTGGTAACTTTGGCATAGGTAAAAAATATATAGTAGCCAAAGGGAGCACAGCTATAGTTATATCAAGGTAAGTGTGCAGAATCTATGGAGCTCCAAAACATAACCATAAGTGTTGTATTTTCTTATTTCTCCCCCTCCTTCATATGAACACAAGTCACTTATAAAACATGTTAAAAAAAAAAATCTCTAGTGGTTGGATTGTTCTGTCATCACAGTTGCTGGGTTGATCCCTACTGTAGCACAGGTAGTGCGATGCTGTGTGGGTAATTGACTTCACATTCAAACCTGCAGTTCTAAAACAAAACATTTATGGCAAAAGAAAAATATTACTAGAAATCATATTGAATTGGTGATATTATGGTATATAAACCAGGACTATAGCATAAATGTATGCAAAGATATAATACTTTATAACAAAAACTGATTGTCGGACCTGGTCAGATCCTTACCTAACTTAAACAAATTGGTAAAATTATTGATCATTTCCTCAGGGTTTTTAAAATAGCAGTTTCATACAAGAGTTATGCTTTCAATTGCCAAAGGTGAATCAGAAACAAAACCTGAGGGTATCAAAATAACCCACTGTTGATAAATATGGCCAATTTTAGTTTTATCCTCAATAATAGTACATTTCCTATCATCATTTCTTCTCTTATGTTTACAAAAACTTGTAGGCATCCTGAAGCTTCCCAGCGCCCATCCTTCTTCGATGTGACAATGTTATTACAGAAGCCAGACTTCATGTTGCTACAATGGAGTAGTGATGAAGTAAATATATACAGTGAGGTGTCTAGGACTCTGGGGGTACCTCTAGAGGCTGGACAGCAGCTATACATTGACCTCCAGAAGACATATGTGCCAGAGCAGGTGACTAGTTGGCAACAAGAAAAGGACAACTTCAAGCCTATACAGCAGCAAGATAATGACAAAGAAATGAACGTTGAACATTCTCAAAGAGGGTTGGAGAGTAACTATGCGTTTGATGAAAACTGCAGAGGAAATACATCAAGGAACGATGATGATGATGATGATGGTTATTTAAAACCAGTTGTGAGTGTCGGTGTAGGGAAATAGTATGTGTGTTCATGATGGTTTCAGAAGCAACAGTATACACTATCTATACTACCTGCATGCACTGTATTATGTCAACATATTTTCCCACCATATTTAGATGACTTCTTTTATTTACAATAGTGTGACATTTAATGGTTACTTGGAACAATTATAAATAGAAATAACATCATACCCTATCTATAATAACTTATGCACTATATCATGTTAACACCCATATTTACATGACTTCTTAAATTTAGCTTATCTGTCACAATAGTGTGATTTTTTAAAACTCACAATTACATGATTTGTATAGTTCTTATGATTAGTAAAGTAGCTCAAAAGGTGGTTAGATTTATGGCACTAAGGTAAGGTCTCAAGCCAAGAAATTTTGGGGCAAACTTTATAAAACTTCACGAATAGAATTTGTAGATTTATATAAAACACAGATACACTTGAATAAATTTACTTAGCCAGTTCCACTGGACAGATATATACCAGAGGGAGTTATGCTATAAGAAACCAGAAATGTTTCATTCAGTCTGTGCAGATAAAAACAAACAAAAAAACTGTCAAAGTAGGCAAAGGGTCAATAAAAGTACTTGTAGAAAGCTAACAATGGCTTCAAAGGTTTGGCGAGTGTTGCAATGACAATATCTCCATTGACTAGAATATATCCAGAGTTGTTGTGGAGTCCAACAGCAACCAAATTACTTATAGTATGCGAGCTCTAGCATAACATCGCCAAGATTGTAAATGCGCTCATGATTCACCACCTGAAGTTGTGCCTCACCTATGTGGAGCCAGCCTGTATGCCTATATGAAGAAAAGTGATGAGCTTCATGTGATCGCTGTGGGGAAGGTTTTACATCACCTGGTCTCCAAATGCATTTCATGCGCTGTGC
Source organism: Cladorhizidae sp. MBARI D1340-BT2 (assembly GCA_028752905.1). Lineage (NCBI taxonomy): Eukaryota > Metazoa > Porifera > Demospongiae > Poecilosclerida > Cladorhizidae > Cladorhizidae sp. MBARI D1340-BT2. The sequence continues at coordinate 31,114,573 of JAQNBH010000002.1, read as the reverse complement.
AATCTACAGCTGTCATCCTTGTCAGAGTGCCTGTTGGCTGCGAAGTATATAGCCACTTCATGACTAGAGTGCTGATGAAGTCAGCATCAACCTGAGAAAAAATAATAGACCATACTCTTGGACTTTTCCAATGTCTTCAATTGCGTGGACCATTAAGAAATGCTCCAGGAGGTGAATCTCATACTCTATTCAATGTCTGCATGGCTGGAGATGTAGGCCAACCAGCTCTTTGGCCACAATATTTCAGTTGCCGTGGAGTCCACGCAGGGTGACTCTTTAGGTCCATTGGGCTTTTCGAAAAAAGTGTTTTGTGGTTGAGGTTCGAGGTCTAGTATAAGGAAGGATGACAAGGCAAGAGTGACTAATGATGATATCATTCGTTCATTTTAGTTGGGTGGATCATAGGTAGTCAGGAAAACATAGATTCAATGCAAGTAAAAAGGAAAGTGGTGGGACTCGAGGGTTTGGTTTCAATGTGTGTGGGTGTGTTTGTGTGTGTCCGGGTGGGTGGGTTGGTGGGTGCATATTTACAGTGAATTTGGATAAGATAATCAAGGTGTAAGATTTTATGCCAAATATGTTATCAGAAGTTATTTCAGGAAAAAATGAAACTTGTGGATGAAGCTAAATGTAATCTTCCACCTACCTCCTTCCGCCTCCCTACCATTCCCCAAACCATTCCACTGCACCTTTGGCAATTGAAGCTTCTGTGGCTATTTTCCATTGTCCACAGCGTCGTGAGGACATTAGTCAAAGGTTGAGAAGCATTCACGTGATGAGAGGTCCTAACAGAAATTCCTGAGCAGTTTCCTGTGGGTTTGCTGAGAGGAAATGCTATTTAGTTCTGTCATCTCAGGGGCGGCTCCACCAATTTTGAGGTGGTCAGGCCACGATGTGGGTGTGGTGGGGTGAGGCCAAACGTGATAAGATTTTTCATTTTCACATTTAAACTAAATTGCACAGTCTAAATTGCACAGTTAATAATAGAGATTCATTAAATAAAGGTACCAAATACACATTATAATTATATATAGACACAAATATACTAATTTGATCAATAATGTAATGCAGGCGAAGATAAAGTTTAAAAGGATGAAGGGGGTTCATCGTCAATTTCCTCCATACCTTGATGAATTTATGTGGAGGGAGAGAAATTCCCGCACAACTGCTGAGGCTTTTGGCAGCATCCTACATGCAATCAAAACACAGTACCCAGTATAAGTTTGCCCTCTGATGTTTTGTTTTGTTTTGTTGTTGTTTTGGGTCTCAAAGTCGATGCTGCATTTGTCGTTTTATGAAGTTGTGTTAATATGAAGTTGTGTAAATTTTTTGTTGTGTATTGCTGCTAATGAATATTGTTCTGTCCAGGGTATTTGTTACTTACTTCGAGTATCCTTTCTTGATGCCTTCTGAATGCTCCATCAAAATCAAAGGACTTAAAAATGGTGCACGCATTTAAGATAAGCAGGGAAAAGTGTGTTTTAAAATACTGCGAAAAAAATTGACGTGCATGGATTTTTTGACTTCTTGAGTCTTACTCTTTACATGATCCCAACCTTGGAGTCCTCTTCACTCATGAGCTTCATCAGTTGAAACAGATTTCCATCACCATGATTGTCATGACCACATACCCCACATCCCTGCCTTGTCAAAAACTTTAGAATGCACAGAACCTTTAAAGGCATGCCGATTTTTTGCTCTGTCTTGGGCCAAAGTACTAGAGAGCATCTCACCTAAATCTCGTGTAGTTGTTGGCACTGTAATTAGCTTCTCAACTGCTATCTTGTGGCACTGACTTTTCTCATGCTGTCGGATACCTAGTGTGGCATCTTTCCAGTTTGTAAATCCCCGAGATAACTACAATATAAAGCATTCTAAATAAGTAAATAGTACCATAAACTTTAAAAGTTAAGTTAAAAGTATATGAGGAAGTCGCTAGACTTACAAAAGCAGCATCGGTAGCTCCTGGCTTCACTGTTATATGCATAGCCTTAACAGCTTTGCAGCAGAGGTAGCAGTGCAGAGAATCTCTGGCTTGTCTATAATGTAGCCATGACCAGGTATGGAACCAGCTCGCTTGGCAAGATCCTTCTTTTCCCCGAAAGCTCTCTTCGGAAAGGCGAAGGATTTGGGCGGTTGATGGGGAACTTCAGGAAGGTTATCGATCACTTCAGACGCTAGACCAAAGCTCGAAGCCATGCCACAGCCAGACCGTCACAGGCAAATAATAGCTAGTCAATTGGGTAAGGGACTAGATCGCGCATGCGCAGCATGTTGACAAGTGGTCCGGCCAAAACTGGAGGACGACCATACGCCGCCACTGCATCTAATGTGACTCCACTTGACTAGTGCTAAGTAGTAAGTTGTTGTATAAAACAGTTATTTGTGTAACCATAAATCGTGGAAAAGTGGAACTTCAAAGCTGCTCTGTAAATGTTGTTTGCTTTGAAGGGAGAACTGTAGGTATAAGTAATTTTTCTCTACAACTTTCATACATGCTTGCTTATGGATGATAAAGCATCTCAGACTTCAAGCCAGTTGTTGACATGTTGGAATGAATGGTTCATGCTGTAAGAGTTTGATATGGGCAAGATGTAGTGGCAATAGCAACAGGGTCCTAGTCTCACAATGTTAATACTGTGGTAAATAAGTTATCAACAATTATGATAAAAAGCAACAAATCAGTTGATGTATTTCAGTATTTCAGTATGAAGTCATATGTATATATATTTGTATATATATTTGTATATATATGTATATATATATGTATATATATATATGTATGTATATGTATATAAATATATATATGTATATATACTTAGAAGGTAGTTTGCTGAGAAGGCTACAAATAGTGCTCAATTCTGTATTAAGGCAGAGCTATTAAATATAGAAAAGTACTGGGATGGCTAGTCCTACTGCAGTTTCATGCTAATGCAATCATCAGGGACAATGAGCAACTGAGGTGGCATGTGGGCATATATGAGGTGGGGCAGGCAAGTGGGGTGATGCAAGTCTATGGATGGGCGTTAATGAATGGGTGTTGATGAGTGTGGTAATTCAAATGCTCTTGAGGAGAAACTTGTTCTTGTGCCTACACTTTGAGAGGAATTCCGATCGCTTGTTCAATGATGATTGGCTGTCGGAGTAGATGATGTGGAGTTTTTCAGCAATGCACAGGTTGCAACGTTTCGATATGGTGGAATACGATGCTGCTCTGTCGATAATGGCCCATTTTATGTTGTGTCTGGTTTTGCTGTCTTTAAGTTTCCATATGTATTTGGAGAGTTCTGTGGTGTTTCTCATATTTTCGTGGTTGAAGGAGAACTTGTGGTTTGTGTAGCGTGCCTTGAAAGTTGTATCTGTGAGCCCTGTGTAGTGTTTTTCATCATGGTCGGTGGAGACGGAGGCTTTATAAACTATAGATGTGGTGAGGCAGTGCCCATCCAGCGGGCAATCTTTCTTATTTCGGCAGCTGCATGACTTGCTTGGCTCTTGTTGTAGGTTGGTAGGTTTGTTTATTGTTTTGTTGTGAGACATAATTATGCTGTTCATGTTTCTGCAGCAAGAGTAGCTGACCTTGACATTGTTGGCATTGAATATTTTGTGCAGCTCGTTGCCCTTGGGGAAGTGGGACTTGACGAGGTTGAGGAAGGATTTGCCGATGTTGGTGGCTACATTTTTGCTGAAGGGTGGGCTGTACCATATTATCTGCCTGCCTCTTGACTTTTTGGTGGGCTTAGTGCTATTTTTTGTTGTTGGTGGTTGAAAACTCATTTGGTATTCGTGTCTACTGTTGTGGAGAGCTTTCTGATAGTCTGGTGCTGCCTTTCTGAAGGTACTCTCGTTGTCGGAAATGCTGTTGATTCTCTTATTGATGGATAGGGGGATATTTTTTATTATTGATGGAGGGTGGTTTGATTTTTTGTTGATGTATAGGATGTGGCTGTTAGGCTTTCGGTATGGTTGGTATGACCCGTGGGCGAGGTCGAGTGTCACATCGAGGAAGTTGGTGATCTTGGTATTGGTGTGGATAGTGATGCGGAGGCCGAAGGCATGGAAGATAGATATAATTTCCTTCTTCATCCTCTCGCATTGCCTTGGTGATGCATCATGGAGTATTGCAAGTCCATCATCTCTATAAAGCCAAATACATATGGAAACTTAAAGACAGCAAAACCAGACACAACATAAAATGGGCCATTATCGACAGAGCAGCATCGTATTCCACCATATCGAAACGTTGCAACCTGTGCATTGCTGAAAAACTCCACATCATCTACTCCGACAGCCAATCATCATTGAACAAGCGATCGGAATTCCTCTCAAAGTGTAGGCACAAGAACAAGTTTCTCCTCAAGAGCATTTGAATTACCACACTCATCAACACCCATTCATTAACGCCCATCCATAGACTTGCATCACCCCACTTGCCTGCCCCACCTCATATATGCCCACATGCCACCTCAGTTGCTCATTGTCCCTGATGATTGCATTAGCATGAAACTGCAGTAGGACTAGCCATCCCAGTAGTTTTCTATATATGTATATATATATATATATATTATTATGTAGTGGTTGTGTAGTTATTTTGGCTGACTTTCTCTTGGCAAACTTGAACAGCAACTTACAATTTACAGCAATATGGCATGTCAAATGGTGCATGTAATTATATCTACATAGTATCCCATATTATTATGTGATACCTAGCTATAGAAGGTGTTCTTACTACAGAATATGGGGCTAGAACAAGTGTCCTGGCTAGAGTATATATATATCAAATACATTATCAATAATGTGTTGGTTATAGGAGAGACCAGACGTTTAAACTGAATCTGTGAATTTCCTTATTCCTTATGAGTTTAATCTCTCCTTTCTTCTCAAATAGGCCTCAAACTTCACATTGGCATAACTGAAAAAAGACGGTATGTTTGTGTAATAACATAATAGACAATTAAACATAATAATAATGACATAATTAACAAGAGCGATCAGAGACTTCAAACCTCTGTCACTTCTTTGGCAACAGTACACTGTTGCATAATTGTTGGATGTGAAAAATGTTTGCGCAGATACATTTCTAAGTAAAATTGCCAACAATGACAAGTCCATGCTGTTTCTGACCATAATAGCTACTAGCAACATTTAAATGCAGTGGATTGGTACTTAACTTAACCCACGCTTAAACTCTATAAAAGTTTGTGAAAATACTTAATTTTTTTGTTTTTGTGCAATCTACCAACAGACAGACAAACAAACCTTGGTAAAAACAGAGTGGAGGTAATGAATCATTAATGATCTAATTTATCCGATTGTGAAAGATGAAGGAGTACTTGAGGATGCACACGTTCTATGAGCTTAGTCTGGTTTCTCTTTGTTCCAGAATATCATAGAGCATTTGCACTCTCGATTATCCACTATGCTTCATGCATTTACAGAGCAATAGTGCATTATATAGGATGACTACTTTATTCAGGTTCTCTAATGTTTTTTTATATTACTAAACACCATCAATCACATGACAATCCTAGCTGGTCCATCCATCACATGACAATCCTAGCTGGTCCATACATCACATGATAATCCTAGCCTGATCTATCCATCACATGACAAGCCTAGCTGGTCTATTCATAACATGACAATTTAAGCTGGTCTACCATCATGACAATCCTAGCTGGTCTAACATCACATGACAATCCTAGCTGGTCTAACATCACATGACAATCCTAGCTGGTCTAACATCACATGACAATCCTAGCTGGTCCATCCATCACATGACAATCCTAGTCCGATTTATTCTTCACATGACAAGCCTAGCTGGTCTACCCATCACATTGCAATCTTAGATGGTCTACAGCTTTCTATTCTTCACAATGGTGATCTTAGAACAACTTTCTCGATAATGAACATGAATTAACTCACTTCCACATTATGGTTAGAAGTTCTAGCCTTCAAATAAGATGCAGAGATTCATGAGAAAGGCATTGTATCTACACTATCAACTGAGTGTCGATTGAGATTTAATGCCCTTGGTTGTTGGAAAATATTACAGAGGGGCAGGAATGTCAGTTTATGTAGAATACATAAACTTACAAAAAGTGAAGTGATAGGTGATGTTGGACCTGGGAAAGAAGTAGAGGGCAAGTTTTTTAGCAGCATCTATAGAAATATTTTGACAGATCTATCTGTTCCAGCCACTTTGTTTCTAGGAAGTCATCTACACTTGATACTAATCCTGATGGACTACCTACCTTGTACCTTGGCCACTCCAGTACATAACATGGCAAGTCCAAATGGAAGGATAGAAATGTGCCTGGAATTAAACAGGAGGTGAAATTCTATAGTTCTGCTTGATCCAGCTTATTCTTCAGACTAGAGCATAAAGATTCTTTTACTGATATTTACATTGCTTCTTATAGAGGCACAAGTTCAACCAGGAAAACAGACTGTTCTGAAGGAGTTAATATTTTATTGACCTATACACAGATGCTTTGAAATCATCGGAGAATTCAGAGCATCTCCTCTAGTGCAGCTACCATTCTCTGATGAACTACAGCAGACTGCTGAGTATGTTATGTTTTACTTTGACCTCCCTAATTTCAAGCCTCTTGATTTTAAATGTTTGGACAGCCTGTGTAATTTGGATGAAAGTGGTGTTTTTATGGAGTGACCATAAAACTTACTTATTCAAGGGTGTACGAGGTCATCTTACAAACACAACAACATAGTATTATACATTTCTGAAGCTTTGGGAGGGGAGGGCAAGTGACAAACTCATGATGAAAGTTATGGTAATGTGCTTAACAGACAGAGCATGTGCTATAATGGATTCTCTGAGTAAGAGGCATGGGATGGCATTTACCAGAGAGAATCAAACAATCTACAAGATCGTGTTAGGGTCATGGGGTTAGGGCAAAGCAAGTGGCTAGAATTAGTGCAAATGGAGTGATTAAGGTTTGGGAAAAGGGAGTGGCCAAGGTTATTGCATTGGAGAGGCTAAGATTAGGGCAAAGGGAGTGGTTGGAATTAGGAAAAGGGAATGGTCAGGGTTATCACAAAGAGAGTGGCTAGGATTAAGGCAAAGGAAGGGCCCAGGGATATGGCTAGGGGAATAAAATTGGCATGATACCATCAAGCAGTGGATATATATATGACTTGAATACCACACAATGATGCGTGCATATAAACATACACTCTGCACTGCATTGCAATTTCTTGCCTTTAAACTAAACACTGACTGTATTCATAGTGTTGTTAAGCATATTAATAGCTGGATTATCATATTAATAAAGCATGAAGTCATGTCTGTATATTTGGATCCTATGGCAGACCAAACCACAGGACCAAATCCATTCAAATTTGGGACAAAGGAAGGTTTTAAACAATATGCTATGTGATGCTTTCTTCCGAGCCTCGCTAGCAGCTGTTTTCAAGGTTGGGAAAGATATTGTGGGCATGAAAGTTGTGTCACAATTTTTTTTTTTACTAAACATGGTTCTGTACCTAGCTACATTTAGACTATGGTTCTGTATTTACACCTAGAGTATAGGTTCTCTCTATAGGTTCTGTATGTATCCACTCCTAGACTATAGGTTCTGTGTCAACTAGACTAGAGGTTCTGTATTTAGCCAGCTACATCTAGTCAAATTGGTTCTGTATTTAACTACACCTATATAGACAGTAAGTTCTGTATCTAGCCTATCTGTATCTAGCTACAAATAGACTATCGTTTCTGTATCAAGCTATACATAAACTATAGGTTCTGTATCTAGCTACATCTAAACTAGTGGTTCTACAAATAGACTATAGATTCTGTGTCTAGCTACACATATACTATTGGTTCTGTATCTATTTCCTTATTAACCAGGGTAATGCTGGGTACATCTGCTAGTGTAGTGATATACAAACACCGAATCTGATTATTGGTGGCTGTGTCTTACAAGATGTAGTCGAATGGAATGAGGGAATAATGAGCTTGCATCAATCCCCACAGAGCCCAGAACAAGAGAGAGGCCTGTAAAAAATAATGACTAGGTTGAACATTTCTAGTCACAACTTCTCCTCAATCTCTAACCAACATTATGTAACTAAGCTGCCATAATCTGCAGGTAACGGTGTGGACATATGACTAGAGATAGTCTGAAAGATAAAAAGTTACAATTACCTTCTCAATAATCAACTTCAAATTGTATTCTCTTGATTTTTCATGATCAACTAGATGCTCTAGCCTTCATCGGGAATAATTAGATGAAGTTAAGTTGATTATTGAGAAGGTTATTGTAATGTTATTATATCAACTGAGAGTTCATCGAGAGATACAGCCTACGAGGACAGTTGGAAGAAAATAATTTGTTCGCATACTATTACCATCGCATACTATTACCACCATTTTATAATTATTTACATATCACATTTATTTTATGACCCCATCACATTTTGCACATTGATAAGTGTATATTAGACAGAATGCTGTAGGCACTAGATGCATTATATTATAGGTAATCACTACACACAAAGCAAACTCACCAGTGCAAATATGTTGACATCCATATATAGAGCCTCAACATCTTCATCAGTTACCTCGGAGTCAGCTAATAAAATTACAATAATAGGCAATAAATAATAAATATACTGTAGAGAAATGTTTTAAAACAACAATACTGGATTAACCTGTTAAAAAGGAAGGAAATAAGACTACCCATGTTGACTATAACCTGTTAGATGACCCTTTACCATTTACACAATCTTTATAGTGGGAGTTCCGTAATGGTGTACATAATGGTAAAGGTAATCAAACTGGTATTGGTCTACATGGGGACCCATCTTGTATTCTTTCTCTTTTAAAATCTCAATCCAATATGGTGGTTTACTTACATTTTTTACCATGGCTTTCTTTATATTCAACTTAAATTTACTATTTACTCACTTCATGTCTTGCCTAGATGCTTAGCCTTCATCAGGAATAAGAAGTGAAATATAAAAAGATATTATTCTCATTTAAAGTTGTTTTGTTTCGTGTTTCTGTAGCTATATTATAGTAGAGGACACAGAGGTCAACAAAGTCCAACTCAGCTGTTGGACAATACATATAATTATCAGCACATGCCAGGTCTTCATGGAATTGTGACTGTACCCACATATGCCATGTTGTTCACTACATAAAATTCAGACACACTATATCTTGTTGTTATTCTTGCTGTAGAGACTGCCATAGCCTTCTCCAAGGACTTTGCACAGAAAAACTCCACCAACTAAACAGCAGTTGATTTTGGTACTGACAAGCTATGGTTTCCTTTAGACTTGGTAAAGGGTATCCCATGAGCGAGAACTCCACAAACCAAACAGCTAAACCAAATGCCTGTCATCTACTGCTACGAGAGAACAGAGTAGTTATGGACGTGCATTGGAACACTAGCAATTCTATAATACTTGAATGGACCAATTGCACGCAACTCATGCAAGGGCAAAAAAGTGCTTTATACATGGAAACAAACTTTGAGGTGCTCTTTTATACTTTCCATTTTTTATTTTTGGGGGAATTGTGTGCTTGTTTACTAACACAGTGAGGGATTCAAGACACCTTGAGGATCATTTGGGAGCTATATAATATTGGCCAAAGCCACTGTTCATTTTTTTTTGCACGGACCAATTTGAAATATAATAATTATAGGGAGAGCATCTGCATTCCACCCCTCACAGTGTAAAGGTCACAGTAGGCATTTACTCAACCTACATGTAGTAACAGTCTCTATTGACATTCATAATATCAGCGGGTGAGGTTAAAGTTTATCCACACTGTTATACAGGGTAAGGATCATCACAGTATCAGCAGGCAGGTTAAAGTGAGAAATTTACACTGCTACAGAAGGTAAGGATCTTCAGAAACATTCACAACAGCTACCTCACACCAACAGCAGTGTACAAGGTAAGGATCATCAGAAACATTCACAATAGCTTCCTCGCACCACCAAACATTCACAGTACTAGACAAGGTAATGATCATCAGGGACAAAAACACTGCGTTATCACTCCGTATAACCTGTGCGTTCTTTCTCACCACCCATTAACTGTCTTCTCTTTTTGAGGTAGTGGCGTATCCATTCCCTCTGGAAATCTTCTGTAGGATAGAACTCATAGTTCATCTCCCTGCCTGCACCTGAACATGTAATGGTAACACAGCATATTTAAGGAGCCACCCTTTCTCTGATTTTAAGATATTGGATAAGAAGCCCCACCCATATTCACCTGCAAATGCACAGAAATGGTCAGCGATGTCATAGGCGAGAAAGTTAGGACCACCATACTCGTAGTCCAGAAGGTGAACCTCACCTGTCAGCATTTGGATGCACATGTTAAATGTAACTCATACCCTGTCACCATGGTGATACACATGTTAACCCATTCACTGGTGTAAGCGTATATATAAGCCAAAAGCAATTAATTTAATAAAAAAATCGATAAAAAATCGATTGTAGGGTTAAAAAATATCCAATAGTGGTAAAAAAATAGCTACATTTTTTCTCTTATTGCCTACTGAATATAAAGGCTGTAGACATTCGGTAACTAAGGGAATAATATTGAAAACACCGACCATTCAGAATTCGAGCAGCTATTTCACTGCGATCAAGATGTCCGGTCATTTAAACTTGGAAGATATGATTTCTCGGGTTCAGAACGATGATTTTGGACTGACTGGGGTAAAGTAGTAATGAAGAAAGTAATGGCATCTCATCTTACCTTGGCCATACCAGTGTTGGCCCTGAAGCTCTGCTATTGCTAGGCAAAGTAGTTGGGCCTGACTTACTATTGAGCAAGTTTAACGCTCTCATTCGAGGTGATGATTTGTATGATGACGAGAGTGCTAGCGATTAAGAAGGTATTGACACTGAGTTTAGTTATAGTTAGTTGTGCAGTGAGTAAGCAGAGATGAACTGCAAAGGCTTCTTTAGCTTCCTTGTTGTGGGTAGTCCATGGAAAAATGAGATTTTTTTAAATCAGTACCACTGTGTTACAATGAGGGATTTCAAACTTCACACTATAGTAGACTTCACCAAGTAGTTTCCTTGTGTTTTGCTCCAATCTATTGTTGTTTCTCGCATTTATTGATTTCTGCAGGTATTATCTCTCTGTGTTATAGGTGCTGTATATGTGTTCATAGTCTTGTCATTGTCATTAATTAGCATGCATATAATATGTATTCACACATCTGGAATGCTATAATCCCGATTAAAATACCAGTTACACGTAAAGTAATATGTTTTCAGACACATTCAAAACACTCATTCCTGTGATAAGGGCACTTTGTTTTAGATTCTCGGAACACTGTTTCAACATTGTTGCCTACAGTATGCAGTATATCTTGTATTTTTCTTTTTCTTGTAACCTATAATGCCCTATATTATAAAAATATATATGAAGGTAGCTTATTATTTTTACTGGCTAAACACACATCAAAAAAGAATTACCAAGTTGAAATCAGACCTACTTCAGTGTGGTTTTGTGGTATGTTTCTATGGCAGCAAACACAAACCACAATGTTGGTCAATATAAATGGTATCACATGTGGTATGGTTGCTAAGGACTTTTACGAAGTATTGCTGAAATAGTAAGGCCTATTTTCACATGGTTCGTGTTTATTTAATATTTGCAATAAAGTTACTAGTGAAAGGGTTAAAGGTAACCCATACGTCAATATGGTTCTAGTCCACAATATGTGACTAAGACATTGCACCCCATTGCATGATGTTGTATCGCATAGTGTTGCTTCTAAGAGTTCACAATATCCATGTCAAATCATGTTCAATGTGTACTATGAGCTACTCAAGAGATTTATGAACTTTTACCCTGACATTGCAACACAAGCACCCTCTTGCCATGGAGAGTGTAACTGTAAGTCACTACTGCAGTAACATGGAGCTAGATCTGCCTTTGCTTCTCAATAAAGTGACCTTTTATGCTCTTCTGTGCAAGTTATGCGAGTGAAAATTTATGATTATCCATATAAAAAGTATAATAATTTATATAGAAATATATTTGCATATAATTATATAATAATATAGAAATATTATATAATTATATAAAAACTACATATATATAAATTATACATAAAAAGTTATGTATATAGAAATATATAAGCATTGAAGGGTTTTTTCCCACAATTGCTACAATTTTTTGGTGAGCCAGTTTATGACCTTAGCACAAGGAATGCTTGGAGTCTATTTAGAGCTGATATCGGGTTAAACCACCATTTAGAGAGCTAAGAATCTGCCAATATGAGTTTTAGCTGAGCTTGTGAGCTTAGGTGGGTTTTTGGGGTGTTTTTTTTGTTGCCATCTACCATTTTGAAATAGGAAGTGCTGATGTATTCCCAATATAGATAATAAGAATATTTAATACTGCTTTGCACCAATGTAACATGGGATAAACAGGCACGTAATGTGAACTATAATATATTAAATAATATTGGAGAGGGTTTAATACACTGGATGATATATTCTCTGACTTTCACCCCCAATATACTCTCATCAACAAGTTCCAGATTATAATAACTATTCTCACCTTTTTGCTCATCAAAGACAATGTTAGCGATGACTAAATCATTATGGCAGAATACTATAGGAGATTCAGTGGATTTGGTTCGATTTTGCAGCCAAACAATTTCTCTCCTGAGAGCATCAATACTACCAACTCCATCCTCAAATCTATTGGAGAAGGTGAGGAGGAAGAGGAGGGATTTTGAAGAGGTGATGATGGATGAGGAGGTAGAGGAGAAGGAAGAGCCGAAAGTGGCAGAGGTTGAGAAATGGAAGGTGTGTAGTTAAACATGATTTCACATGGGAGCAACAAACAATCTACATGGCTGCAGTCATGGGATTTGGTGGGGACTATTACAAAATCAGTTTTGCTTCTTTGCTTTCATTAATGCATGAAGTGCCAACTTAGACATCAATCACCAAAATATTTTAAGATCAACTTTGAGTGCTAAACTATCACCTGTATATGCCAAGTAAGTTCTCTCAGAAAACTCTGAATGGACATAATTTAGATACGATGACTTTCTCAATAATCAACTTGAATCGATGTTCTTCCTAGATGTCTGGCCTTCATCAGGAATAGAATTGTTATAAGATAGTCTTCTAATTTAGGACGATCGCAACTACTTTCATGAATGGTCACTTACTGGTATTTTTGGAAGCCTCGCAGCTGTAAAGAAATGCTTACCAGGATATTCAATCCTGTTGCTCTTGAGAAAGGAGGAGTCCTGGAAGGATTTATTTATTTGCTATAAGTTTTGTTGCAGACATACATGATGTATATCTCAATCTAATCAATGTAATGAGCTGTTAGTTGATATGTTATATAAAATAAATGACTTTCTCGACAATTAAATTGAAATTTGTCTCACGATATTTCAGCTTGGCGCTCTAGCCTTCAACTGAAATAATTAGGATTCACTAGGGTAAGCATCATATAGTAGTTTGAAGATGCTATCAAGAAACTTTAGTGTGTCTCGGGCCATTTTTTAACTTAGTACTAGCTTAATAGATCAGCGCATGTCTAAATAATAGCTTACAGAAGCAGGGAAACACCCTAGTCCGTAACCATTAGGTTGCTAAGATAAAATGAGACCAGCATTGCAGCTTAATTGATGGTGTCTAGGTACACTACTATTGAAACATTGATGGTAATTTTTGACAATGATTTCTGGCAGTCAGATGGTGCACTGAGTGATGAAAAAGGAGGCATCAAATTGGCTGATAGTTATAATATGACTTTTATGAGGATAGTAAGTTAGTATGGGTTTAATAGTCACCTACGCTCATGGCTGAGATTTAAATTATAACGCTCTAGGCTGAGATATTATGCTGCTTGTTTGTCGTAGACTGGTTTGAATGGTGCTAAAGTTGAGACATTGAGCAGAGAAATAGAATTGGCATGAGTGATAATTCTCTCTACATTGGCAGCTTAAGCACAGAGTTAGAGAAGGAAGGAAGAATGAAGATATCAATAAGGCTGTTCATTGTAAGCCTAAACCCTACAGCATGACTATAGCTGGAATTTAGCAGAGGTGATCTAAGATCAAAACAGTATACTTTGCTGGTCAGGAGTGTGTGTGTGTGTGAGTATGTGTGTGTGTGTGTGTGTGTGTGTGTGAATGTGTGTGTGTGTGTGTGTGTGTGTGTATTGCAGATTAACCAGTCCCAGTACTAACCTCAATCTACAGCCTGGCCGTAACTTTAACCATAGCCGAATCCTAAATCCAGTATACTGACATACAGACTATTGATTTCATTATAAGGGAAGGATAGTCTAAAATTTAGTACTAAATTCATCACGAGGACATGCCAGGAATGTGCAATGAGGAGGTGTCTTATCTATGATCTGTAACAGTTTTCATGATGATATTGTACCAAAAATGAGAACTATTTCCAAACTTTCTCCTCCAAGTAAACAAATTTATTGCTGATATGGTAATTTACTGATTAGTTAGCATTCTACATGGCACATACTGCTAAGTTTTAAACTTTTAACACGGGTTGATTTAGTATTATTTTGTGGAGGTGAGTGCAGTATTACAAGACATAGGCCAATAGTCCTAGTCGAACACTCTTGACTACTAAAAGTCATGTTGAATAATGCATTAGAGAAATTAGAGCATCCATGGTCTTCATAAATAATCTTGATGGCTGCTATTCATTGTTGTATTTATTTAATTACCTCATTTGATTTTCAGGATCCTCAAACCGCCGAGGCACTTCATTTATCCATTGGTCAACCTTTAATTAAACAACACAAAAATGATACGATCACATGCAACTTATCTCTGCCATTCTTCCCTTCTACTTCTCTGTCATCGATATTACGATATTCTTAAGTACCTCACTCTCTTTTGGAGCCCCCCCCCCCCCCGCCTCAAGCCACTCTTACCTCCTTTGACTTTCTTTGCCCTCTCACCTTAGCCCACACTTGTGGTCTCCTATTCTGGAAGTGCTGTGGAATAGTTGTTACATGCAGTTTTGCCAACACTTCAGCAATCTTCTTCCAGATCTCCTCCGTCTTTACCTCATCCAATCCCACCTGATGACCAGGAGAAAACCCGTAACACAAACCATTCTGCAACTGTGCATAGACTGGACGTCCCAATCCAACTTCATTTATTGCTAGCATGAAGTGGATCTCATCAACTCGATCTGCTAACCTCTCAGAGCCTTCACCATTCCGACGCAGCAGTACCACTTCTTCCCCGGACATCTCCAGCCCTTTTTCCTCCAGAAAGATTGCCATAAGTTCGTTAGTATGACCTGTGTAAAATAGCTTCACACCTAGTTCTTTTCCACGCCAATCTGGTGGTACAAGAGGTAACAGGTGCCGCTTGAAGACTTCCAGGGAAGAGTCCATGCTTATCCTCACCTCCAGACATTCCCAGCGTCTTGCCATTCCTGGACAAACTCAAAGTAGATATTTAAATTTTAGATGTACCCAGATTAGAAACAGATTTAACTGAAGCTGTCCGCGATAGGAAGTGTGATAGAAGAGAGCACTCATTTTTTTATACAGGAGTAGCGAGCACGAAAATGTTGCGCATGGCCGTGTTTTGCGCGTCTTGAAATTTTGAAAAAAAGGTTTTTTGTTGCACATAGCTTTATGACATCACCCATCTATAGGTATTTTTCAGTAAATCCTATCAAATAAAAACTCTCGCGCAATTTGTAGAATATAAAATTTGCTTTCAAATGATATATATATTTTTTTAAATGAAAGGATAAAAAATATTCAAGTTATCATTTGAACGGTTTTTCAAAAATCACTTTCGAGATATTGAGCCTTGAAGTCCAAGCAGTTTGTAATCACATCCCAGCTGCTAGAAACACACCCTACTTCACCAGAATACATCCCCTCATTACTAGAATTGTGTGTGTACAAACAAAATGTTGAAAGCAACCAATTGACTTTTCAGTCCTTTATTTTTTCAACAACAGCAGTATCCTACATCCTAACTACAACCTGAAAACCAACAATATATATATATATACATACACATAAATTAAAGACGCAGTTATGTTGCTTTGCTAATATTGAATTAGCAAACATAAACACGTCATCATTTGCAGGGCTCCCATGCCCAGGTCCATCCATCGTCACCCTCCACACATGTCTTCCGACACCCTCCAGTAATCCCTGAAAAAAAATAGAACACAAACAAAAGTCATCCTCCACTAATTCCTAAGCTTGACAAAAATACACATAAACAAAAGTATCTTCCAGTAATCTCTGTTTGAAATCTGTTTGACAATAGAAAGCAAAAGACACATAAACAAAATAAAAATGTTACAGGTCCCCCATGCCAGGACCATACAATGCTCCGCCCTCCATTGAACTCTGCTGCCTCTCGACGGCAAGCCTGACACTTGTTGCACTCATATGTTCTGTCTTACCCGCTCTACTCCACACAACAGAATTAAACTCTCATTTTGGTTCTGTGTATAACCACCTAAACATTTGCACAAAAGATCCTAAGACATTAATTTATCAAAAACCTCCTAACATACATAGCCTTGTCCAGAGGAATCATAGGCCTATGGGTACTGGTGGTACCTTACCTTTAGCACAAGCTGGATTAAACTGACACCAACTCAAAACTCCTGTAGGACAATACTCGTGTTGGGATGTTCCATAGTTGACTAAGAGTGATAAAAAAATCACTTTCACATCGCAAATCATCCCCTCTAGGTTGTCCTTATTATTTCTAATTGCTCCACTATAGTAGGTTTGCATTTTAACTATAGACACACGACTAACCCCCCTAGCACCACCCAAAGACACTAGGACCGTAAGGCTCGACTTCCAACAACCGTTTATGTGCATTTATATACCCATCACTAATTAATGTGTGTGTACCTAAGTTTCAGTCTCTCCACTGAATGTTAAAAAAAGTTTTTGTGTTCCTACAACTTCCATAGAACCCGAAGAGCCTTCAAAATTGGCTTCACAATTTACCTTGTGACCCTCAAACCATTCTGTGTAACTTGCTTCTGTTTCATCTTCAGGTCTTCGCGCACCATAAGATAATAATCTAAAACTTCTCCAGTGTCCCAACACATCACCGCAACCAAGCCATAATTTGATTTGTGGCCCTGTCTAAGCCATGTGCCGTCAACAGTAATACTAACATCAATGATGTCTTCATGCCTAACCCTATAAAAATCATGTAACCTATGAGCGGCATCCAACATAATACTCTGTTACTGCATTTGGGTCACTCCCTATTGACCTAGTATATTTTAAAAAAACAAGTGGAACTAAAAGGGGGCAATATATCCATGACTGCAGTGGTGTCTTCCAGACCAGAATGACTAATTCCAGCAATGCGAGCACCCAGTACTGACTAGATGTTCAAAGAATGCTTCTACAGATACAGGGTTTGAGATGTCTTGAGTGTTACTACAATTTGAACAAAAAGTAAAAATGAGACACCATGCCTGCCCTACGGGCTTCAGTTGCACTGGAGCTCAGTTACCACATTGAATAAACTTATTACACCTTTCTATGACCTCTCTAAGCTTATCTAAGTTTATTATACAATTACCCTTACCTAGTTCTCCAACACCACCCAAGTCCAAAGAGGTAGAGCCAGTAGATCCAGTAGCAACAGCCACGGAAGCAGCTGAACGATCCATGAGAGCCAACTTCTTCCTGGTCATAGTCACCAATGGAACTGGCCTCTCTTCAGACATTTGCAATTGATTGCAAGGTAAGTGAAGGTTCACAGAAGGCGCTACCCCACCTACAGGATCCAAGAGACTCACTAACAAAGGAAGGAAACAGCTAGTAACTTTTTAGTACGGAGATAAACATTAAAACTTGCCTGGCGCGGTCACTGTGACAGGCTCAACAACAGCCGCCTGTAGGGCTTTCTTCTTCTTGTCGTCACTCTTCTTGAATCCTTGGCCTTTCTGTTTAAAATGCTTCTCTGTTCTCTTCCCCATAACTCAACAGTGTAAAAGTTTCAAGTGATTCTGGCGAACTGACTAAAAAACACGTGACCTAAAAAAAGTGCTCGTCTGCGGTTGCGCACTACCCCCCAGCCTGGCCAATTCATTGCGCAAACGACTGGTAAGGGTCTCCACGACATTTTGATATATAAAAACTGTATTTTGGGTATGCGATCATCGCCGACCGCCCGATTGTAGCCAGGTAAGACTGGGAGAGAACCTCTTCCAATGTGAAGTGAAATGAAATGAAATGGAATAATAATGCACTGTATCAAAATGGCTATATCTTCTGATGCGAGTATTCACTTGCTCTGAAACTTGAAACTCAAACTCCAGACATATTATGGGCCAAAAAAATTATTTTTGAAAAAGTTTTCAGCCCTCTTCCCCCCTTAAAGAATGAATTTGACAAGCCACAAGCATAAATACAACTATCATCATGACGTTCACCAATACAACTAGGTATAGGAATGCACTCAGACCTGACTAGCAATGCTCACTCTGCATAAGAACAGAACAGTTATTTTTATACTCAGCTTAACAAGTGTTGACCCAGAAGGATCTAGCACAAAATAATTAACTGCTGCTGGTTAACAGTTCAACCAACAGTCAATTACAATTATCTATATACCACAGTTCATGGTTCAGTCTGTTGGCTGCTTGGCTGAGGGGCATTTCCCTCTGAGCTACTAGGACTTAGCTATTGGTCATTTTTCAGGTAGTCTTTGAGATAATTTTTCTGTTGAGTATATACTAACTGCATATATATATATATAATTCATTTTGCCACCTAAGGAATCCCACTCTGCCTCATGAATGAATCAGAAAGAGATAGAGTGATGTATGTTCCTCAATCAGTGGGGTCATGTGAGAGCTGAAGACCGGTAAGGTGCGCCAGTTTGCCTTTGTTGTGAAAGCAGAAATAGAAGGCATTCCCAGTAACTGCAGGATCGAAAATGATTGCAGCATTGGCCAGACCTAGTAAGGCCCAGCCATGATTCACCTAGCTTTATGGATTTTCCATTTATCTTGTGAGCTGTATTGCTATAACCCCCGTACACTGATAAGCTATGGCATAGACTCAGGACGAATATGTGGCACTTATTTTTCGAGAAACCAAATCTAATACGTTTTTAGGATTACCAAATTGTTTTGTGGAATAATTTTTGAGGTTATCACAACCACTTACTGGCCTCGGCCAGAAAATAATGGAAATATAATGGAAATACACACAAGACAATAGGAGACACAGGTCAACTGCAACCATACATACTGAACCTCTTCAGTAGGTATATATTACTAATATTGATTGGAGTGGAATTTTTTTGCATCAAGCATCAAGTCCACGAAAACCTCAAAACTTTAGGCCCTTGAACAAAAGTGCTATACATTATTATTACAGTGATCATCACAATAATCGACTTGAATTTTTCTATTTGGGTGTTTTGACAAGTGCTCTAGCCTTCTTCAGGAATAATAATACCAAATATTCCTGATGAAGGTTAAAGCATCTAGTCACGTTGAGGTAAAATTCAAGTTGATTATTGAGAAGGTTGCTGTAATTTCGTTATGTCAATTGAGAGTTCATTGAGAGTATACATTATCAATCAGACCTGTTATTCTCCTCTAATGGTGAGCTGCTAATCTCTGTAAGGGCAGAGGAGAGTGGTTCAAATATTCTTTTGCTGGCTGTCTCCTTGTAGCTAATCTTTGCTGGCTTTCTGATATAATGGAGAAGTATGAGAAAGCCACCTCAGAAGAACAGCAGAGTGAAGCACAGTGCATTTTGGCCTTGAGTGTCTTTTCATGTTTCCTATTCTGTTTAGAGGCATTTTGTGTGGTTAGTTTCGTAACTTTAGATTGGGTTCTTACAATGTTCATGAAACATGTCATTAGTTTCGTTATTAGCTAAGTCTCTGTTGCATTTCTTTATAATTCTCAACTGTTCAGTTCGCTGCCCTTTCTATTCTTCTTTTTCTCTTCTCTAAGGCATGCTTTTTCACACCTCCATCACCACCCCAGGCTGGTCATTTTATTACTCCATGGCTCTCTTGGTTAGCTCTAAATAGCCTGTTTCTTTACTCCAGAGATCAGGCCAAAGGCTCTTGGAGTAAATAGACTCTGCATCAATAACAGAACAGTATGAATTTTCATCTGATACATCATAGTAGCATGTTCTAATTACAAAATGGCAGTAGTTCTCTATGTGCTTCCTTTTATTATTTTTATTTTCCCACATTACTAGCTATAGCATTGTCATGAACAGTATAATTATGTATAAAGCACATTGACATATTTTCTGGAAAGAAATGTACGAAAAAGATATCACAGAGGTCTAAAGAATGCTTATTAGTTAGCAGACACACGGCCAGGCACAAGTGTGCTAGTGATTGTTGAGCTATCATGTTATGTTGAGTATGTGCTCATTAGACATATAGCTAGTAGTATTGAGATGATGATATTAGGTTTCAATGGGATCTATATTTTCAATGTAAAGTAGTTGAGATGAACAAAACAGAAGAATTTCATTCCAAATAGCTATGTTGCCATGCAGCCATCTTAAGAGAAACATAACATTCGGTTTTGGAACAACAGGTCAGTTCTTCAAAATTGTTAGTAAACGAGTGATGACATGCTTACTGTTGCTCAAATGATGGCAATAATTTATACAAAGTTAGAAAAAATTATGGTAAGAGGTTTAGCTACCATAATGGTGGTGAAAGGTGAGTGTAGATAGCTAAAGCTACAGCTATCTACTGTTTTTTAGATCCAGTGTCACCAGTGTTAAACAACATCTGGAATCACTGGTAGGAGTAATAGGAGTTATGGAAATTCCAGTACCTCACTTCCACCAATATTCTCTGAGAAAGAACAGCCTTCTAGAAGCACAAGAGGAAGAGTTGTCTGAGGACAAAGTTCTCACAGACTAAGGTGTCTGCTGAGAAATAGATTTTTGAAATGCTTATCAATGTCACAGAAGATTAGGTTCAGGTCTTCAACAGACAGAGCAACTCCGATCATGTCATGTCAGTACTCTTGAGACCCTAATACTTTAACATTTATTGTACATCCACTCGATGCTGTACATGAACCAGATTCGTGTGTTGCTAGTTGTTTAATGAAATGAACAAACCATTCGTTTTCGTAAGGATTGAAGAACAATATGCAAGAACTCTATTAAATGCAATTAGCCATATTTTAGATATCCAGGGGTGCACTATATTTTATTGGATTTAATTGGCCTGTATTAGGGGGGGGTTGGAAAAATTGGCATATTACAGGTTTATATAGGAGAGATACATTTATTCTTGTAGAATTTTGTGGATGGAGTATTATCAAGAGAAATAAAGTTTTAGCCTCTTATGTGTAAGTGGGAGCTGACAGAAGCATTAGTGAAAAGGCTCGACCAATGATGGAACATTCCAAATTGGTAAACAGATCACAGTAGACTCCAACTATGCTGAAATCAAGGTGTGGTGTGTGTGGGAGTCTGAAACAATTGACTTACAGTGTACAGAGTAAAGCAAGGCAATGTACACACTTTAAAGTAATGGCTGAAGAGATTTTCGAAAATCCATCTATACGAGGTGGAGACTGTTTTAATATTTTTTGTCAAGATATTATTTCATGGTAGGAACCAATCTTCATGTATAAACCTATGGTAGTGGTAAGCCCAGGTTCCATTCTAGAGTACAAAATAGACCTTTACTGTGAGTTATTTCAATGCACTTATGCATTTAGCCTTCATGAATGAAGCATTAGGTCTGTTCTATTGAGCTGGTCTGCTTTTCTAGATTTTTGGAGATGACTTGTGTAGACAACAGTGCTATCAACAAATTGGCCAGGAAAGACTTCGAGTTTCAGATTGTCACACTGTGGAGCATAGTTATAAGTGCCCAGTTTCACCCTCACAAGTATACAGCTTCATTATATAAGTACCTTTACATTGCATTGGGAATGCCATTACTCCAGTAAGTATCAACAGTTAAAGTTGATGCACACAGAGACTATTTATTTCTCACATACTTGAAGCAAAAATGTTTTCAATAGCCCATCTCTCGCCTCTTTCTAGAACACCCTTTTTTCTTCTTTTTCAGAAAATTGAACTCACTAGTGGAAGTTATGATAAAGGTCATCTAGCAGATTTAATGGAGCTTGGGAGTGAGTTCCAAGTGTGATGACAGAAGGAACAAAGATGATTGTAGAGCTGAGGTGTGGGGGAAAGGAATTAAGATATTAGATGGTGGCTAATGGTGAGAAACAATGGAAGGACTTGCACCTGATTGGTTGAAGTCTGGAGAAAAATAGATAGGTAGTAAAGGAATTGTCCTGAGTATATCTGCTTGAGATAATAGGAAGTTGAAGAGTGGAGAGTAGGGATGCATAATCAAAAGTCCACTGGTGATTGCAGAGTAGTCTAAGCAAAGTGCTGGATATATTCAAGAGCTTTGAAGTTCAAGGAAAAGGGGGGAGGTACCCACACAGAACAACATAAGAAGTACTAGAGTATTGCAAAGTCTGAGATGGAGTATTTCGGGATAACTTGGTAATTCAGTCATGTGACTACTAAAGAGGTAGTTCTGAAACAAACTTGTTATTTATGAGGCGTTCTTACCAGATTACACACACTTTCGTGAAGAGCAATAGTACTATGACTTGTGCAAAATTAAAAAAAACAACCCTGAAATGTATCAGGTTGAAGTGTGTTGAGTAATAATTATGCATCCTTTCTTTGTACCAAGCTGTTTTTTAAAGTTCGGCATTCTTTTCAGTGTAACCACTTGAGGACCTAAAACTTGACCCTGTTGTTAAAATTGTTGCCTGTAGGTGGTAAAGTCAACGTACATTCAATTTGATTATCAGAGTTCATATCTATAAGAGCAATTATGTATCTCCTTTTTTTTGTGTAGATTGAATTTTGATTCCATTCACTAGTGTAAGTGTATATATATTATGCCCAAAGTTATTAATTGATCGATTAAAAAAGAGGTAAAAAAATAGCTACATTCTTTCTCTACTTGCATTTGGTAACTAAGCACCATAAGTTAACTGTAATAAAAATTGAGCCTCGTTGTGACAGCAATTGTACCTATATTTTTATGTGGAGGATAATGGGGGTGGTTTAAAAAAAATCAGCATGGCTCATTACTGCATATAGTATAAGTGGATACTCGTAGTCCAGCAGATGAACCTCACCTGTCAACATTTGGATGCATTTTAAACATAACCCATATCCTGTCACGATGGTGATGCACATAATATTAACCCATTCACTAGTGTAAGTGTATATATATATGCCCAAAGTTATTAATTGATCGATTTAAAAAGAGGTAAAAAAATAGCTACATTCTTTCTCTACTTGCATTTGGTAATTAAGGGAAAAATCACCGACCATTCAGAATTCTGCGATCAAGATGTACAGTTGACTAACCTTGGACGATGTGCATTCTCGGGTTATGGACAATGATTTTGGACTGTCTGAGGGGTAAAGCAGTGATGAAGAAGGTGATGGCATTTCATCTTACCTTGGCCAGGCCAGTGTTGACCATGAAGCTCTGCTATTGTTCGGCACCCACTTACTTTCAAGAAAGCCTTACCCAGTCGGTGATTTGGATGAAGATGGGAGTACTCGCGATGAAGAAGACATTGACACTGAATTTAGCTGTGCCTTAAGTAAGCAGAGATGAACTGCAAATGCTGTTTTAGCTTCCTTGACGTGGGTAGTCCATGGAAAAAATGTTAATTTGAGCCATTTTTTATCAGTGCCATTGTATTACAATGAGGGACTTCAAACATCACCCCATGGTAGACTTCACCCTGGTGTTTTGCTTCAATCTATTGTTGTTTCTCACATTTATTGGTTCTGCATGGTATTTTCTCTCTGTGTTATATGTGCTGTACATGTGTTCATAGCCATGTGATTCATTGTGTTTGTCATGTATTAGCATGCACATAATTATGTATTCACACATCTGAAATGTTTTAAAATACCAAATTCTTGTATACCAAAACAAGAATTACCAAGTTGAAATGAGATTCACCTCAATGTTGTTTTGTTGTATGTTTCTATGGCAACAAACACTAACCACAATCTTGGTCAATACAAATGCTATCACATGTGGTATGGTTGCTAGGGACTTTTATGAAATATTGCTGAGATAGCAAGGCATATCTTAACATAGGTTCTGTTTATTTTGATTTTGAAATAAAGTTACCAGTAAACGTAACCCATACATCAATATCACAAAATGTGACTAGGTCTTTGCACCCCATTGCATGAAGTTGTATCGCATAGTGTTGCTTCTAAGAGTTCACCATATCTGTGTTCAATGTTTATTATGATCGACTCAAGAGATTTATGAACTTTTACCCTCACATTGCAACCCAAGCACACTCTAGCCATGGAGAGTAAAGCTGACAGTCACTACTGCGAGATAGATCTGCTTTTCTTCTAAATAAAATGACCTTTTATGCTCTTGTGTGTAAGTTATGCGAGTGAAAATATATAATTATACAGTATATATATATATACATATAAACATATAAGAAATAAGTATGTTATAGATATATATATAAACGATGATCTTGAAGTAGAATTTGAAGGGTTTTTTTTCACATTTGCTACAATTTTTTGGTCAGCCAGTTTACGACCTTAGAACAAGGAATGTTTGGAGTCTATTTAGAGCTGATATCGGGTTAAACCACCATTTAGATAGCTAAGAAGTGAGTTTTAGCTGAGCTTGTGAGCTTTGCTGTTGGGGCTTTTTTTTTGCCATCCACCATTTTGAAATAGGTAGTGCTAATGCACTCCCAAATATAGATAATATGAATATTTGACATTGCTTTACACAAACATAACATGGGATAAACAGGCATGTAATGTTAACTCTGATTTTATTAGTATTGAAGAGTTTAATAAACTTTTATCAACATTTTCAGATAAGAGTACCTACTCTCACCTGTTGGCTCATCAAAGACAATGTTAGCGATGAGTAATTGATTATTGCAGAATACTGTTGCAGATTCAGTGGATGCGGTTAGAGTTTGCATCCAATTAATTTCTCTCCTGAGAGCATCAATACTACCAACTCCCTCCAGAAAACTATTGGAGAACGTGAAGAGGAAGAGGAAGGATTTTGAAGAGGTGATGATGAATGAGGAGATAGAGGAGAAAGAAGAGCCGAAAGTGGCAGAGGTCGAGGAATGGGAAGTGGAAGGTGTGTAGGTAAACATGATTACACATGGGAGCAACAAACAATCTACATGGCTGAAGTCATGGGATTTGAATCTATAGGTGGGGACTATACAAAATCAATATTGCTTCTTTGGTATCATTAACTGACTACCATAAGTGCATGAGGTGCCAACTTAGACATCAATCACCAAAATATTTTAAGATCAACTTTGAGTGCTAAACTATCACCTGTATATGCCCAGTAAGTTCTCTCAGAAAACTCTGAGTTGACATAATTTAGATACGATGACTTTCTCAATAATCAACTTGAATTGATGTTTAGCCTAGATATCTGGCCTTCATCAGGAATAGAGTTTTTATAAGATAGTCACAATACAATGCTTTGATGGGATGAGGAAGTTAGATGAATTTTCTTATAATTTAGGACGATCGCAACTAATTTCATGAATGGTGAGTTACAGGCCCTTACTCGTGTTTTTGGAAGTCTTTCAGCTTAAAAGAAATGCTTACCATGAATCATACTCAATCCTGTTGCTCTTGAGAAAGGAGGAGTCGGATGGATTTATTTATTTGTAGTTGCAGACATACATGATGTATATCTCAATCTAATCAATATAATGAGCTGTTAGTTGATATGTTATATAAAATAAATGACTTTCTCGACAATGAACTTGAAATTTGTCTGACAATATTTCAGTTTGGAGCTCAGGCCTTCAACTAATAATTAGCATTCACCAGTATAATCGGCATATAGCAGTTTGAAAATGTTATCAAGAAACTGTGGCGTGTCTTGGGCCATTTTTAAACTCATTCATAATAATATCAGTGCATGCCCAAATCATGGCTATACAGAAGCAGTAAAAATCCCTAGTCTGTATCCATTAGGTTGCTAAGGTAAAATGAGACCAGCATCTGCAGCTTAATTGATGGTGTCTAGGTACACTATTAGTGAAACATTGATGGTAATTTTTGACAATTATTTCTGGGACTCAGATGGTGCACTGAGCAATGAAAAGGGAGATTTTATGCTATCGAATTGGTTGGGAGTTATAATACAACTTTTATTGGGGTAGTAGGTTAGTATGGGTAGTCCTAAATCCAAGGCTGAGATATAAATTATAATGCTCAATGCTTAGGTTTTATGCTGCTTGCTTGTGGGAGACTGGTTAGAGTGGCACTTAAGTTGACACATTGAGCAGAGAAATATGATCAGTGTGAGTCTCTCTACATTGCCGGCTTAAGCACAGAGATAGAGAAGGAAGGAAAGAATGTAAGGCTGTTCATTGTAAGCCTAAACCCTCTAGCAGTGCTATATCTAGAATTTAGCAGAATTGAGCTAAGAGAAAAACAGTATTATTTGCTGGGTAACTAGAGTGTGTGTGTGTATGTGTGTGTGTGAAAATGTTTGTTTGTGTGCGCGATGTATTGCAGATTAGCCAGTCACAGTTCTACACCTTGGTAACTTTAATCATAGCTTAGGCCTAAATCCAGTACTGACAAACAGAGTATTGATTTCATTATATGGGAAGGATAATCTAGAATTCAGTATCAATTTCATCACGAGGACATGCCAGGATTGTTCAATGAAGGTGTTTTATCTATGATCTGTATCAGTTTTTATGATGACAGAGTGTCAGAATTAGAACTATTTCCAAAGATTCTTCTGTGACTAACAAATTGCTGACATGGTAATTTACTGATCTGTTATACCGTTCCAGTAAAGTATGTGTATTACAAGACATAGGCCCATAGTTCTAGTCGAACACTCTTGACTACTAAAAGCCATGTTGAATAATGCACTAGACAAGGAGCATGGTCTTCATAAATAATAGCTTCTTTGTTATTTTTGCTGTAGAGACTGCCATAGCCTTCTCCAAGGACTTGGTAAAAGCACAGGAAAACTCCACCAACTAAACAGCTGATGTTATTGCTACATGACAAGCTACGGTTTCCTTTAGACTTTGGTAAAGAGTTTCCCATGAGCGAGAACTCGACATACCAAACAGCTGAACCAAATGCCTGTCATCTACTGCTACCCACGAGAGAACAGAGTAGTTATGGACGTGCATTGGAACACTAGGAATCGTATACCA
Organism: Cladorhizidae sp. MBARI D1340-BT2; assembly: GCA_028752905.1. NCBI lineage: Eukaryota > Metazoa > Porifera > Demospongiae > Poecilosclerida > Cladorhizidae > Cladorhizidae sp. MBARI D1340-BT2. The sequence goes on along the minus strand of JAQNBH010000002.1, from coordinate 31,087,295 downwards.
ATAATTTTTTTATAAATGGACCAATTGCATACAAATCATGCTGGGCAAAAAAGACTGTGAGGTGGATATCATGGCTCTTTCATACTTTACAATTTTTTGGTGTGTGGGTGGTTCACTACTTAGTGAGGGATTCAAGACAACTTGGCGATAATTTGTCAGCCAAATCCACTGTTTAAACAGTTAAGAAGCTAGTTTTAACTGATGTATGAGCATTAGTGTTTTTGCGTGGGTTTACCAATTTGAAATAGAATATAGGGAGTGGCAACTGCTGTTTGCAAACCTCACAGTAAAAGGTCACAGTAGGCATTTGCTCATCCTACATGTAGTAACAGTTACTATTGACATTCACAATATCTATATAAGGATCACCAGAGACATTCATAGTATCGGTTAAAGTGCTACAAAAGGTAAGGATCATCAGAAGCATTCACAATAGCTACCACCAAATATTCCCAGTACTACACAAGGTAAGGAGCATCAAAGACAAAAATACTGCATCGTCACTCCACATAACCCGTGTGTTCTTCCTCACCGCCCATTAATTGTCTTGTCTTGTTGTGGTATAGCTATTTCTTCGGGAAATCTTCGTCAGGATAGAGGTTATTATTCATTTTCTCACCTGCACCTGAACAAGTAATGTTAAGAGAGCATATTTTAGGAGCCGTACTTTCTCTGATATTAAGGTATTGGATAAGAAGCCACACCCATTTATCTGCTCTTTGTGATCTCTTTAGGTACAAAAAATATTGCATAAATGCCAAAGTTACCTGCCACCCAAATAGGTTAACTCAAACTCTTCATACCTAAACTGGCTGCAGTTGTGATTAGATAGTGCTCAGATCAATCAAATCACTATTTGGCAAGATAGCGCCCTCTCCATTCAAAAAGTATTTTCATTAGGCACTAAAATGTGACTAGATGGTCAAGCATGACAACTGAAAATGTTGTAGGGAGCAATCTGCACGCGGCCACTGCAAGTGCTACTCTACACGCCAATGAAACCACTCTCTAATTAGAGTATCAGCTTCAATGAAACCACTCTCTAATTACAGTATCAGCATCATGTTACCAAACTTGTACTTCAGCACATTCCAACCAGGACCCACACAGTCTGGCCCTCTTTGAGTTTTTCTCCTTTAACTGTTGTCAGGAAAAACTACATCTGCTGTGACCCATAAAATTAATAGAAAATGTTCCACCGTCTGACACAACATTAGAAAATGACGCACATTAACATTCCATCACTGCAAGAGACATATAAAAAACTAACAACATCCTTAACCCTCTCACCGCAGCATTTATTAAAAATAGTGACACTATTTTACTTTATATACAATGGTTGCTAGGACATTTGGGCACTCCTGTCCTTGAATAAATATATATCACATTGCATGCATCTGTGGGAAAGTCTATACATTGGTTAACAGTTGAGTTTGGAGACCAGAGTAAAAGTAACATGTGGATGCATGCAGACAGAAAACTAGAGAAGTCTGCCATCGCTAAACATTGGAATCACTAGCATACAATCTTGTTGTGAGAAGACTTCAAATGAAGGAATTTTATTGTGAAGGAAGCTCTACTACACCTCAAATCAAGCTTCGGCAGAGATGTAGGTCTTGACTACCTGCAGTTGCTGGATCTCAACTATCAAGACTATACACACCCATACCCACTATCCATTGTTGCCATGGCAGAAGTAAATAATTTATCATGCAAAACCCTGATGAAAGCCAAACCATATTTATCGATCGACATTCGACTTTGTTAGAAAGAGGAAGTAAAATATCTGACATTTATGCTTTTGTTGTTTTAAACAATCCTCCACACTTGGCTAACTGCATCATATCAAATACCAGAAAGCAGTTGACTTCTGCATAAAATAGTGATCCTAAGTAACCATTGTTATCACAGTCATTTTGGTGATGCTGACCATCTTTAAGGGGCAATCTAATTACTTAGTTAGTTTGAGATTACGACCATATCCAAAAGAAGCGTTAAACAATACTCTTCTCAATAATCCATTTGAATTCCTCACCCGATGTTTTGGCTAGATGGTCTAGCTTTCATCTAGCTGAAACGTTGATTGTTGAGAAAGTACATTATATCAACTGAGAGTTTGCTGAGAAGTCCCTTCAACCGCCTTGTGCAGTGGGAAACTCATAACTATTAGTATTACGGATATTATTATTAATTAAGCTGTAGATAATATAGATTGTTCGCAGTGTTAGTTACTGTTACATAACCTCACACTGTGCTGTAGCATATGTGGTGGCCTTAACAGGTCAGAAGTATCAAGATCAAATCATTAATGTGAAATAGTGTTCCATTCAATTCACGAGAAGTTTATTCTACACACTTTATTATGAAAATGTTTAGTATTGCTAGCAAGGTTGGTTTTGATCTTGTTGCCTAATGACTGAGATTAAAAATAAGAGTATTCTTCTAGAAAGGTGGGGGTGGGTGTGGGTTTTTTCTGAGAATCCTAATGGGGTCAGTGAATCTTACTCCTGGTACTCAGTGACCTCCCGGTCTCTGAGTACTAGGATTAGGTAACTGGTGGTTTTGCGAGGTATAACTGAACTTGCACTGTTTTTCCACCTTTCTCAATAGATCCACATTTAACAAAGAAAGGATGGGATGTCATCGGTTTATATGCATGCCCAATTCATGACAAACTTTAGCTTCATGACCCAAAAATTTATCAAGGAAAAAAATTAAGTCAACTATACCATTATCAATCAATCAATCAATACTTAAAAAATGATGAACAGTTGGGATGTCAGTAAAGGAGTGTGTCAAATTGCTATCTTGAAGTATAAGATCAAAGTGAAAATGCTCCCAATATAGAAACTCCAAATGACTTGGATGTTGAACATTAAAGAACTGACTACTTCAGGATATCTGAGGGAGTCAAGGGTTGCAATAGGATAGGTAACCTCCCAGTGGTAGGAAGTATCAGTACTGCAAATACAAAGTGACCTGGTAGAAAGTAGCAAGTGCCATAAGTTCAACTTGAGTGCACCATTTATTTGCTTGGAATGGATGCTAAATGTGGTTTTCAAATGACGACTTGTTGAGAGGGATGAGTTACTTTTCAAAGTGAGTTTTAGATTTTCAAATCTCAATAACAGTGTTTGGACAGCTAAATGTTCCCATTCAGGGGCTAAAACATGGCATGAAACAGTTAGGAAGAAGCTGTTTCCATATTGCTACATTCCTTATCGTACGTCCACTCTGCAAAGAGGAACTGCTGCACAAGTATTGCTGTTTCCTCTTTGTTTGCTTCCACTGATATTTCTCCACAAGATGTTATACAGACCCTTCATCTTGTTGGTGTTGCATGTGTTGAACATCTGTTGCTGTTGTACATTGTTTTGACATTATAGTGCTGACCAATTTTGAAAGTGTGGTCCTTGCTCCACTAATAAAAAAGAGGTGAATTTCTGTTTGATTGTCCAAATTAATGTTACTTGCCTTAGAGAGATTTTGCAGATCCTTATCTTCATGGGAAGCATTATTACACACCTCTTCTGGGAGCAATGCTGTTTTTTTTCCAGGCCCGCCAAATTTAACCATGTCCTTACACAGTCAGGAAGTGTACATCCTGAGCATTTCAACCTTCTCATGAAAATATACATGTTAGCAATAGTTGCTTGAGGTTGTTTACCTGGTTTACATGAATTGATTTTTCTTTGGACACTATCTGTTATAGATATAAAGTAGGACTTCCTCTAGCCACTGGTGCTAATTTCAGCTCTCTAGCGCTTGGCAATCTGGAGGAAAATGTGTTCCAAAATTAGGCACTCAGGTTTTTTCAGGTACCCCCACTTGAACTCCAGTAACTGCTATAGTTATATCCAAGAATTTTTTTAGTAACATAAGAAATCACACAGGGAAACCTATATTTTGAGCTATATATCAAGTCCATGATGTTTGCAGAATCTATGGAGCTTTAAAATGGTAACCACAAATTTTTAAACACTAGTTTATGGTAACAGTTCCCCTTAATATTATATTTTTTACTTGCGGTCATTACATTGGCATCCAGAGCGGTGCATCGGTTAACCCTCGTGCCCAAAGGAAGTCAGTCCTCTTGAAGCTGAGCTGAGCTTCCAAGCTTTTGTTGAAGCAGCAGGAGTGAATTACAGTACAGTACAGAATCTAGCTAGAGTAGATAGAGTGGGCCGCATTATACCTGTCATGAGGATCTTCAAGTTCTGAAGTAGTGGTATATGATTCGAGAAGTCCATATTAACTATGATGCATGTGGAAGCTATTAGCCTCGAAGTAAAAGAACAAATCTCCTTCAGCAACAGCGATATACTTAATAACGAGAAACAGAAAAGGTCAAAAAGCAAAATTATAGACTTTGCAAGCTAGCGATACCAACAACCATTAGTAATTTTTGATGCAATAGAATGGCACATAACTGCTATATGCCAAATTCATAGGTGAAGCGAACATTGTGTGAAGCTCCGAAGTTTTAACCGCAAGTTCGTCTTCTTATTTTTTTATTGTGGCCTTAAAGGGTTAACACCAAAGCGGACTGAAACTGTTGCAGTTGATATAGTCTCAGTCTCAAAATGGAGACTTATACAATAATCAACTTGAATTTTTACTCTCTCCATGTTTCAGATCAGATGCTAGCCCTCATCACGAATAATGAGAAACCAGGACTGGCATGAGCTTGTTATATACAGGTAGGTAGTTATTTGTCATGTGATACACACACCCCAATCACATATGCCAGCACATGAAACACACATGAACCACATGAACTAGATGTGGAAAAATAAAATAAAGTATATACAATAATAACAAGTAAAATAATTATAATTAAAATAATAAAATAAACACATGCATCATAATAAAAATATATATAATAATATCATTATAGTAAAGATAAATCAAAATGGTTTAAAAATAATAAAAAGTAAAATAACAATTACTACTACTACTACTACTACTACTACTACTACTACTACTACTACTACTACTACTACTACTACTACTACTACTACTATTACCACTACTACTACCACCACTACTACCACTAGTAGTAATAATAATAATAATAATAATAATAATAATAATAATAGTAATAAGCACTCTGAAGTCCTTGCGGGATAAGCATCCTCCACCTCATCCAAATTCGGTCATTCCAATTTTAGGTGATGATGATGTTCCACCTTTTGAAGTTTCACCTTCAGTAGTGGCTAAGGCTATTCGCTCCTTTCCTTGTGGATCTGCTGGAGGACCAGATGGTTTACATCCTCGACATCTTAAGGATATGATCAGCAAGTCTGCAGGTGATGGGGGTCCCTTACTTCTTGCACCCCTCACTGTTTTCATTAACATGGTGCTGTTGGGAAAAACTCCAACCTTTGTTCGCCCTTTCTTCTTTGGGGCTTCTCTTGTTGCCTTGAACAAGAAGGATGGAGGTGTGCGTCCCATAGCCATTGGGTGCACGCTTAGACGCCTGGTAGCGAAATGTGCAAGCTGTCAAGTGAGGCAGTCTATGAGTGCTCTTCTAGCTCCTCTTCAATTGGGTTTTGTGATACGTTCTGGAGCCGAATCTATTGTTCATGCAGGTCGTATTTTCCTGCATAATCTACAGCCAGGCCATATCCTCCTGAAGCTTGATTTTCGGAATGCATTTAACACTATTCGTAGGGACAAAATGTTATCTGCTGTGGAAGAGCTAACTCCTGATTTGCTACCTTTTGTCCATTCAACTTACAGTGCTCCATTCAACTTACAGTGCTCCATTCAACTTACAGTGCTCCATCATCGCTTTTTTTTGGAAATAAAACGATTCAGTCATCTGAAGGAGTTCAACAGGGTGATCCCCTGGGTCCACTTTTTTTTTGTCTTGCTCTTCACAAGACTACACTCAGATTGGTATCCAATTTTAGTGTATTTTATTTGGATGATGGCACTCTTGGGGGTAGCATGGATGATGTACTCAGTGATTTTAATACAGTGGACAGTGTGGCTGAGGAGAGCTTAACCGTGAGAAATGTGAGCTTATCTGTCCAGATCCAGAGACTTTAGGGAAGTCTCTCTGTGCTGCTCCAGGACTTCGTGTGGTCAATCCAGAGGTTGCCACTCTCTTAGGTTCTCCTATTGGTGGTATGGAAGGAGTTGAGGTGCTGCTTAACGGGAAGATTGACTCCTTAAAGTTTATGGGAAGCAGACTTCAACACCTCCATGCTCATGATGCCTTTTGTTTGCTTCATCACGCATTTGCAATTCCAAAGCTACTGTACTCTTTACAATCTTCTCCCAGTTTTTCTTCGTCTAAGCTTCAAGATTTTGACTCAATTCAGTGTACCATCTTGAGTGAGATCACCAACATTCCTCTCAACACTAAAGATCAAGCTTGGTCTCAGGCATCACTTCCAGTGAAGTTTGGTGGTTTGGGGATCAGAAGTGCTGTGATGCTTGCACCTTCCGCCTTTTTGGCATCTGCTTCAGGTGCTTTTGATCTTATCCACCAGATTCTTCCGGACTACCTAGGTGATTCAAACTACTCTGAATTTGAAGATGGTTTGGATATTTGGTGTCAAAGTCATAGCTGTGAGCCACCATCTGATCCTAGGTCCTCCCAACAGAAAGCCTGGGATGGTCATCATGTTCAGGCTTCTTTTGATTCCCTCCTGAACTCGAGTGTGGATCTAGCTTCACTGGTACGTATTCAGGCTGCAGCTAGGAAGGAGTCAGGGGCTTGGATCCATGCCCTTCCCATGTCATCCTTAGGCCTCCGAATGGATGATGATGTGATTAGGGTGGCTACTGGTTTGCGTTTGGGTGTTCCTCTCTGTCATCCCCACAATTGTCTGCAGTGTGGATCCCAAGTGAATCAATTTGGCACTCATGGTCTCAACTGTCGGAGGAGTCAAGGTCGTTTCTCGAGGCATGCAGCTGTAAATGACATTATTCATAGATCACTAGCTTCCATAAATATTCCCTCTCACCTGGAGCCTTCAGGCATTTCTCGCTCGGATGGCAAGCGTTCTGATGGAGCTTCCATTGTCCCCTGGAAGAATGGCCGTATCCTTGTGTGGGATGCTACATGTGTGGACAACTTTGCTCCATCCTATGCCAACTTATTACATGAAGGTCCTGGGGCAGTGGCAAACAGAGCCGAGTCCCTGAAAAAGGAAAAATACCGAAACATTGTTGATACACACTTCTTTGTCCCAATTGGGATAGAGACCACTGGAGTGTTTGGAGGGGAGGCATCTTTGTTCCTTCGGGAATTAGGTGGCCATCTCAAAGCAAAGTGCGATGAACCACGTTCCCATCATTTACTCCTCCAGAGAATTTCCATTTTAATTCAGCGTGGGAACACTGCAGCGGTGTTAGGCACTAGTCAGTATACTAGTGATGACTATTTCTTACTTAAATTAGCTAGCTAGTTCTTTATTGTTAGTTAAATATATTATTGGTAGTTATATATACGGTCATAATAATAATAATAATAATAATAATAATAATAATAATAATAATAATAATAATAATAATATAATAATAATCGTAATCATCATAATCTTAATCATAATCTTAATCATAATCGTAATCATAATTATAGTAATAATGATAATAATAATAATGATAATGATAATTATTATAATATTATTAATAATAAAATAATAATAGTCGTAATAATCATAATCATAATCTTAATCTTAATCATAATCATAATAATCATAATTATCATATAATCATAATCATCATCATAATAATGATAATGATAATAATAATAATAATAATAAAATCATAATAATCATAATCATAATCATAATCTTAGTCATCATCATCATCAATAATAATAATAATAATAATAATAATGATGGTGATAGTAATAATGATAATGTTAATAATATTTAATGATAATAATAATATTATTAAATATAATAATAATAATAATATTATTAAATATAATAATAATAATAATTTAATAGTAACATTAATAGTAATATAAATAATAATAATAATAATAATAATAATAATTATGATGATGATAATAATTATTATTATAACAATAATACAATAACAACAACAACAACAACAATAATAATAACATAATAATAATGATAATGATAATATTAATAATAATTATAATAATAATAATAAAATAATAATAATATTATTAATATTAATAGTAACAGTAATAGTAATAGTAATAGTAATAATAATAATAATGATGATGATGATGATGATGATGATGATAATAATAAATAATAATAAAAAAATAAAAAATTAAAAATAACAACAACAACAACAATAATATTATTATTAATAATAATAATAATATTAATAACAACGACAACAACAACAACAATAATAATAATAATAATAATAATAATAAATACCAAAAAAATTGTAACGAAATGACATGCTTGATATTCAATCAACAAATGAATGATAAAGAACTGCACACCAAAAAAATGTGGTAGTTATAGGTACAGGTTTTGGCTCTTGAGAGTGCCCCCAACAGCCAAGGCAAGTTCATTTCACAATCGCGTTTGAACCACTCACACTTTTGTCCTAGGCCAATTTGCAGTGCATCATTCACTAGCAGTTCCTTCTATCTTCACCTAGTCAAAGATGGTGGCTTCCTCCCACAAAATAAGATGTCCATTATCCCATGCATATTCACCAATTATTGCAGATTCTTTCGCGCACTTTTTACAGGAACCTTGATACTCTTTCACTCCCATGTCCAGTCTTCTGTTGGTCTCTCCTATGATTACGTCCCACAGCTGCAAGGGATGCAGTTCACAATGTATGAGTTAGTAGAAAACATTCTTCACTCAACTCAGTTGTGTCGTCAGAGTTCCACCCAATCTTAAAACGAGTTTGTGTTAAAGTTCCTGTAGTCCTTCCAGGCTCAATCATTCCTGCTAGCTACATAAGGTATTACTACAATGGGATCCGTCTTTCCAGACCCTGGATTGTCTGTCAATGTATTATATTTGAATTGTTCATGAAGGCTTGTTGATAACCAAAAGAATGATGTTCTTGTTTCCATAGGTCATTCTTCTCATTTACTATAATTATCTCCTTGTGAGTCTATCATACAACTTATTCACCACTCCTCTTCTGACATGGATAGGATGATGTGGTCTATAATCAAGGTACCGGTAGGCGTGCATGTAAACAGTTGCAGTGAGCCATCTGTCTTCCTTTCTGTGTTGGTGGCAATCCAGGAATGGCAATGATACATTCACTTCAATCTTCATGGTAAACCTTATGGTAGCCTGATGTTGTTCAGGTGGCCAACAACTCCGGCTCTTTTCCCTTCTAGTGTAGTCCTCTCATGCAGGTCAACATTCCAAAAATGACTTCTACTGTCTTATCTATGGGAACATTGGTAAAAAGAGCGGTGGCATCAAAACTGACAAGACATTCATCCCGTACCAATCATTCACCTTGAATACAGAATCTATGACAATTGAATTTCCAGCTAGAGGTGATATCAAATGTGCTATGAACCCGGAATGATTGTATGACAGTGCATGTATACAAGACACAATTGGTCTAAGGGGAACCTCAGTTTATATATCTTAGGTAGCCTATAAATCAGTGTGTGATCTACTTAAAGTCTATTGTATAATGTAGTCGTTATTTCTCCTGTCTTCTACATATTCTTTAGTGATGCTTGCCTCCTCTTACTTCCACCATTTTTTTTTCCTGGTGTGTGGGTAGGGGGGGGGGATATATACTAAGTCAAGAGTGAGAGACACAAATGCAGTAACAGAGTATTATGTTGGATGCCACTCATTGGTTACATGATTTTTATGTTGGGCATGAAGACATCAATGATGTTAGTGTTACTGTTGACGGTACATGGCATAGATGGGGCCACAAACAAATTATGGTGTTGCTGTGATGTCATGGGTACTGGAGAAGTTTTAGATTGTTATTTATGTCTAAGTCCAGCCAAGCTTGCATGTGGATACCTAAAGATGAGACAAGGGCAAGTTACAAAGAATGGTTTGAGAGTCACAAGGTAAGTTGATTAGTGAGAAAGAGTACTGATGGTCTACAAGTCAAAATTACGTAGCCAGATTTAAGTGGTGGAAGTTAGGAGGGATAGTATATTAGTGTATTTGTTACATGAACATAGAAAATGATAAAAGAGCATGGATCAAAGTTTGAAATTAAGTGAACATGTTCAGTTGATATTTTATTATAGATAATGGAAGATTGAAGATTCAAGGGAGTGAATTCCAAAGACAAGGAATGCGAGTGAAGAATGAGTGGAGGTTCTTTACATTACGAGCATGGACATGTTTGATTTTTAGATTATTAGTAGAACTGGTAGTTATGGTAGACATAGAAATGTAATTAAGAATATTGAAATGTTCAGATGTTTTTAAAAATAGATTTTACAACAAATAAGATAACATTTATTTCTGAGTCATCATTAGGGGAAGAATTTTTAAACTAATATTTAAACTAATAGGAGTTTTATGAAAAATCTCCAAGGATAAACTTAGTTGCTCTTTTTTGGATCTTTTCCAATGGGACAAAGTCTTTCTTGATATGCGGGTGCCAGATTGTAGAGGGTCGAGATTTCACTTGAGTGAAGTAAAGTTGTTTCTTTGCACTCTCAGCATTGCAATGATGGGCTCAGAAGCCCCAGGGAATTGTAGGATTTACCAATTATAAATAATACATGGAGACTCCATGATAGGTCAGATGAAATCAGAACTCCTAAATCTTTGGTGAAGCTTTTTCTGGTAAAGACCGCTTCTTCAATAAGGTAATCAATGTTGTACAATTGGTACAGAATCTCATAAGATTGTACTTTTGATTATGGAAGAGGAGCTGCCAATCTTTCGACCACTTGGAGAGAGAAGTTAAATCAACTTGTAAAGAAGCTGATCAAATGGAGATTTTATTTACTTAAAAAACTAGTCCTAGTATCATCAGCATCGAGAAGCATAGATGAGTTTGAGGTGCAAGAAGGAATATCATTAATGTAGATCAAGAACAGAAGGGGACCAAGAATACTTTCTTGGGGAACACCAGTGTTTACAGGTAGGGGCAGAGAGGATCGGCCATCATGGAATACTTGTTGAGACCTGGAAGAAAGGTAGGCCTTAAACCAGTGATATAGATTACCAGTGATGCCAAAGGACCATAACTTTTATAGAAGCTCATTATGAGGAACCTTATTGAAGGCTTTACAGAAATCAAGATAAATAACATCAACTTGAGATTTTTCATTTATTGAGTATATTGACCTGATTTATATGTTGGAATAATGGGAGGGGGAAGTAAACGGAAAGAGTACGCTGAATGTTTATAAATTGGCAAAAAATGGTGCTGTGGTGAAGAGGTATGTGAGGTCCATGCATGGTCAGGAAGGTGTGCGGTTGCTATTTCGACTGAGAAGTGCATCAGCTGGGTTGTTAGAGGATAAGTAGAGATATGGGATAGTTAGTGATGAGAGGTGTTTAATGTGTGATAGTGGTGCAGGAGAGGATGTGAAACATTTCTTGGTGATATGCAGGGAATTTGAGAGGGATCGGCTGGTAGTGATGGATGAGGTGTGCAGAATTGTAGGGGCAGGACAAGTGGCTGGATGAATTTAGGTAATGAGTAAGGATGCAAAGCTGGCATTGCTTTTTGGGAAAGATGTGGAGAGAGTAAGTGATGCAGTGATGGTGGAGGTGGGTGAGTGTGTAATGGAAAGTGGCGGCAGAGGAAAAAGGAATGGTTGTATGGTGAGCTGAGGAATTATCTTTGGTCCCTTCTGGTCCGCCGCTCCTTGAGCAGTGGGACACTCATAACTTAATATTGTGGATAATTATATTAATAAAGTACTGTTGATTTTTAAAGATTATTATTAGGTTAGTTACTAAATAGTCCCACACTGGGCTGTAATATATATATGATGGCCTTAACAGGCTCAGCAATATCAAGATTAAATCATAGAATGAACTCTCCAGTCATTTGGGAGATGGTGTATAGATAGCAAGGGCACAGGATTTGAGAAGTTTAAGGTTGAAATCATTGGGTTGTGTAGACCTAGTTGTGTCAAGCGATAATAATATGATTAATTACACCTCGTGATCCAAGATCTCTATGTTATTTAGCACATCTGAAGGTGTGAAGAGAGAATCTGTTGGAGGCAGGTTGCAAGTGCTTCTGGTGAACACAGAGTGAAAATATTTGTTGAATAATTCTAGTAATGCATGTAGTGTTTCTGGCAGCTGGAACGCAGCTATAGAAACTGCTTCGACTTGAATGCTCGATATCTTGGAAGTGATTTTTCAAGAGGAATTTAAAGATACTTTTTATCGTTTTATAATATATTTTTTATCAAATTTTATATTCTACAAGTTAACGTTGAGTTTTTGCTTGAGAGGATCATTGAAAAAGACGTATAGATGAAATGTAACATGATGTAATGCTATGTTCATAAAACCAGCCAAAAAACTTTTTTTTTTTTTAATTTCGAAAAATCAGATTGTTCTACGCATTATGGGCTGGTTCACAACACCTTTTTTCCTGCTGCGTCACATTCTCAAATGTAGTGTTCTATCACGTCTTCACAATTTTTTTTTGTGAAAAATTAGCTCAGTAGCAAAAGCTATTTAGAGCCTTACATATATGATAACATGATAGGTAGAAAAATGTTTCAAGTTAGCCGAAGAATTGTTTAATAAATCATTTGACGGAAGAGAGTGAGGACGAGGATCTAATAGAGTTTGGGAGTAATTTCCAAAGAGCTGTGGCAGAGGGAATGAAGGAAGACTGCATGGATGCAGTGCGGGAGAATGGGATTATGATGTTCGATGGGTGGTATTGGTGAGAAGACATGAGCGGAGTAAGAGCTAATTGCTTTGAGTCTGGAGGAAAATGGATTTAACTGTTTTTTAAATTAGAAGGAGATTGGCCCGAGCATGTCTATTTGAGAGTGTAGGAAGTTTAAAGGTGATGCATAGTCAGAAGTCCATTGGCAAGTACAGAGTCTCAGTGCAAAGTGCTGAATGTGTTCTAAGGATTTTGAATTACAAGAAGAGGGAGGAGGTGAGACCACACAGAGGAACAGTAACTTAGATAAGGGAGAAGTAATGTTGTGTAAAGTTTAATTAGCATATGAGAGGATAAGTGATGGTAAAAGTTGCGATAAATTAATCCTATTATTTTCCCTAATGTGCAGGTTCCAGTAGAGGTTCCAGGGGAAAAGTTACTCCTAAGTATGTAAATGAAGTGAGGAGATCAAGGGGAGTACTATTGAGGACTAATACAGTGGAGTATGAGGATGCGAGGGGTTTACGAGAGTTCATCATGTACTTGCTCTAATTATTAGGAGACGGGAAGATAGCCAATGATATAATGTCAATGTCTGATTGCACTGAATCTAAGGAAGAGGTTGAAGGGAATGGATGGGAGAGGCGGATGTCATCTGCACATAGAGAATAAGTGTAGAAGATGTCGAGAGTGGGAGCTTTGCAATATCATTAATGTAAAGAACAAGAAGAGGACCAAGAATAGATCCTTGAGGTACTCCAGAGGATGCATGACATGAAGAAGAGAGAGTACTAGAGATAGCGACACTCTGTGACCAGGCCGTAAGATAGGAAGTGAGCCAACAGAGGAGGTGAGAAGGAATATTAAGTGAGGACAGAGAGTTTAAGAGTGGTCTATGAGGCACAGTGACATTGCCTTTCACAACATCTAATGTGGCAGAATCTCTGTCTCTACAGCTGAAGAAAGAGAAGTTGGATAGAAGGCAGTGTTTCATGAAGATACTATCCAATATGAAATTTCTTGCTCGGCAAGGTATAATTAATAGCTAGTTAATTTATCTAGCTATAAATTAGTACCTCCTGTAGAATCAAAGCTAAGATTTGTGACACTCTGTGGTGTAGATGTGTGCTGATAGTGTGAATGCTGATAGTGTGAATGTAATTTATGTTTGGTTTGCAGTATGGCAGGTCTCCCATTCATAAGAGGATGTGGGGATGAGTCTGACTCTAACTTCATTCAGCTTTTGAAATTAAGAAGTGAAGATGACAGACGAATTATCAATTGGTTGGATAAGAAAACTGACAAATACACTGCTCCAGACATGCAAAATGAAGTGTCTCAGATGGTCTCAAGAGAAATTGCTGTAGAAGCCCCTTTTTTGACTCTTATGGTTGATGAAACAACTGATGTTTCAAATAAAGAGCAAGTAGTCATATGTTTTCGATGGGTAGACAAGAAACTAGAGGCACATGAAGAGTTTGTTTCTTTCTCAAGTGGAGTCAACTGGAGCCAATATGCTGCACTCCATTATATGTGATGTCTTGTTGAGACCATAAAGAAACTCAGAAGCCAGTGTTATGATGGTGCTTCGTCCATATCTGGAACATGAAGTGGAGTAGCCAAAAGAATCTGTGATGAAGACCAAGAGCACTTTTTACTCACTGCTATGGACATGCCCTCAATCTTGCGATTGCAGATGCTGTGAAAACTTGTAAATTCATGAGGAATGCTCTGGATTCTTCATACAAGATCATTAAGCTTGTAAAGAAATCACTGCGAAGGGATGCAATGCTTCAAAACCTAAAGCAGAAGATGCCTGATGAATCGCCTGGATTTCGAGTTGTTTGTCTCACTAGATGGACTGTGCCTGCAAAGGCTCTTGAGACTATCATCAATAATCACGAAATTCTTCATAAGGTTTAGGAGGAATCACTGAACATTGTGAAGGAAACTGAAATGAGAAGTAGGATCCGGGGTATTTCTGTGTGTATGAACTGTTTCGATTTCTTTTATGGGTTGGTATTGGGAGAATTTCTCTTGAACCACAGTCACAACCTCAGCAAGACTCTTCAAACTCTTCAGATGTCAGCTACAGAAGGTAAAAAACTAGCTGACATGACTGTTAATCAATATGAAATGATTCTAGCTTTGATTTATTTTGGCAACAGGTTTTACTAATGGCTAATGTTGATGATCCAGTGTTGCCAAGATCGAGGAAGATACCTAGACGATATGGCACTGCAGAAGAGGAGTTTC
The DNA here is from genome assembly GCA_028752905.1 of Cladorhizidae sp. MBARI D1340-BT2. Taxonomy (NCBI): domain Eukaryota; kingdom Metazoa; phylum Porifera; class Demospongiae; order Poecilosclerida; family Cladorhizidae; species Cladorhizidae sp. MBARI D1340-BT2. Next base: position 31,072,265 of record JAQNBH010000002.1, on the reverse strand, counting down.
CAGCAACTGTTGAAGATATGTATCGGCCAATTTATTTCGAAGCTTTGGATCTTGTCATCAATGGAATAAAGTCAAGATTTGACCAACCTGGGTACAGGATTTACTAGAAACTTGAAGAGCTTATTGTTAAGGCTGCTAACCAAGATGACTTTGGAGAAGAACTTGTGATTTTTATAAAGATGACTTCAACGAAGGACAGCTCAGAATGCAGTTGAGTGTGCTATCAAGTAGTATTCCTGATCAGATAATCTAGTCACTGAGAAAACATCTTTGGTAAATTTAAACAAACTGATTTTCCTGTAAAATTTGAGATACAACTGATATGTGATGGAATAGCAACAACTATATATATATCTTATGAGAAACAATAACAATAGGAATACTTATATCAATGGTGATAATACCACTTCAAGCATTCAAGGGATGGGTCCTGGCCTGTAGTGTGCCCAACATTGCAGCAAGTTCCCTCTCACTGACTGACATTAGGTAAGGTATGAGAATGACTTTTCTGGCAGCATGAAGTTTTTTTGTACAAAATTGTCCAAACCATACCCACATTTGTAAAACCACACCCTGGTGTGGCAAGGCGAAAAATTTGACAGGGGCCCACTTCACTTAAGAATTGCTGCTTCAAACACCTTCGAAATGAACATTCTTCTGGCTAGGTTTTCACGTCATTGCTCGTAGTTCCGGTGTCACAGGAAATATGGCACCCCAGGAAAATTGGTATCCCCATTCCAAATATCCTAGGATTTTTTGATCCTCCTAGGGAATTTGGCATTCCTTAGGACTTAGGAATTTTAGCACCCCCATACCTAATATCCTAGGGAAAAAGGCACCCCTATGTATAATGTTATCTAATATAAAAAGTGAAACCCAGTACCCAAGTATTTTTATAACAAAAAATATATTTAAATGGCACTGTTTACATTGAAGAACAATAATCTAAAAAACAGCAAACCAAAAAGCTACAGCTAGTGTGTTGAAGTTATGATGAGTTTGCATTGCATGAGGTGCATGTTTAGTGTAATCAGGGGCAGATGAAAGGATGACACAGTCGGTGTGAAACCATAGTCGTTCACACTCTGTTACATGCCTTGCCTCCTTCGTTGGCATTGGAGCTGCTTCAACCTGTTTTGAAAAATAATCAGTGAGGGTTATGCAATAATGGTAGCCATCCTTGCTTGGAGGCAAAGTTATCAGATCAATCCCAACCTTGTTCCAAGTGTCAAACACAGGAATAGGATGCAACAAAGGTGCAGGACGATCAAATGTCCTTTTAGTGCGTTGGCACACCTCACAGTGTTTTACCTACAATGAAATGTAAGGAACACGAATCACAAGCATAATCAGTGACACTGAAATTGTTATACTCATGGCGCGACAATGTACAATAGCTGCCATAACATTATAACATACCCAGTCAGCTACATCATTATGATTGTCTTCCAGTAATATCGGGCAGAGACCTTAGCAGCAACCTTATCCTGACCAAAATGACAGCCTGCAACAGTATCATTATGACAAGCTTCTAAAATTTTGTGTTTTGTGTTGTTATCAGACACAACCTGAATGTTACATGCATGTCAATATGGTAAAACAGTCAACATTAATTGCTAGCAGTTTTCTTGTACCCAGCACATATATAATTAACTACTGCTTACCTGCCGCAAAGACCCTCCCTTTCCCTTGTAATGCAGAACGCCATCTACTAATTGAAAGTTTTTGGACCTCTTCCTGATAATACACTTTTCCTGTTTGGTGGATTCTAGTGGATAAAGACTTTGGGATAGGTAAGCATGTAGCTCCTCATTGATGGTCTCCTCAGATTTCTGCGAAGAATCAGTGTCTTCTTCTTCGGCCACATTCTTGTTCTCATTGGTACAAGCACTACGTTTCTCATCTCTCTTCTCCATTCTCACTCTATTTTGCATGCGACATGCAGGGGGTTAAAGATTTCCTAAAGCATAGGCATTCTCCTTGGTACAAGCACTACGTTTCTCGTCTCTCTTCTCCATTCTCACAGTAAAGACCTGTATTTTGCATGCGACATGCCAGGGGGTTCAAGATTTACTAAAGCGTATATACTATTAGGGAGACCATATCCTAAGAAAATATTGCATGGAGTGCCAAATATCCCGGGATTCTTTACGCGGTGGCACCAAGAATAGGTGATGCCATATATTCTGTGACACCAGGCTATAGTGCGCAGTACGCATACTTTTCATTTGGACGACCAATTCAAATTCGAATGTCTCACGAACTAAGTTCAAGCTCAGCTTGCAGTTGCGGAAGTTCAGACAAGCTAGGCATAAGAAACTCACCTGTTGGGGAACCAAGAAAGAGTTGCCGAGTACCACAGAAAGCAAACCAGACCAAGTGCCCTCTTCTGAAGAAGTGCTCTCAGCTCGGGAGATACCTATTCTTGTGTCGACAGCTAGCAGAGAGAAGCTAGCGCTTTCCATGCCATCAACTTCTGGGACGTCCCCATCAACTTCAATGCATACTAAGTAGTTCCATGGGTCTGGTTCTGAGAGAGCTGACTTCACTGGAGACTTCAGGTTGACCAAAAACCTGAGTCTCGAGGCCATGACAGTGTCATTGTGGGGGCGCTCTGGCTGTCAAGACAAACCTGAAGAACCTAAAGATTTATCTGAGAATTTAGTTGTGTCTTGTGGAACTTGTACCAATTTGTCTGGCATAGGTGAATATAGGTCTATGAATGCCAGTAGGGTCATAGCTACAATGGTTTGTGGCACGTGGAAACGACCTTCAAAAGTTCACAGTTTACCTCGGCACCAAGCTTTTAGGACCACAACATACTGGGCGAGTGTTCTGAAAATGAGGCTCTCTCTAGTTCTCTCTCCGCCGCTGCTAACCTGCAGATTATGGGACATTGACACCAATATCAAGGACCTAAAGAGAGAAAGGAAAAGAAGAAAAGTCAAGAATTTGTCACTTGTTAATAAAGTTGTCTTAAAATATATATATATATATATTGTGGTTTTATTTATCTTGGCATGCCTACCTCTGTTATTTTTTCTTTTTGTTTTCAAACTTTTGGTATCATGTGAAAGTACTTTCTTTCTTCTGTCCAATAAACTCTAACTTTGAAAAATAAGAATATAATATGGTCAATTTATAATACTGTACTTCATACATTCTGACCACTCTCTACAAATTCTATCAAAAATATATTGCCACTTAGCTGGTCAATTATCAAAGTTTTATTTCACCCATTGATGCCTACTGAACAACTACCACTTGAGCTGTTAATTGGACCTTTGATAGTGGAGTTACATCTGCCAAGAGCACCCCTACAACCCAAAAATGGGTATACTTGACCTTACTACCGACTGTATGTACCTTACTTAACCCTATTTAATCCAATACTTTTATGATATTTTAAAGCTCTAAAAGAGCCTTTGAGCATAAAATCACTGGCATGGGGGATATGATTCAGAAGTTATGAGCTCTTGAATGTGGGCACTTCCCCCCCCCCTTTTCCCATAATTATTAGGTCCCCCTTATTTAAGATTTTTGCACAGAAATGTTGGCTACGAAAACCAAAAAGCTGATTTAAAGATAAATGTTAAAGCATATGATGTCAACTAAGAGTAATCTTACAAGGAGTATCTATTGTTGACAAGGGTTCATGATCCATGCTTTGTCAAAGCAATAAGCTGTGTGAGCAAAAGATCACATTAGCTACACACAATGTGTTTATTAGTAGGCTACTATGCGAGCTACATTGATTAAACTACAATGGGCACCTCTTCATATCTCTAATCCTTAGGGTATTCAAAAATATTAATGCTCATATCACAGAGCTCTAAAACAGTTCTCAAATGACTTAAAATATGCTCTGAATGTAAAATTTAGCAAAGTAACGATCTAGATGGTTTCTCTTTTGTGACGAGTGAAAATGCATGGACATAAACTTCAAAGTGGAGCATCCAATGGCTCTAAAACTCATAAGGTTGGTCCTGCATAAGGTTGGACCTGCATAAGGTTGGTCCTGCATAAGGTTGGTCCTGCATAAAGTTGGTCCTGCATACGGTTGGTCCTGCATAAGGTTGGTCCTGTATCAGGTAGATACAACAGTTTGAGCTGGAAAAACCCCTTCTATTTAAAAAAAAATTCTCTAATGAACTCGTAATTAATACATACTCAGTAAAAAATTAGGAAGTAGATGGTGTATATGTGACTGTGTATGCACTCCAGTTCCATATGGTCATTTATTACCTCAGAATATATATGTATGCCTAAACCTACTAGCAAATATCCGGGGGAGGGGGCGGGGCGGGATAATTGGCTACTCAATTAAAACTGAAGCTGTGACAATCAGCTGTAATTTTTGCATTTCAGCAAATGTGTGTTTTTTAATTTTTAATAGAGTACCGCTAGAGGCATTTTTGCTAGCAAATTGTTTGCATTAGGTGAGCTATAATGTAGCTGGTGTGGTTTGTTACCAATGCCACCAAGTTGCATTATTGCTGTGCAATGTTACATGAAATGGCCGATAATCGCAGTGCATGCTTTTCAGCAATGGTAACTTCCATGATTTCTGAGTCCAACATCAACTAACTCAATGAAGCCTATGTCCATACCAATCATCGTAAAAGTACGTCTTTCTGCAGAGTTTAAACTTCCTGCTTCTAAAACTCTGGCAGTGTATAAAGAACACACATATGACAGACTCTCTTGAAATAGGTGTTGTGTGGTTTCTTTTACACTCCTGATGGATATCAAGTAGGCTTTGGGTGGTTTCTTTTCTTTATATTCGCATTGACAAGGATAATTCACAAGCTATATAGAGAATTGACATATTGAAAACTCCAGGTCCAATGGCTTAACTTCCATTGTGTATGGTGATGCTGGCTTCTCTTGGACCCTCTCCATTTGAAACTGCTCTACCAGGTTCCAATCCGTGCTGTGTAAATACTGTTTTTTGTGGCTATTGTTTTTGGCCTAGTATTTCCACTGAATGCTCCCCATCATCAGGATGAATGATGAAGACCTAAGCATTTGGTTGAAACGCTGACAAAAACACCGAAAAGCTGATTACAAGATATATTTTTATATTTTAATGAAGTCACTGAAAATTACCTTTCAAGTTTGAATACATACTCACTATGTAAAATGTAACTATTAGTGACCTTTTAGTACCACAAAACACCAAAACTACTTCAGCTAGCTCTTCATGCCAAGCACATAGGGAGTTGCAGTGTCTCCATGGTGACTTAATATGTTTAATGAGAGCGATGTCCCCAAACTTTGGTTGCATGTAACTTTGGTTGCATCTAACTTTGGTATAGTTGTACCTTGACTTACAATCTTAGTGCCACGGGGAAACATGGGTAGAGCTGTTTTTATTATGGAGCTCTGAAGTTGGGACACCTTCTCCATTTCGATCTTTTGTGTTTGTCATTATTTGTCTCTAGGGTGCCCGCTTATTCTGGACTGTGTGGGTGCTGCTTCAAGCTCAATACTTCTGCATACAGTTTGATTATGACTAATAAGCCTAAACACAATTATTTGTTCTCAGTGTTGGCACATTTTTATTTACAGGAAAGGGAAAGCATCGTTTTTATTTAATTTAACCATTTTTTGTATTTTGTCTCATAAATATATTTTTTTCCTTCCCCAACTGGTTCTGCTTTTAATTTTGAAACATGAAAATTAATAAAATTGAGAAATTATGTGATAAAGTGAACAATCCTACATTGTGCAGACTTCGTTTACCTTGAATTATTTCTGCAGAATACAGTTTGGTCTCCTTGCCAGTGGAAAACCAAAATTGTTGGATGTCTGAACACTCAGCCAAGTTGACCGTGAAAGTGGGGTGATTCAGAGTCAGTGACTGACATATCTGTGATTTTAACACATTTAAATTCTTCAAGTGCACTTGTTGATCAAGTCGTTGGCTGCTGAATTTGATTACTCATGTACTTATAGTAGTGAGCTATAGCACTAGACATTGATGATTCAAATTATGCATTAAGTCGGATCACTATCACCATTTTTTAAACCCCAAGCATATTCTAAAAACACTATGACATCTGCGATGATATTACCTTATCATTGTTATATTGTTTCCACATTCAGTATGTATGTGCTTTTAATCAAGCACATCATAGTGCATTTCCTTGATCATAATTGTAAGTTTGTCTATAATTTTTTTAATATTCTCAGTTTAAAAACAGGAAATTCTTAGCCCACCTTAAACAAAACAGAATGCTGCCTTCATCCTGTAACTTAAGAGCATGTGTCGAATAGATCGCATATTGGCTGAGCTGTCACATCATATCCTATTCTTGCAATCTTGAGTATGAGAGCTGAGACTGGTGTAAAAAGGGTGGGAAGGGGGTGTAAGCGTCCCGCTCCCTACACTCCAGCTGCTTTAGCTTGGCAATGTAGAGGAACACTTTGATGCCTAGTCCAAATTAGAATCACGCTATTCTAATTTACCACTAGACCAACCCAGCCTACAGTATTCCTGTAGCTACAATTTGAGAGCGAGTTAAATAGCTTTAATTACAAACAAGGCACAAACGAGGTGCGCCGCCTTTTAATTGAACAACAATGCAACTACTCTCAGTTCTACAAAAGTCCTAATCACACATAAATCTATCAAAGTTCTTCTCTTTCTCACTCGTCTCTCTCTCTCTCTTCACGTCATCCCTCGTCAGACGTGTCCGCAATCTCTCCCAAAATGACCATGTTTGGTATTCTGGAGTGGCCTTCCGGCATGAGTCTCTGACCAATCAGCATCCTTCTCGTCAGGTGACTTGTCAGAGCCATTTGGCAACCTGTGTGGTTCATCAACGTTCGAGACACTTCCGCTGGCCTGTAGATATGACGACCCGTGTGGTTCTCTCTCAGTCAGGGTCGAGTCTGTGGAGATCCCTGACAGGGGGGCAGGCCAGAAGGTAACAGAAACCAATGGCGGTAGCTATCTTCACCTATTCTCTCCCATTTTCACCCAACTTTACATACATTCATGGTACTAACACCCATGTTGTTTACACATTCCTGGAACTAAGACTGTTATCCACAAGGCGAAAGAAAAATCTTAGAACACCACAGCATCATGCAAGTTATACAGTATGCTGCAGGCACAGTCATGCAGAACTAAGCACCACAGCATCATGCAAGTTATGCAGTATGCTGCAGGCACAGTCATGCAGAACTCAGCACCACAGCATCATGCAAGTTGTACAGTATGCTGTAGATTCTATCATGCAGAACTAAGCACCACAGCATCATGCAAGTTATAAAGTATGCTCCAGGCTCAGTCATGCAGAACAGTGTTAAGAAAGTTCATTGCAGTTCAGTCTCATGGAAGAACAGGATGACAGAAAAGAAATAACAGTAAGTAAAGCAGGTATAAACAGAATAGAATGTGGACCCTCCTCGTATAGAGAATATGACAGTTCTACTCAGATCTTCATTTAATTAATAGCTGAATTGATTCATCAAGGACCATCATCCCCAGAGTGGGTTCTGCCATGGGAGAGGGTTGTAAGCGAGAACATATATACAGACCTGGAAGAACAAGAACAGTGAATGTTATTTACACAGTGTACAATTACCAAAATTCCATTTATTCATAGTGGCAGTGCATGACCAACCAAGAGGTTACAGGAAGCTGGTTGATGCCTAACCATTGTATGTCATGCTTGTGTGCACCATGTGTCATCCTGAAGCCAGTTGTTCCTCACCTCAGAGGATCATGCAAACACCACCCTCTCAATGCAGAGAACAGACGAGAAGTTTTGGAGGCTCAGAGATTGTGGAGTTGGATGGATGAGGCGTATTTGTTGATGATGGCACAGAAGACAGTGAGAGATTACCAGAGACAACCCAGTTTTTTTCTACTAAAATAAGGAGAAGATACCCACGTAACGATGGAACTTATCATTACACTAAGTCAAACCTTGATGCAGAAAACTGAATAGCGAATTACAGTTCAATTTCTAAAGCAAAGTGGGAAGAGTACTAGTGGCCTCCAGTGCACTTGCGATATCATTTGGGGAAATAGGCCATGCATTGAATATGTGATATGAATGGGAATTATCAAGGTACTATATAGCTACATGCATGCAGGTAGGGGTAAGTGATTAGTAACAGCTATAGGATGTGATAGTTATAAACCTAGTGCTAAGCTATCTGATATACAAACCTACAAGCATACAATGCAGTAGTAATCTCAACTGCATGTCAGAATTGTTGTCCCTTTAATCTTCTGAAATCACATCTCCATCCTCTTAAACCATCATTCTCTGGACAAAACATAAAAACATGGCCATTAAAATACATTAGAAATAAAAGTATAAACTTACATTCCTACTGACATACAGGTATCCCATACCAACTCCACAAATATGAAGGTTGTAGCTACCAGCACCTTCATGGCTGGCTCTCTGTCAGGGCGATGGAGGTATTGAACCTTGCATCTAGTGTGAGCTTCATTCGCATTCTCATTTAAAATACTATCAGAAGTTCTGATTATTACATGTACCATTCCTTCCCCAGTCTATGACAGCAAAATTCATTCTCAAGGTGAATACTTGCATAGACAAATTGATAGGTAGCACAGAAGTTGACGATCGAAACCTTCTACCCAATAAGTATCTTGATGCTGCAGTGCATTTCGCATTTCACTTAATGCCCTCCAAAATGCCTTGCTCATTAAAATGCATCTAGTGATAGTTGGGCAAAATTCTAGAGTTGGATTTGCAGACATCAAATTAGTGCTACTTACCCAATAAAAGTCTCTGCAGAGCGACAGGTAAGTCTCCTTGACAGTTTATGTGAGATGCTGGATGGTCATGGGGTCAGAAATAGCCATTTTGCTGGGGATAGCTTGCCACGAGAGATGGGGAATTCCGATGATACTGAACAATTTCTGTTCCATGTAAGTTGTAATTTTTATCTGATGGCAGAATAAAATTGATTGTACTGGGACAAATTGTCCAAACAGATTTTTGTTGTAATTTTCCCCACTGCATGTGTGTTTTATTTGTTTGGTCATTGTAAAATTTGTACTTTTAACTTTAAGGGTACCCATTTGGAGTAATGACTTCAAACACAATAATTATATCTCCATAATGAACAATGTAAGTAACAGGTTATCTTGTATCCAGTCGTTTCTTACATCAAGTAACAATTTCTCCTCTTCGTCCTCCTCCTCATTACAGTCTGTATCATAGGTTGGGGGCATTTAATGCTTCAACACATTCATAGTTGTGTGCGTGCATGTATTCTATAGCATTGGTTAGTGTTGCTCTGGTATTTTGACAGAGCAAATTGATTTTTGTTGAGACAAATATACGAGATGTTCAGAAAATAACTGGTGTCTGACTGTAAATTCTGCACAGCACATATACTATTATAGTGGTTGGGGATGCTGACCACAAGTCTAGAATCACTGCATCCTCATTAACAGTTCGTCATGGACCAGTACAAGTGAAGTTTGATGCTCCTTCCTAATTAGTGTACATGCTATACTTGAAGTGAAGATTTGACATGAAATATACAAGTTTGAACCCTAGTGATCTTTTGTAGTTGCATGGCCACATTCCTGGTCGCTATATAGTGTTAAAAATATCAAGTATGGTCTAAGCCACAACATATATAATCACATTGGTGAAAAAGAGACCCAGATACAAATTTATGACACTTAGGGAAACGATGCAGGTGGTATCATTGCAAGTGTCACATGACTTTTTCAGGTGAAGATCATTGGTAAACATTCATTGATTAGATTCCATACTTCATGCATGCAGTTGCCAGATATATTCTGATTGGTAAATGTATTGGCAGGCTGAACAAGTGAGTGCGACAGCAACATCCGTGACAAAACAAACTTGAATCTTAGCAGTTGTTAAAGTTCTGACTTATGAGACCTACCTCCGACACAGGCGAGCTTGAAGGTAGCTCACTCTTTCACAATAATATACGAAAATTTGTTGCTTTTCTAGTTTACATCATATACTACATACCATTGAGTAGAAGTGTGCTCTACACCCTCAGGAACTGGCTGGTTGCCTTACCACTCCAACCCCCACAATATCAAGTGGCTGACATCAGCCTCTGTTGTCCATTGCAAAACAGCTTCCAACTGGCTCAGCACTAATTGTAGCCTATTTTGAAAAGCTTTCTTATCAAGGTGAATATCCAACTGCTCATTCTCTCACGCCGCTTCGCTCGCTCAAAAGTCTCCTCAAGCACGCTAAAATAACGCTATGCTCAATTCGAGCAACTCCTGGAAATTCCACTTAAAACTGCACTTATTTCTAAGGATTTCAATTCTCTTGCGTTGTTCAGATGTCCATATACGGAACTTTATATATATACATGTAACCCTCTCACTTCACTCCAAGAACCTAGACGAAAATTTCCAGACATCGGATGCTTATTAGCCTCACCTTAATTCTAACGCTAATTAACCCAGGCAGGGTTTTAGACTTGTCTTCTGTCAGTCATTTGCTGTAGTTAGTTTCACGGAAGCTGCCGCCGTGTCGTTAACTGAACACCATGAGCTGCTGTACATGTATGGCTGTTGCGGTGGTCGTCACCCTATTCTGTGTAAAACCACTCTCCAGTTCAAGTAAGTGTTAGTCCAATTCCTTAGCTAATATTTTGGGTGCTACAGAAAAGCTCTTGGAATCCCAACAAGTGTTAGCGTTGATATCTCCTGTGATGGAAATAGCGCTTACTACGCAAGATTATTTCTGCAGGTTGTGAAGACCAGCATGCTTTAATAATATATGTAAGTGATCCCTAGGTCCATCTTTCTAGAAGCTTTTATCCTGTCCACAATAGCAGCCAGTAGACAAAATGTGTGACAACATGTGGCTATAAGGTATATATATATATATGTAATTAGTAGTAATAGAAAAATAATGGGATGGCTATAGTTTCATGCGCATGAAACTATAGTAGGACTAGCCATCCCAGTACTTTTCTATTACTACTATTCAATAGCTCTGCTTTAACACAGCATTGAGCACTATTTGTAGCCTTCATCAGCAAACTACCTTCTAAGTATACATAAGGTTATTATATATACTATAGCTGCTTATGGAAATCAAACAGCACATGCAGATGCCTTACTTTTGTTTCAAGTTTGTGACGTAGTAACAACAAGTATCAAGGGTGGTTTTTTTCATAGCTTGATGGCTAGACTAGCAACATAAAAGCTAAACAAAACTCTTTTGAAATGCTTGTTTCAGCATTTAGGTCAATGATGTAGGACCTATTTTAGCTCTAGGCTACCTAGTACCTTGGTCTTTAAGCTCTAGTATGACAGGCAATGATTATCTCTCTGAGCTCTTCCATTTTATATATGTTTTTGTTAACTTCAGTTAGAGTTAAACCATAATTATACTGTAAATACTCACTTTTTAACTTTTTTGCTTTTTGTTAAAGATAATGCTTAGCTACCACTGTAAATCTCACCATTTCAATGATGCCGGTTGCCACTTAAAAAACTCCCTAGTTAGTAGTGTTCATTGCAGCCTTGCTAGCCCATAGCTTGACTTAAATTTTACCATGAGCACTCTAGTAAAGCTTTTATATAATGTCTTCCAAGTTGTGATCTTTGTTCGTATATATTCACTATTATCGGGAAGTGAAACAAGAATGCAAGTAGATATATCAGTTAGAGGTAAATAAGATGTCAAAGATATAACAGTTTTCATCTAAAATAACAGAGTTGTGTATCAGTCTCACAATTACCATTCATTTGACCACTTGGATGTTATTGTAGATAATTCTATTACCATCTCATTCAATGCTGTTACCCTTCCTAAGGAGGAAAGCACAAATAAATAAAAATACTGGAGCTCCATAGATACTCTGTTCAAAGGATAGACCTCTCTGTGTGCTCGCTTTAGATACTGAAAATGTTGCATAGGAATAACCATGCCAAAGTTACCTGCAGTCAAAGTGGGAGTACCTAAAAAACTGGAGTGCCTTTATTTGCTGCAAGTGTGCTCCTGATAGGAATGTGCTCTCCAGTTGAAATTTGTATTTGTGGCAAGAACATCAATTTTGTTAGGTGATAAAATGTGATGCGGTAACCGTGTGTGGGCATTAAGAATCAATTACCTTTCAATGAAAGAAAATTGAGTTTCAATGCGCAGGCTTTACCACCTACTCACATTTTAGTGCCTAATGAAAACACTCTTATTTTTTAGTAGAGCTCTCATCTAGTAGGTTCTAGCTGATTCCTGACTGACTCTAATAAAATACACCAAGAAAGTGTGCTGTATGCAGCATGGCATATTATTATATAAAATAATAAAAAATTAATTTTATCAAAGTGCTTCACTGGGCTGGCTGTTTGGCTACGTGATTCTGTCAACAAAACAAAAACATAAAATAAATAACAACAACAAACGAGACACAAAATGTCAGAAAAACTGAAGTGGATATAAAAGTCAAAAAAGAATGGAGTGTATTGATGCAGACCACAACCAGTTTAAAATCATAACAAACCATTTTATATCATTTTATATGGTAATGAATGTTTGTGGTGCATATACATGTTTAGACTTAATTTTCTACCAGAGTATATAATGGTACATACATATAATAATAGTAACTGTTATTCCTTGGAATAATGATCTTGTTACATGTATGTGAATGGAATGCACTGGTCGATTAATTGGTCATGGAAGGATACATCTCATTACATGTGAATGTGATGGATCTCATTAAACATGGAGACAAATATCTTTGGTGATAAAAAATGGAACTTTCAAAGTGTCTCCATGAAAAGGAACAACCAATAAAAAAGCAGTTACCTAGAAAATTCCTTACCAATTTGAGTAATCTAATTATTTCAAGCACACAACACATGGTCAAACCAGAAGAATGTAGGTGGTATAATTGTTATTAGCATAATCAATTTATGGGCAAATAAAAATAACTCTGAGAAATATACCAATTTTTAATTAAATGAATGGAACATTTATCAGGTATTGCGACATGACATTGAGGTAGGATAAAAACACTCGCAAATTTTTAATTATATAAAACAGGATTTAACTACTAGAGAATAATTTAGTAATATCAAATTAATAATTAATTTTTTTCAATACTTCACTTCATACCCTGCTAAAAGGGATAAAATTTGATTAGGAAGCAATTTCCTTGTTAGGTACAAGTTCAATCACCCTTACGTGTCAGTTTTTGATTACCGACTTGTTGATATATACCATTAATGATTGCTAATTCAGATACCATAAAGTCTAAGGTATCTGCTTTTTTTGTTAAGCATATACTTGAGACATTTTGTGAGTGTTAATGGTTCATTCTGCTCAAAAACCAGTGTTTCTTCCAATGTGGCAACTGGACCAGTCTGTAGATAAAGCAATAGTTCAACATCTCTTCTAGCTAGCTTAATAAGTATGCAGTGGGTATTGCTTGCGAAGGAGTTGCTTGGTTTATGCACCCTTTTTCTTACTGGTTGATGCAAAAAGCAACGATGTAACGATTCATTAAAAAGATATACCAGTCCACATTGATCTATTACACTTTCCACATGGAGGGCTTGTGGTTTGTTTTATTTTTAGCTGACCTTTAAAAAATAAATGAACTTCTCAAATTTTTCATTTCAATAAAGCTGCAGCTATATATAATAATCCTGAAGTAAACAGCTATGCAGCAGTTTGTCTCTATATCTCTACAACAAAACATACATCTAGAAATCTATCCAGGAGCACATCTTTGTTCATGAGTGAAGGAATTAAGAATGATTTCTGGTAAGCATAGGTGTCTGTGCAGCTATACTCCAAAGAAGAACTTCCAGAAATGGAAGGAAAAGCCAGAAGAGACCATTCACAGGCAGTGCGATTGTAAGCCAGTAAAAAAAAAAATTAAAAAATTAATAAATTTTTTGATAGTTTTTCCTGTACAACCAGAAGTAAAGTTTTACAACTATAATTTATTTGATCAATCATGTGTTTATTGGACATGTTCATTCAGAGAATGGACAAATTCTTCGATTTCATGTAATATTTTTTCCGTGATGTTTGAGTTTGTGCCATATTGGTGCTTAATGTGTTTAATCTATGGATTGGCACTAATACAGGCCACATAAGCAAATTTCATATTGTTTTTTGTGGGCATATCATTATTCCTCTGGTGTCGTTGTTGCTGGTATTGATAGGAAGGAACAAAGGCTGATTTACATGTTTGCAAATTTAATGCAAGGCTTCTGTTGTCACTAGACTTGTGCATCTTCATCCTTAGCTGGTTTGTGATGCTTCAAATTTAAATTGTAATCAATTGTTCTCTATCTCTCTCTTGACAATATGAAGCATAGCACATTGTATCATATTGTTGAATGAACTAGCCTCAATCCTCTTGTGGACAAGAGCAATTAGTAAAAAAAAAAAAAATCTATTGGATTTCCCTACTTAAAATTATATACCTCAATCATTTTACACAGCAGCATGATAAAAGCATCATACTGTCAAGGTATAGTCTTGTTGCATTTTTGACCAAATAAAGCACTAAAAATGGATACCAGGTGTATTAAACTTAACTCATTATGGTATGAATGTCAATGGCAGTTTGAAGATACCAATAAGAAACCTCGGTTCAATTGAACAATAGTCACCCGAGTGCGGACTGGGTGACTATTCTTTAGAAGATCCCGGCTTGGGTGACTATTCTTCAGAAGATCCCGGCTCGGGTGACTATTCTTCAGAAGATCCCAGGGGCTTGACTGGAACTTTTCTAAGCTAAGATGGAGTCAATCGGCGACCCTGACTGACCTCAGGACTTCATTTCTGGGTCCGTTTATCCTTTCCCCGCTGGATACAGGAACCTACAGCAAAGTCTGGGTTTCACTCATCGAATGGTGAAACATTCTTGCAATTTTGTAGATCCACAGACTGGCATTCACACCCAGACAATAGAATCATATTGGAATAAACACAAGGCACACATCAAGATGATGCCAGGTTGCAGGCTGAATTTGCTGCACCAATATCTTCAAGAATTTATGTGGTGTGACAGATTCTCTCAGAATCGCAGGCGGGATTTGCTGCACCAATATCTTCAAGAATTTATGTGGTGTGACAGATTCTCTCAGAATCGCAGGCAGGATTTGCTGCACCAATATCTTCAAGAATTTATGTGGCGTGACAGATTCTCTCAGAATGCATTCCAGAGCCTGTGTGATCATATTGCTCTCCAATTGCCAATGTAGATCTACAGCTGTTCTATACATAATTATGTTCAAATAAATACATGAAGTTACTCATTGAACCATTCCACTTCAGAAGGCGGGTGACTATTCTTCAGTAGGTCTCGGCTCGGGTGACTATTCTTCAGTTGATCCGAAATTTCACTGCATCTCGGGCTATTTTTGGACTTAGTGCTAGATTAACATGTCAGCACATGCCTCAAATGCAGCTCTACAAGTTGAAAACAATCCTAACTTATAGTCACTAGGTTACCAGTGTAATTTGAAGCAGGCATTGCAGCTGATTTATTTATTTATGATATAGATGTATACTGCTAGGGAAGTCTTTTTTAGGCCAATAGACACTGAAATAAGTGATCAAGAAGAGAAAAAGTCTAGCCCTACCTGTGAGAGCCTGATCTGAAACTGCAGAACAAATAGAATCAGGAGTGATTCTTTCCATACTGCTAATTTCATCATATAGGTGGAAAAGGAAGGAGAGATGAAGAAAGCTATGAGACTGTTCTCAGTTAGCCTAAAGTTATCTATACCATTGACTATTATAACAGTGAATAGAATCTGTAGCTGCAATTTAGCAGGAACAGATCTAAGACCAAAAACATCATTCTTTCCTTGGTAACTGGCAGTTGTGTGTGTGTTTGTGTGTGCATGTGTTTGCATGCAGGAGTGTATGTGTGTGTGTGTGTTTTGCAGGTGCAACTAGATTAGTGCTTATAGCAGTCATTCCCCGGGTGTATATGGTCCTCTAGCTATGTATATAGCCCTCCAGCAATAATTGTTGCTCATTGAGCAGTTTTTCCTCTACTGTCAATAATAGATTCATTTCCCAGTAATCACTTTGTGATTTTTTTGGTCTAGGCAACCATTTTCAAGGATTATATTCAGTTTTTATTGAATATATATGGTTGCTAGGGAACCTAAATCCAATATCTACAGCTGTAGCCATAAGCACCTAGAAGGTCACTGGTGAAAGAGTTACATTGAAGATATGGCTATAAACTTGTGATAAAACAAATGGTATTTGTTTTCACCACATGAGCAAAAGGAAGTGCACCAAGATCACCATTAATACATTGCAGGGAAAAAATCAATAGCCAAACTAAAGACATAAAGGCTTAAACTACTCATACAGCTACAATAAGTCCCAGTGCAGAAAAATACAAAGGTCAGTGGTCTATATTTTCCATGTTATATATCGTCGTTCACTGCTTGATCTCATTTGTAGAGTAAAGAAATTACATATCTGCAGATATTGTTTCTTTTCTCAGATCCATGCCACACATTACATACATATTCAATAATTTTTGCTTACTTGATGTCTTCATATTTATTGACACATTTCAGGTTGCATGTTTTTTGATAAAATGGAAGTGGATTATGATTTGGATTTACACCCCTCATTACTGCAAAACTTCAGTGGAATGGCCGAGCCCAAAAATTTGTTTATATTCCCAGAAGTAGTAAAAAATGTGGAGAATGTATTAGTGTGCTACTATGGAACAGATACAATCAGCTTAATGAATGTTAGCAGATTGCAGTCTTACTTCATTGAGTATCGACCATATGAAGACTACATTAAACTCACAAAGTTGAAACAATTTATTCAAACACCGAAATGCATACCAATTATGTTGGAGAATTCAACCAATTCTACACTACTATTTGGAGTTTTCATTCCCAAACACTGCCATTGGAATGGTATGTCGGCTCAAATTTGTCCATTGAAACTGGACTTCTTCAGTGACACATGTACAAAGCTAAATGGAACTACTCTTAAAGGGAGGTTTAAAAACTTAAAGCATTTAGAAAAACAAATTCTACAAAAGGTTTCAATTTTGGAAGAAGTGTGTGTGGATCTTAATATCAAAATTACAATTCCAGGTAATATGAAAATGATGTATTCATTGCTTTTTTTAATACATTATCAATTCAAAAAATGTATTCCTTGACTTTGAATTTACCAAATGTTATAGAGACAGCAACATGTTCAAGTCCTCTATCTTCTTCAACTTACTCTTTGCCAACAAATCCAAGACCGAATCATGGTGATATCTTGGGAATTGCCGTCGGGCTTGGAATAGCCATTGGTGTCCTTGCGATCTTTGTGTTAAATGCTGTTGTAGCAGTTCTGTGGTACAGACAAAAACATAAACGCAAGCAAGGTATGTACATGATTGATGTTGCATTATTAGCAGGATTCACAAGTGAATATTTCCATGAAAGTTTAGGTATAAACTTTTAGAATTGTGATTATGATCTTCATAAACATGCATATCAGTTGGTATATACACATACATGTGCTGAAGGCCATACCAAGGATCTTGCATCACTAGTTGGGCCGTGTGCAGTGGTGAATTCAAGATATCTGAAAGACTCATTTATGCTATGGTTTACTGTGCTCATTCCGGCATCTAGAGCACAGCTATTACCTAACTTGTTAAAGGGAGAGGAAGCAAAGATTTTCTGCTGGACAATTGTAATTCTGTTAGCCATTTACCTGGGAAGTTTTCTGAACTGTTTGTGTAATTTTTATTGTGAAGGATCTGTAGCTATAGCTGTTGGTATATTGGCATAATTGGGGCATTATAATGAGAAGAAATTTACACGAGTTATTTCTAACCATTTTCATTACCATGCGAAAGTCATCCTTGATGATAATTTATCATGAGAATTATTTAAATTGTATGTTACTAAAAAAAAGGATGCTATTTTTTTAAAGTTTAGCAAATTTAAGAACATTTTATAAGGTGTTACATATCTTAGAAATGAGTGAGGGCTGGAAAATTATATTTTCAAACTTGCACTGAGGAACTATAACTGCACCATTATTATGTAAGCCAACACATTTAATTGTCTCCAGAGTGATGTAAGAAACATCAAGTAGTTGCCATATTTCCAAGGGCCATGGTCAACTTCAATAATAGCACAATGTTGGCAGGAGTGGGAGCGAGAATAAATTGGTCCCAAACGATGCTGGCCAAAGAGAAAGGCTGGCCTACCCTGGGAGGTGCTCTCAAACAATGAGTATTGAAATGTAACAGTCTCTCCAATGAGTTGGTACATATCATACCTTCCAGAATAGCCAGCTTTGACTGCCTTAGCTCTCTTGAGGCTCTAAAAATTTCTCTTCATGATCTTAATGGCTTCAGTCTAAACTCAGGAACACCCTGTAAAAAAGCTGGAAGAGGAAGCACTGAGATTCCATTGCCACGTATGGGACTCGAGTTCTCATACTGCTACTGCCAGAATGTTGGCTTGAACCAGGACACAACTACACATAAGTTATT
Source organism: Cladorhizidae sp. MBARI D1340-BT2 (assembly GCA_028752905.1). NCBI lineage: Eukaryota > Metazoa > Porifera > Demospongiae > Poecilosclerida > Cladorhizidae > Cladorhizidae sp. MBARI D1340-BT2. The sequence continues at coordinate 31,053,752 of JAQNBH010000002.1, read as the reverse complement.
CCTATTAACCCAAAGTTGCCTATTATAGAGGTATCAAAAGACATAAGAGTAATAAGCCCCCTCACCAAGAAATGGCGATTGGTTCAAGTTGCTGCACTTTTTGTCGGAGACATTTTGTGGAACACACAGCTCAACCCGTTGGGCACTACAGCTCCCACAACAAAGGGCTAAGGACTTTTATTTGTGGTAAATCAATCCATGATGATGCATTTGTATGATGACCAATTATGTCACCAATTCATAACGGTTATTCTCTATTGGATTGAAGACAATTGTTCACCTGCAAAGCAATAATTTTATATTCTGTATGTATATCAGCTAATTCTACTGAGAGTGAACTTCGTACTTCCCCCAATAATGAGAACTCTGAAGAAACATTAAAATTGAATACCTATTGTGGAATTGGACCCTCCACTTCTAATTATGATCCAACAAATGTGGTAAGCACAAAATTGAGACATATTTACTAGTAAAATTTTACATTTGATCAATATAATCTTGCTTGAAGTTGACACTTGCTGTTGATGATACTCATGACTATGAAGAGCCATTCTTTGAACCTGCTAGTAAGGAAGATGAACTTGTGGCACAAATCAAGAAATTGGGAGTCACTGAAATATCAAGACAGAGCAAGAGTTTGAGGTATGAAGTATATTTAGGTTCTATTGTCAAGCTTTAGGATTATCGACAAGTTTATTTTGAGTCTAGTATTACTATAGAAATACACAGAGTAGCAATGGATATTCAATACAATGTTGGTGTATGAGATAACTAACACCACCAAAAATGTGATAGATAATACTAATCTTAGCAGACATTGAAGTATAACATATTTTAACAAATCTTTAGATTGTTTGAAGTGCTTGGAAGTGGTGCCTTTGGCATAGTGCACAGAGGAGTGTGGCATCATTTCCTCTCCTCATCAGAGCAGAAGCTGGTGGAGGAGGAGGTAGCAGTAAAGTCAATGGACGGAGCGACCAGTGAAGAGGAGAGAGTGAAGTTCTTGAAAGAGGCTGCCATCATGGGCCAGTTCAACCATCCCAACATAATCAGGATACTAGGAATTTTGCCAGACCCTCCAGTATGTTTGAAGGCTTTTGTGATAGATGCTTAGAGTGTTTGAGCTCAGTGTATATAGTGTTACTATGCACTTTTATCTACAATTTAACAGTTGCTAAGAGCACTTCATGCATTTTAAATAATAGTCTTAAAATGCTGTCTCGAATAACAGCACTAATTTTAAAGCAATGCCTCAACTTAGCAACAATACAGGGATGGGTAGGGGTTATATATCTATTATTAATATTTTCACAGGTGATGATTTTGATTGAGATAATGAAAGCTGGAGATCTCAGGAACCACATTCTGGACATAAGGACCAAAAGGTAATAAATTGTATCAAACATAATTAATATGCTATCAGAAACTTTCAATTGACATAACAAAATTAAAATGACCTTTTCAATAATCAACTTGTATTTTACTCTCTTGATGGTTTAACTAGATGCTCTAGTCTCCATTAGATGCCTGACTCACATTAGCCTGTTATTCACCGGGTTATACAAACCACACCCTGGCATACACATCCAGTATATGCACCGGAGGTGGAAAAATATAATTAAGACAGTTATTAATAAAAATAGAAAGAAGATAAAACACCAAAACAGTATAAAATATACAATATAGAATAAATATTAATAATAATAATAACTCAACAATTTTTTTTAAAACAAATAATAATAATAATAATAGGAACAATAAAACAAAATAAAACAACAACAACAACAATAAATAAAAATTTATTAAAATAAATGATATTAAAACACCAACAAAAACACCAACAAAGAATGATAAATGACTTGTATACCAAAAAATTGATAGTCCCCTCCCCCCACCCCCCACCTCCAGCTAACTCTGAGAGCACAACTGAGCAGAATGAAGGATGGATTGCTAGCTAGTATGCATTCATGCATTATGTACTTGCATCCCTTGCTGCCTTGCAGCTGAATGAAATATTGCATAGGGGAGACCAACAGAAGACTGGAGACCAAAATGAAATGACATCTTGATGCTTGTAAAAGTGTGCTAAAAAGAAGTCTGCATTTGCTGAACATGCTTGGAATAATGGACATCCTATTTTGTAGGAGGAAGCCACCATCTTATATATACCAGGTCAGAAGATAGAAAGAACTGCTAGTGATGGAGGCGTTGCATATCTGCCTAGCACCAAAGTGTGAGGGGTTCAATCAAGATTGTCAAATACACTTGTTAAAGTTTTAATTTCAATCTTTTTTATTTTATTGTTATTATAATTTTTTTTTCATTTTCAAAGAACTCTCAGTTCAAATAATAACATAGTCGAAACGTCGAGAGAATACAATTTCAAGTTGATTATTGAATTATTATTATTGTTGTTGTTATTTTATAGTTTTTGATCTATATTATATATTTATATTATTTTGGTGTTTATTTGGTTTTTATTTGATATTATTCACCTTTATTATTATTATTATTATTACTACTACTACTACTACTACTACTACTACTACTACTACTACTACTACTACTACTACTACTACTACTACTACTACTACTACTACTACTATTACTATTACTATTATTATTATTATTATTATTATTATTATTATTATTATTATTATTATTATTATTATTATTATTATTATTATTATTATTATTATTATTATTATTAATATTATTATTATTATTAATATTATTAATATTATTAATATTATTATTATTATTATTATTATTATTATTATTATTATTATTATTATTATTATTATTATTATTATTATTATTATTATTATTATTATTATTATTATTATTATTATTATTATTATTATTATTATTATTATTATTATTATTATTATTATTATTATTATTATTATTATTATTATTATTATTATTATTATTATTATTATTATTATTATTATTATTATTATTATTATTATTATTATTATTATTATTATTATTATTATTATTATTATTATTATT
>JAQNBH010000002.1:31043237-31048237 GCA_028752905.1 Cladorhizidae sp. MBARI D1340-BT2 | reverse complement strand
CTTCGTTCCTCATAGTTGCAATAGTTCTGTTCCTCACTAAATAGTATGTGATCCTTCGTTCCTCATAGTTGCAATAGTTCTGTTCCCCATGAGCTCCCTCCAACTTTGCTAAGCTACTCTCGCCAAGTTGCTAGTGCGATGGTGTACTTGTCCCTCAAGGAGTTTGTTCACCGTGACCTAGCAGCAAGGAACATTCTCGTCTCTGACAAAGGAACTTGTAAGGTACAAGAATTCTCTTTCATAATTTAGTTCAGCAATTACCATTTTTAACATACTTGTATTTTAAGGCTTGAGTAGAGTTTTAATGATGAGATGTGAGAGGTAGGGGCAATGAAAAGGGGATGGGAGGCGATGACGGGAAGGGAGAGATGGGAGGTGGTCGAAATAGCCATTACACCACATTTGGTAAATAAACACAATTTCAATTATACAGATTGCAGACTTTGGGCTGTCTAGAGATCTGCAGGATGCCACTTACTACAAGTCCCATGGAGGGAAGATTCCAGTCAAGTGGACAGCCCCAGAGGCCCTCCATTATCACAAGTACTCCATAGCTAGTGATGTGTGGAGTTATGGATGTGTCCTCTATGAGATATGGTCACTCGGATACAAGCCTTTCCATGAAGTCACCAATGCAGAGGTCAGTGTAGTATATGTAGGTAGGTATGTAGTGATATTGAGGTCTTTTGGATTGATCCCCTTTGTTATTTCTTATTCTACCTCTTAATTGTATTCATGTTTTGTTCTTGTATCGCCCACATTTACAGTACTGTTTTAAAACTACTTTTTGTGTATTTGATCGAAAACTAACAATTTCTAAAGATGGTTAAGATTTGTTAAGATCTAATGTCCTAGTTCTTGGCAAGCGAATCACTGAAGAATGCTCATAGAAACATCGTACCTTCCCTATTCATGAGCATTTTGAAGGGTTGACCATGGGGAAGCTGAGGGTGCAATGTTTTTGTCCTGCCATAAAATAACTCAGAATAATTAGTCGAATCTTGAAAGTGGTTGCAAAAAAACAAGTGACCTCAGTCTGACCTTGCCGATTTTACGTCTCTATGTGGGAAACTGCAAGTTTGCAGCTGCTTTAACATCGTAAGCTTTAGCTTCCATCTCAAACAAAAAATCTCATCTCATGCTCTGTGGTGGCCTGTCTTGAACCAATTGAAAGTGATGGCCTGTCTCGGAACAATAGGAAGTGGTGGCCTGCCTTAGATGGTGGACGGTCTCAGAACCGATTAGAAAATCGCATAATGTTTGTGTGCATACTATGATTGTTTCAATATTTTGTAGGTTTATTTATTTATGAATATCAATACATCACTTACTCGAAACGAGTGTGGTAGCTATCAATACATATGTTGGGTTGGCTAGCTAGTTTTCACAAACCAACCACATACAGCACCAAACAACTATTTAATGCTATGTATACCGAATATTAGACAAGAAGTAAAGGATTGGCTGAAGTAATTTGGTTGAAATATTGGCCAAAATAACAAACAAAAACAAACAAACAATTTTTGAACTGATAAAACGGGAAACTTAGAAGTTATAGCTCACCAATTTAAATGACAATTTAATTTTTTAAGAAACAAGGATATGAATGCATTCAGCTCAAGTCATGTCAAGGATGTCTTCCAATCCAGAGTATAAACGGCACATGAACTACTTCTTTGCTTTATCACAACTACTGCTACCCAAGGCTCCGTATCACAATTGAGTAGTAACTGATAGGCATGCATTTGAATGCTTACAGTTTTCTGGTACTAAATGGACCTACTCTACTCAACTGTAACTGGATGAATGAAAAAATATATATATAATTATATATGCATAGATGAAGATTAACTCTTTGGCTGCGTAGGGATTTACCCAGTAATTTCCCCTGCACGCGGAGGCTGTTTATTGAATCACCCGTTTTTGAAATCACCTGATTTTTAATTGGTTTTGTTTTGTATTTTTGAGGTGAGCATACGAGTGATATTCTGACTATCTCCTAACTTTCTACCCAACACATGGCTAGAAGAACCTTTTGAGATGGCAAGACAAGTGAAGCTAGACTCCAAGTAAGTATTATTATATGGATAAGCTAACCAGTTTGTTACATAGATGATCATTATGGCTAGCAAATTAGATGGCGCTTGAAGTGTATAGGCAGTTTTAGCTGATATTTATAGCTAGCAAATTAGCTAGCGCTTGAAGTTGGCAGTTTTAGATAGCCAAGTAGCTAGCGCTTGAAGTGTATAGGCAGTTTGAGCTGATCTTTATAGATGGCAAATTAGCTAGCGCTTGAAGTTGGCAGTTTTAGACGATCATTATAGCTAGCAGCGCTTGAAGAAGGCAGTTGTAGCTGATATATAGCCAGCAATAGCAAGCATTGGAGGTAACTAGTAGACTACCAAGCAAACCAAGTTGTTCTATAGCTAGTGCTAGTATGTATCTCAGCTCAGCTAGCTTTGGATGATCTACCAACTGTGCTATATATCATCATGGATAGTACTCAGAATGGTCACAGCTCTCTTGTCCTTCCATTTCAAGGCATGGACACCATTTGTACTTACAGATTCTTTTTCATTTTGTCTTTGGCCTTGATACATGCAACCTGTTCACCTGAACTGTACAAAATGCACCAAAGCCACTACTTTTTAGAGATGGTACAAGTGTATTTATCATAATTATTATTGTGAGTATACTAAAGTCTCCTCACCTACATACAGCTTCCAACTATAGGTATATCCACTAGAGCTGTCTGCCAGGACATAAGCTTTCGTACCCCACTTTGTGGGCTTCATGGACAAGTACTGGATGAACCAGACCCTCCCCTTGACCAATTGATTCATCGACAGCAATTTCTCTTCCAAGCTGGTATGATTGTCCACGCTGGATATAATGAGGGCTCTTTATCTCGCTAACTGTGCCAAGCTTTCCAACCTCTCATTCTAGATTGAGGAGGTAGGTCTTGATTCGAAGCTATAAATTGGTCTGCTTACAAATTTGTTTCCTCCACAATTCTCCTTAGGATAGTGTCATCGAGAAAAGGCTGAGCAAAGTCAATGGGCGCTTTTCCTTCCATATCAACTGTGCAACCAGATGTCTGACTGAATGAGATATTACCACTGGAGCTGCTGGCACTGGAGCTGCTTGAACTGGAGCTGCTTGAACTTTCACTGGAGCTACTCCTATGACCTTCTTCATCTTTACACTATCCACAACATCTTCACCATCCTCCAACCCTCTTTACCATACTCCACACCCTCTTTACCATACTCCACACCTTCACAATAATTCTCATCAATATATCCACCAAAATCATCATCACTGTCATCTCTTTTTAACATACACAGCACTTCAGCTCTATTATAATAATTATCTATCCATCACTTGTATTCAGCATAATACTCTATCAAGCATCTAGAGTGAAGGTACATAACCACCTTAAATAAGCACGCTTTGTCCAAAGATAGTTGATAATTCCAGGTCAGTACAAGTGAATTAAACGCTGTGAGCAGCTGTACCAATAAGCAGACAATAGGCAGATGCTTCGTGAGTGGCTGTACCGATAAGCAGCACCTTACTGCGAGTCAAAAACCATTAGTCCTTTACGGACATATATATATGTCCACCGCGTACGAGTGCAATTTTTGTCTATGTCCACCGCAGTCAAAGAGTTAACTTCAGTTATCTGCTTTTACACTTCTAGTTTGCTGCTTCACTACCTTAGGATTCAAAGCATGCCAGATGTAATTTTGGAGTTTACAATGAAGATGAAAAGACTTTTTAAGAAACTAAGAAGCTGCCATTGTGATTTTAGGTGATATAAGAGCTTTATTTTTTAAGTTTTTTCCTGTCATTTACCATTTTATAAAGTAGATCAAACCAATATACGAAGTACTAGTGTACTTTGTAATATCCCAATCAATGGAAACATCACATAGTCATACAAAATATTGAACTGAAAAGATCTTGCTAATCATAGTAGTTTGTATATGCCAGACACGCTCACATTACTGATCTTCTCTTAGTACCTACAACCTCATGTCAGTCACACTGACCCAAATGTACAGACCCATGGTGATAACATTAGTACCATGGGAAGGAGAGAACATGACCCTATTTAGTTTCATGCTCCTGTACCTTTAACATGCAAACTATGTTAGCATGGCCACTATGTTCATGTCATATATGCCTAGCATTGGAGATGGACTCATGGCTATCAATAACTGCAAGGACCATGGTCCCATTGTAGATGCATGCACTCCAATCATGACATGGATACATAATATCCATCTGGCCACATCTGGAGGCACAGGCCATGGCTAAATTGAAGTACACCTCATGACTTATGCAGCCCAGAGCGTAACCCAGTCATGCTTGCTTAAAACCGAGGGTCAAACTGGGGACCACCAGCCCACACATATGCCAGTGGGATGAGGCCTGCTCACTTTGGTTGCAAATGATGTTATTCACGGCACATTTAATTGCATACATGTTGCAAATGATGTTATTCATGGCACATTTCATTGCATCCTATTCCAAATCCTTATCCATATCAACCTTGCCAGTCTCTGCCTCCTTTACATTTCTTTGCTTTGATTTCATACTACTACTGGTGTATTTGGTCTCGTATTGACAAGAAACAGCCTCCATTTTACAATATTTTTATGGATCAGATGCTTCAAATCCATCGATATCAATGTGTGAACAACCTAGTGAGCAATTACGTGACAAAATACTTGTCATGTATATGGGTCGAAGTTTTTCAAACTTTGCATTTTGGATATTTTTGTGAAGTACAAACACATGGTTGGGTTTATCTAGAGTTTGGCATTTTTCAGATCTTGGCAGTTTATTCCTCGCAAATGGGCCAGCATCAAATGAATTGAATGAGCTCTGGGGTTAAGTAATGGTTTAATGTGCCAGTGTAGTTGGCCTTTTCCGCCCATTTTTTCTTTTTGTCTTTTTGCTGGTTCAAGGCACTCTCCCATTGTAACCACTGG
>JAQNBH010000002.1:30985261-31043137 GCA_028752905.1 Cladorhizidae sp. MBARI D1340-BT2 | reverse complement strand
GGAAGTGACAGTGGTGGAGAAGATCCATTTGCTTCCTTAGACAAAGAGGATGAAGAACAGATCAAACATAACGAACTCATTGTAGATTCCGATAGCGATTAGGAACTCTTGCCAGCCAACTACTACCTAGCTCAATGTTTGAAATGAAACAATCACAACCACAATGACGCACAAAAAATTTGCATCAGCACAATAGCACAAGACAGGCTTGGCACTGCGCAAGCGCACTGCTTGAAGATCGCAACTTGATTTGGCTGAAATAAATACAAGTCGCCACTTATATTCGAGTTAATACGGTGTATGGTCAAGCACTTGAGTTGAAAATTAATTTTAGGAAATATATTTTCAACCAATGCGCATGACCACATTATACTCACTCACATTTTAGCACCTATAGTAGAGTAGGTAATCGAGCCACTGGTACTAATTCAAGAACGGTTGGGAATTCGTACATGCAGGTTTTGATGTTCCCAAATTTAACTGCCTGTAACTTGGGCTTATATCTATGCAACCTTTTTTTATAAAAAGTGAGCACACAGAGAGAGCTGTCTTTTGAGCTTTATATAAGTTCATAGAGGAAAGTGTATACAATTTATGGAGCTAAAAAGTCGGAACCACAAGTTCTTTAAATCATTTCCCCCCTCCCCCCACGCCCCCTTAAAATTATTTCTAAATGAAGCCTATCATGCCAAAAGAATATGCTGCTTATTGCACTAAGGCCTAGGAACTGGTATCTGCTTATGCCAGTTTTTTTAATTAGAGTTTATTAATTCCCCCTCTTTTGCAATCTCAACTCTCACAGAAATTTTCCTCAATGAGCCCTCATCAGGCTTATGGACCTCAAGCATATTTTTCTGGAATACCTCGATGTCGGTACCTCTCAAAGAAGTACTTCTGTAATCTGTGGGTTAAATTTTTTTATCTTTTCTGGGTATAAAGCAGTAGTTTAAATGGTTCTGTGGTGCTAATATGGGACTTGGGTTCTTGCTGAACATGTGAAAATTGGTCCCCTTGTCCCAACCCAAGACAGCGATCGATAGCCAAGTTGTTCTTCCTCTTCACTTGGTCGATTTGTGAGATCGATGTAGGTGTCTTAAAATCCCTATAACATCTAGTCTAGTTCATCGAATTTGAAAGGGTATTAGAGCATCTTTTTTTAATTTTGCTTCTATACGGTAGAAATTATGCTGATTGAGAGCCCATCTGTAGCAGCTGTTGTGCCTGTTTTTTCCACATTGACCACTGCATGCTTGTTCCCAAGGGCAGAAAGCAACGGCATGCTCATACCAAGCAATGACCAGCCTGAGTTAATATACTCTGTCAATCGTCCATCTGGATCCCTTCTGTGTGCCTATCTCTGTCAACCACACATCCAAACCTTTTGTCCACTTATCAAGGAACACTTGGATGGTTGGGAAAACCTCATTTAGAGCATGTGGAATCTCATGGCTTTCAAGACTCCCTCAGGTCTGTGACAAAGGAATGAATCAATGAACTCTTGGCACCCATTGTGGGTATTCTTCTGGCATGCACTTTTAGAGCAAGCTGGAACTTCTCAACACCTTTAAAAGCAGGGACTATATCATAAAAAATTGTAAATTTGGTTATGACTTTAGAAATCCATAGATTCTCTTTACACTTTATCACATGGACTTGAGTAAAAAAAATAGGTCTCTTGGTGTGTTCTTTTTAGACTAAAATGTAATTCTGTGAATATAGCTGCAGCTAAAGTGGGGCTATTTCAAAATCTGAGTGCCTGATATTGCAACAATTGTGGCTCCTGACTAAAAGTGAAAGGCAGTTGAAATTACTATCTGTGACTAGACAAAGCCCTAATGAATGCTTTCATTAAGCACTATAAAAAGAGTAATTGGTCGAGTGTGTGCATGCACTGAAAATGAATCTTCATTTCTGTACCCTAATTGACCACTTACTCACATTTTAATACCTAGAAATTTTTTGTTGTACAGGATAGGACTTACTTTGGCCACAGATTCTAATTTCAGCTGTCTAGCACTTTCCAATCTGGAGCCACAACTGTTGGAAACATCAGAAACTCGGGGACCCCTACTTTAGCTACAGTTACTTTGATAAAGTTATGCCTATGCAATATATTCAATACTAAATTTGAAAAGAGAGCATAGAGAGAGACCTATCTTTTGAGTTATAAAAAGTGAGTAGAATTTATGTTTCTAACAAAAGTTATTTTTTGTACTGATTTTTATTTGATGTTTATATCCTTCACAGTTTTTTGGTGATAGTATTTGCTGCCAAAGAGGCTCAGAATTTGCCAGAAAAGACTTAAAAAACACCTTTTAAGAAAGCCTTAGTGTTGGCATGAGTGGCTCTCCCTCTGGAACATTCATCTCCTATCCTTGCAAGAAATCTCCAACCACCAAATGGCTTTGTTTGAAGTAAAGGTCATTATGATTGGCAAGCTCCTATTCCAGGAATGCATCCAATTCCATGCATAGCCTTCTCCAGTCAGTAAAGGTCTTCTCCTTCGAGCAGTTGGTGTGTGCTTGGTAAGTGCGGGCTGCACTACCTCTAAGCATTTGTCTAGGTATTGTGGTTGGTCTTCTCCTTCAAAGGAGCTGGTATGGAGCTGGTGGGTGGGTTTGGCCTGGTATGTGACCATTGTCTTCCAACCAGCCTTTGAGGCCACTGATTCACTTTGCTCAACCAGTACTGGCTATTTGGTGATGGTATCCAAGCTTCACCACTATGGCCTACTAATTCTGACCATCTAAATATTATGACACTCTAAATAAGGAATCAGATGGACTATCCAAATCTTATCACCACCAGTATATATTCCTTCCTTATAATAGAAAAATTCGCGTGCAAATACAAGTTACCCATAAGGCACATAAATTATGACTTGCCTATCTCTAAATGGTAAACAGACATCTTTGAATATTGTTTTATTGTGTTTTAGATAGATGGTAAATACATTAACATGCTGGTAAACATTTGTGGGTGTCAATTGCTAAAGCGTCTCTCTGTGTTACCATGGCCCACAGGCTTAAAAGCACAGCGGATGAGCAATAATCCTAGTGGCTCCAGAACCTTCTCCCACCAAAACTCCCTAAAAATACTCTCACAAGCCTGGCCTCAGTCTACCTGCACACATTCTAGTTATTATACTAGCTCTATACATCCGAGCGGGAAACTATCTGTGAATGACAAACAGACATCCTTGAGTTTAATCATTGCTTTGATAAATATACATAATGACTTGCTCAATAATGAACTTAAATTTGCTCCTTGCCTTTTCAGCTGGATGCTAGAGCCTTCATCAGAAATAATTCCTGATGAAGGCTTCAAATTTAAGGGGGATCACTGGTCAAACACGCCAATGTAAATTTTTTCTGCCAATCACATACAGTACAAGTCCCCCAAACATGCTGGTTGTGTTGCATACATCATAAAAAAATCATAACATGAATGCATTATTTGCACACCATAAACGCTAACCAGTGCAATGGAAACCAATGGTAGCAAATGGATAAAACATCCACTTAGTTGTATGGAAGCGCAAGTGCTTCACAATGAAAAAAGAAGCGTCAGTGCACTAGTAAGCTTCAGTATCATAGTGAGTGTTTTTCAAGTCTTCTCTTCCTTCCAGAGCTTTCACTCTTCCCACCTGAAATTTGCAAAAGTCTCCTGTTCCACTTCAAGAAGCAGTGCAGTCAAGTGCTGGCTGCTATCTTGTTCCACAGTCGAGCGTAGGTCTCCCCCATACCTCTTTCTTGCTATGAATGCAGATAGCAAGCAAGAGGTGCAGAGACCTACATTTGATAGTAGAACGAAAGTGCTTCAGGTAGAAGACAGATGCTCGACTGCTGTGCTCTTGCTGAGACCGACGCTCAATTGGAGTACATAACAGGGGACTTGCACTACTTGAGGTTAGAAGAATAAAGGTTCTGGAACTAAGAAAAGGCAATCCTAGCCTTCCTATCTGAAACGGTACAGATGAGCGTCAGAAGCTTTGTTGTTTTGTTTAATTTTTTATTTTATTATAATATGTATATATTTATTTGTAATTACTGCTTTCTATTTTTTTTCCTACCTGGATAACTGTTCAATTATATGATTATCAAATGTTGTTTCAATTCAATTGTTGTGTTCTTTGGGTTGGACCAAAAATATTCTCAGAATTGAAAAAAATGTTCAGTATTATTTTAAAAAAAGAAGGTAATAGTCTCATTTTTGAGTGTCTACCTTCAAATCAACGATTTGAATTGAAGTGGCCTGGCACTAAGGCAGAGCAATGGAATGCCAACTTCATTGAACCTTGGAGAAGGCTGAGGTACTGAGCCAACCTGTCCTCCACAAGTGGCACACGTTGGTTTAGCACCCTCTGGTTTTTCCCAATGAAGAACACTCTATTATATATACCAAAGAGAAGAAAGAAATACACAATCACATTGTCCAATAACATTATTCATTTTGGATGCATAACCACTCTTATATTTTTATCCATCTTCGAATAAAAACATTGTAGAATGATGGTTAGATAGCTGGAAAAATTTGGACAAGTGTTGGTGGAGATCTTGAAAGGTTTAATCGGTGAACTAGGGGTCATCACCAAAATCCTACCTACTTTTTATTCATTGCCAATCAGCATGTTCAAATAACTTTATGAAAAGGGTTAGCTACATTTTTCCTCTCCCACTAACTTCCTATTCTATAACAATCTAACTCAAAATGGCAATAACCAGTTAGAGAGTGCTGATATGCAAACTAACCACTAGTCAAGATAAAGTTTAACTACTTACAAACTTGTGAAATCCCAGCTACTAGCTGAAAAGAGGTCATGACTTTATATCACAATCATACACAGAATCTACTTAGGATAATATCTTTTCAGCAACTTATGTTGGTAGAACAGAAGCTGTCAAACAAAGATGATCCCTTCAAAAGCTCGAAGCAAAGATGAGTCCCAGCTGCTAAAAAATAACTTGTCATGTGGCACAAATCTTGTGTGCTTTGGTGAGCTTGGAAGGCTGCGTGCACACGCTGACCTTTTAGTCAGCATTGCTGTGGCAAAAAAAGTTAAATGTTTGTTAGCTTAATTTTAGTAACAGTTGAAAATAGTAGGCATCTACGTGCATTCAAAATAAATGCAACCGGCATATTTTTTGGACCTCTAATGTATCTTATCCCCTCCATCTGCTTATTCTGTGCACTTTCAAATGTGCCTCAATAGACATATTTTCCTATAAGATATATCCAGCCACATCATATAGTCACTAACAAAACTGCCTATTTTGCCGTCCATGTTCACATCAGGTGATATTTCACCGGCAACGAGTAATTGGGTGAACTCTAACAAAATTATAAAAGTCGCTAACCCCCCAAATTAGTGGCGGTAGGGTCTGTTGTTATCGCAATTACAAATGACTTTTAAGTTTTGACCAGTAGTCCTCCCTTAATTAGGTTAATTATTGTAAATTGAGAAGCCCATTATGTGAACTTAGAGCTCTGTGGTACAGGCCACTTAATAGTCTTTAGTTAAAACTAACATTGACTTTCCAAAAGTTCTGCTATCAACGAATTTCTCATAAGTTACTTCTAAAATCTTTTGCATCACTAAAGACAAGCTGAATGTCCAACTCTTAGGAAAGTACGTTGTTGGTTGCAGAAGTGACCAAAGAGAGCTTGCGATGTTGTGCCTGTGCAAAGTATACCAGAAATGCGGCCACATTCGGCACAATTATGTAAAATAGTGAAAGTGACCCCTTTTGAATACTATAACTGACCAATTAAGCAATTTTTTGGTATCTGTCAGGGAAATCACCTACACACCCACAAACCCTTATGTCAGCCCAAACCACAGAGTCATCAACACAGAAACTACCTGACACAGAAGAACAAGGGACATTGTCAGATCCCTGACACCGAAGAATAATGGACATTGTTAGATAGTTGTGTAGTTATATATATTTGTATCCATATTAGGAATGAACTGAGTAATGTATTTATAACATGTTAGTTAGTATAAAAGAACCTGGCTATTGAACGCAAGAGAGATAAGACTCGAGAATCTAAGAGAAATAGACTGAACACTTGACTGTGATATTGTATTATACTAGTATCTAATATTTATATGTATAACCTACCTATATCTATTAAGGAGCTACAGAAGGAGCGCACCAGTCTACTCAGAAAGGAATAACTGGAGCAGAGTGAACTAGGCAAGGATTAGCCAGGGACAAGCTAATACTTAGGTACCTAGGCACATTCGAGGAATTACCCAGGGAGCTAAAGGGATCAGCTACCCAGAACAGTATCATTAATAGTAGAGGCAGAAAGGCCTTTAGAATGTAGAGGGTAAATTTCCCTGACAGTATCAGAGGTTGTTTCTATTATAATCTGTGAGGCTATACAATCCAGAAACTCTAGAAAAAATTCATGAATGCAGCATTATAGACCCAAATATTTCAAGAGTGGGGCAACTTGGGGTATGGAAAAAAAGAGAGGGGAGTGGAGGGCCTGATACAGTACCACATGGCTTGTAAATTGCAAAATTGAAAATTAGGGGGTGGGTGGTGGGGGAATGAGAATGACACAAGGGAGTGCTAATGCCTCCCCCCTACCTCTCCCTTAAATACACCCTGTGAACCTATTATATCATAGTATGCAATACAATCTGTTATACATTATCACTGATCAAAAGCTAAATGAGATACAACATTGCTTAGAGAAACCGTTCGGTCTGGGACGAAAAAGCATTAGTGTGGTATATATTGTAACCCCCATAGGAAAGTAAACCTTTGGGTTATTTACATCATGATATCAATCTGTCCATGGACTTGAAGGGATTTGAAATACTGACAAAATGGAGAGCATGTTCATTCATATTCACAAAATTACTGAAAAGAAGTTGTTTTGTAGACATTGATTGACCTTTATTCATGCTGATATAGAAGCAGGAAGACCAATGGGAATTTTCATAAAAGCAATCATATTTTGAGGTGAT
Organism: Cladorhizidae sp. MBARI D1340-BT2; assembly: GCA_028752905.1. NCBI lineage: Eukaryota > Metazoa > Porifera > Demospongiae > Poecilosclerida > Cladorhizidae > Cladorhizidae sp. MBARI D1340-BT2. Next base: position 31,036,152 of record JAQNBH010000002.1, on the reverse strand, counting down.
CCAAGATAACAAAACTAAGTTGGAGGTGATAACATCTAATTCTGCATGTACGAGCATAAAAAATGTGTAGCGATGATCCTGGCAAGACAAATTTAGTGTATGAATCTTACACATTCTCAAGAAATATATACAGTGCAACCTCGTTCATCCGAATAGGCCTGTCCATAGGGGTGTTCCGATTGTTCTGATGACTCAAAGTTATTTGTACTATAGATGTAAAGCACTACATATGTTTGATATAACTACAGTGTGTTGCAATAAAATAAACAGAGAAATATTCAGTTAGCTTCTTCTGACTAATGGTGGTGAGCCTTTATTTTTTGGGCTTACAGTATAGTATACTGCGGGCTAGCAATGTACACTGTATTATTATTAAGCCTTTAGACTTATTTGTACACATCTCAAAGCTTGTTTTCACATCCACAAACAGATGTTTGGGTTGGTACTGTATGCTGAAACCAATTTGGAACCAACTGAAACTAAGCTGGCTAATTGCTAACCTCCATTGGGGTTCAGAGTAGCCCTATTTTAGGGAGGTTGCACTGTATATAGCATTGGTAAGAATCTAAATCACAGGATGCCACTTTTCCTGTTTGCCTAAACTGAAAAAGGGAAACAAATATTTTGTCCCATTTCATCTATCTGGATAGGGCATGGTAAGATTAACACAATTATTGTTAATTTTGAACACACCATCATATCCCCTTTTCAATGCTTAGCTATTAACTTACAGACCACTCTACAGCCGCTTCTCGTGTCGAACAATAGTTTCAGTGGTAGAGAGGGAGAAAGAGCGACCAAGGAAATACGCTCGTGACCACGAACTTTGCGACTCAAGTGACGAGGGGGCTATAAATATTATACATCCTGCTACAAGAGCTCGAGCGAAGCACTGAGTCCCTAGGCGTGCGTACTGATGTAAATGCAAGGGTTCAAATTGAAATTTTGCTCAAAGTATTGTCCTCATAGCTGCAGGCCTACGGGGGGGGGGGGGGGGAACGCATGCAATATATATGTATTAGAGTCCCTGTATATTATAAGAGTAGTGCCAACTGAGCGGCGGCCGCCATTTTCTTTGAGAGAGAAGTGACATTCTGTATGGAAGCAGCAACTCAGTAAAATTACATTATTGTATTAGACGCTGGGAAGCTAGCAATAACTTGTTCCCAAGCAATTTTCTATGCTAAGGATAAACTGGAATGGCCAAACAACAGACATTTGATAGCTCACTATTTTATTAGTGCCCTTGCCAAGCACTGAGACTTGACTTCTCATGGGACCTTGTAAATCTAGGGCCATTATTTGATCTTGTTATATTTCACTGTTAATATTTCACTATTATGTGTAATAAATAATAGTTGGTTTTTCATCATATATACAGCAATTTGATTTAATGAATTGAGGGGGGAAAAACACAAACAAGTTAAGCCATATTTTCCACAAGTTTTCTCACGGCCATACTATTACTGCTTGTTCTCACTTCCAAACAGGGCAAGAAGCACCATTTTCAAGATATTCATGGGTTTTTGTGCATTTTCCTGCTTTGCCAACAGTAAAAAAACCGCAAAAATTACAATTCTTGACAGAAAAAAGTGGGGAAATGTTGAATTTTGATCTCCAAAAACTGCTCCAAATTCAGATTCTTATGCTTTCTGTAGCTTGCATGGCATTTTCCTCAACCAATATCAAATTATACTTTAGGTAGAAAAAGGACTATCTCTGTACGAGAGAAAAAAGTTCAGAGAACCATTGATGAGAGGAAATGAGACGAAAGCCCCACAAAATTGTTTGGACCCCCAAACAATTAGAAACAAGACAATTTATAAACCTTCCAGAGTTATGTTTTTAATGCATATATACACCAAAAATGGCCTTCAGCCACTACAAAACAATTATCTGCAAGTGATAAACTTCACTACTCTGTATTTGATGACCTAGGAGAACTATGGTAAGAATATGAGGCAAAAATTAAACTTGGCACTAAGCCACACACTGTAACACCCCAAGACAAAATGGAATTGAAAGGCATGATATCCAAGTTAGACAAATGAACCCCCTGATGTCCACAATGATTGTTGTTCCCAAGAATTCAAGTCAAGGATTTGAATCCTCTAAACAGATTCAACTTGACTTCATTAAGTGGATGACATGTGCGACATCCAGAGGTGCAAATGAGTTCAGCAAATTTCTAATTGCTTTTGGCGAATTACTTTAGCCAAATCCTCAAGAGACTCATCACCACACACACACACATTCACAATACCAGGACAGTTCAGTTTAATTCAACATATTATGGAATCTACTGAAAAAAGATGTTTATGATCCAGTCTGGACTCAGTGTTTTTCAATGCCTGATGAGAGGTGCTGCGGTTTTGGAGTCACAATGTACAACTAGAGGCTCATACCCAGACTTCCGAAAAGGGGGATTCCCCAACACTGGTGTTTTATAATCTTTACCTAATTGTACAGTAAAGCCTATAGCTGCCTCGTATCAGGATTTTGTATTCTACATTATGTTTTCTGACCCCGCATATATACTAAAGAACATGTTTCGGTTACGGAACATCCAGTTTCCCAAGGGGTCCATAACTCTGAGGTCCTACTTTATATATTATATAAGATATTACTTTTTTTTTTATCCAAAAATATATAATAATAATAATAATATTATTATAATTTTTTTTTTAGCGAATTTGTTATAGCTCTTTTTCCCCTTTTCGTACTGAATAAATTAAATATCGGACAAGGCTTTACATATAGTTTATAGAACCCCCTTCCCCTCAAGTTAAAAAGTTCAAAAGTTCAAAAGTTCATGTGAAGACTAGGGAAATGGCTCGTCCCCAACCCTGATGGCAAAGATCCCATTACTGAGGCTGCATTCCCATGCTGCACAGCCACAGAAATCCGTTGAAGAAGATGTTGATGGGAGTTCTCTTCGTAAGTCACTGACCTCTGGCGGCGTCCCAACACCCTGAAGAATGCCTTTGCTTGAGGCCTAAAGGATCCACACGTCTCTACTGCCATAGGTACAAACTTGTATGCCGAGTCCAGGTGGGCGTACTTCTCACCCTTCAAAATCTCCACCTGGGCTGCCACTGCACCAGCCTCAGTGACTGCAGCCAAAAGGTTGGATGGGGCAAAGGTGTCACTGCAGGTTGCATCCCATACCAAGAGTCTACCACTTGACCATGGAATGATGGATATGCCATCAGGTTCCTATCCGAGTGAATATATGGCATTCTCACGTGACAAAAACGTGGCTACTGCGTTCGATACGAAAGAGTTATGGCAGCTGGTTGGACTTGGGAGGAGACGAAGGCTTTGATAGGAATCTGGGGGGATGAGGATGTTCAGGCTCAGATAGATGGTGTGGCCAGGAACAGGTCGGTGTACCAGCGCTTTGCCCAAGCCATGACAGACCTGGGACACGAGCGGACGTGGCAACAATGTAAAACGAAAGTAAAGAACCACACCCAGAGGTATAGGAAGGTAAGCTTTTTGGTTTTGACCGTATATCTATAAGCATTTTAAGCTTTTGGGTTTTGCTGGCTGGCTGGTTTAATCATTTTAGCTATAAGCTTTTGGGTTTTGCTCGCTGTTTTACAACTATCTACTAGTAAATACTAGCTAGCTCTGTGGTCGATGGATCTTATCAGTGTGGTTATAAAACTGTCTCTCTTGTCAGGTGAAGGATGGCAATAAGGTGTCGGGGAAAGGGAGGATTATATGCCCCATGTATGAGGAGATTGATGCCATATTGGGCAGTCGGGCTGCCTCTTGCCCCCCTCTTGTGGTGGAGAGCAGTGAAGCTCAGCAGGAGCAGGAGCAAACGTCAGGAGGGGCATCACAAGTGGTGGATGACAATGGTATGTCTAGTGATGAGTATTGGTAGAAAACTCAATGTTTATTTATCGTTAGATATGAGTGGACCCTCCCCTGAAGCAGAGGATGAGGACTCCTCTCACACAGAAGGTAATGATTTCAATTTCAACAGTAACTTTTTAATTGTGTTTTGTTTGCATTACCTGATATATAGCCATTTCTGCTCCAAGCCTGCTTGTGGAGGGAACAAGTGACACTGTACCCTCTTCTCAGCAAAGTAATGTTATTATTTTTATTTTTTAAACAATATTAATGATGAATTTAATTTATTAGGTACCTCGAGTTCTCAGCACAGAAGAGAGGCAGTGACGGCTCGAAAGAAAGGTTTGTATTTAGAAGTTTGTACAATACAGTGTTAACTATTCCTTTTAAACCGGTGTAGGACAAAAACGCCGGCATGAAGGCAGTGGGCTGAGGGAGCTTGCTGCAATCTTCCAATGGGCAGAGGAGCGTGCAGCTGAGAGGGAAGCAGAACTGCAAGCGAGGGAGCTAGCACTAGAGGCGAAGAGGAGGGAAAGGGAAGAGAAGCATGAGGAACGCAGGATGGCCATGTTCAGCACTATAATGCAGTATTATCCTCCACCATCCACATACCCTCCTAATAGTTTCCACACTTCTCTTCCCCCCCGCCCACCCTTTCCCCTTGCACCTTTCCCATCTCAACCACCACCACCAACTTCTTTTTCATCTCCTAACTTCCCTCACCACTATTCACCTTCACCATAGCTTATTATTGTGTTATTCAATTTTATTTATATAGTATGATAAACCATTCTGATCTGCTAATTGTTAGTACAGTCTCTGATGGCATCTCTGATGGCTGTAGTTGTGTCACTGCTTGCTGCTGAGGTTGATACACTTCCACTTGCACTGCCTTCCTGATTGAGCCAGTTATCTTGACAATGATCACCATAGATCTCACACACGTTGTGCAATACTATGCATGAACTAACAATGCTTGGTACATTGGCCAAGTTCGAGTCCATTCTCTTCAGTAGACATCGCCACCGGCCCTTTAACCGACCAAAAGCATTCTCCACCACCATCCTTGCCCTGCTTTGCCCATAATTAAAGTTCAGTTCTTCTGGTGTACTGCTAGATGTTTCCAAGTAGGGTTTCATCAGCCATGGTAGAAGTGGATATGCTGGACCCAGAACAACAAGTAGCACTTCAACGTCATTGAAGAGTTTTGTCCAGTTGGGAAACAAAGACCCATTTCTATAAAATGCCGAATTAGCAAAAACACGTGCATCATGTACCTGCAAATAGTGAGGGAAGCACAGATGTGTATATTTCACATAAAGGACACAAAAGAAATGGAATTACTTTATTTGTATCCATACATTTCCAGGCCAGCCGATGTTGACATCTATAAAAACACCACGACTACTGCCTGTATCAGGACCGAATAATACCCTTTCCTGTTATAATAGTCTGATGCAATTTCTTGTGGCTGGATGTGAGAGCCATCAATTGCTCCTACAGTTTGAGGAAATCCCCAGCGATGCTCAAATCCATCTACCACTTCTCTCAGGTTGTCTCCTTGAGGGTTTCTAACATAATGTGGCATCAACTGACCGGCTATTACATCGCAAGTATCCAGAACTATCTCCCCCACTGTAGAGCGTCCAAGCCCAAACAATTCTGCAATAGTCCTAAACTCTACATTTGTTCCGAGGTGCCAAATGGTCACAGCAAGCCTAGCCTCCACACTAACAGGTTCCTTGAACTGTGTACTCTGGCTTTCAAGGTATGGCCTCAGCTCATCACACAGGATCAGAAATGTTTCTCTGGTCATCCTCAAGTTCTCACGCCACCAACTTGTACCATACACTCCACCTATCACATTTTCCCACCACTCCTGATTCCTTGGCTTGCTCAACATTCTTCTGCTGCTGATACTTTTCCTGCTATGCAACAGAAGACAGGCCAGTCGCATTCTGCTTCTCATTCTGTATGTTTTAAGGTTGTATTGTTGCTGCACACTGCTGGCTGGCAGACATTATTATTACTATCATTAGCTATTCTCCTTACCTGGCATTCCTGGCTTGAATGATCCTCCTCATCCTTCTTCTCCTCCTTTGTTTCATCATTATTGCCCTTCTCTGGCACCTATTCTGCTGATGTTGTTTAGCAACAGTGGTTATATAATATAAAAAGAACACACAGAGCCAGGACGTATCCATCTTCAAGTACAAGTACACTAGCAGCAGTCATGTGAGCAATACCAGCTGTCATGTCATGTGACATGCAGCAGCTGCTTGGAGGTGTAAAATGCTTTTAATTGTGGTTGTTAATTTTTGCAGTGCTGACAGGATTTATCCAGATCAAATCTAGATCCCACTTATCAAGATCAGATCTAGGTCAATAGTGGTCCCAGTGTGGACATGCTTGCGAGAAGGAGGGCACAGGTGAGTGGGTGTACACATATCACATGCATGTCACATGACTATTATAATAGTGCATGTATGATGTTAGCTATGATGGAAATGTTCTTTATGGATGATAGGGTGTACCATGCTCTTGCCTGTTTGTCACATGCCAGTCACATAGTTTGCCTGTATCTAATTGGTAATAGCATTTCCTGAGGGGGAAACGCTAAGAAAGTATCCTAGGAGGATCCTAGTCTAGTGAAACCTAGTAATAAGGATATTATTCACTAGAGAATTAAGTCCCTTGGTATGCTTAGCTTGTATCACATGGGAGGGGGACAATCTTCACTTAGGAGGGATATTATTCGCTTGTAAACAATATCCTATAGAAACAAACTACACAGTACTGAGAGGGGGGAGGGGGATGTAGATTGTTAACTATGAGAGCAGTTCTACAATACCAATCCATTGCATGTGCTCTAACATTCTAGTGTTGGGCAATCGATCAGGTAGCTATTATTAGTGCATAGCATTGAATGGTGAGCTAAGGTGAGACGAAGAAATATAAGGGGAAAAAACAACCAAAAAGAGACAAAATATTTTAGCCTGATACTATACTGGATAAAACTTGAAATCTTATTGCACTGCTCTAGACACTCTCCTAACCCATAGCTGAAGCCCTAATACCCATGGGCATTGAGCATTACCTGTGAAACTAGAGGAATACCCAAACCAAAACATTTATTATGGAATTAACCATCAATAAAGATGGAGAGTTTCTCGTCATTAATTTGACTGAGCCATTTGCCACATCAGCTATTATTAAACAGAACTTGGGTGATCTGATTTTTCATTGTGAATAATATTTCTAAATGATTTGTCTTTACTAGTTTACATTCCTTTACCGGAAGAACATATATTGTGATTTTTAATCGAGCACTATAGTATTATGATGAAGTCATATCACTTCACAATCCTATTTTTTCATTTCTCACCATCCATGATGTCACCAATTCATGCTTAAAAATAAAGCTGTCCACTAGGTAATTTCACAAAGAAGCATGCTACTTCATCAGCAATTTGCATCATAATAATTATTGTTTCCTTCTTAAACAAAGCAACATTTATCTACAAAGAGTGTTTGCAGCACATTGTGTTTTGGATACTGTTTGGTTATAAGCACAGTTTCTTCTTTTGACTTCTCTGTCATAGCATCTACTCTATCATAAACTTGGCCTCAAACAAATTGTGGCTCCTGCTGTCATGAAGTCAGCTGCTGTAGTAGCTAGATACTTGCTATAGTATTACACACTCAAAGCAGATTTACACTAATCAGCAAATACTGAATCTATAGATGTTGTTACAGTCTCTTGTTTAGCAGTTGTCTGGTTGGACCAATGTAATACTCTATGCAACCTATACACCATATCTGGTAGATCACACCATATTTGTCTTCCTTCTTATTTGGTAGTGGGCATAGCTTTAAGGAGTAAAGGTTTCCAAGAAGAGAGACATCTACACAGGAAGAAAGCAGGAGAGTTTGCAGCTAGTTCTACACCAGAATCATTTTCGGATCAGGAAGTGCCTTGATGGCAGAACTGAGCATGTTTTATCTGCTAGTATTTACTCATGCATTGTGTACCGCATCCCTTACAACTGTGAGAAGTACTACATAGGGGAGAGAAATAGAAGACTGAAGACCAGAATGAAAGAAACATCAAGATGCATGCATACATAAGACAATAGATAACCTATTATTGGTGGTAGGAAGCCACCATCTTAGACCAGGCCAGAAGACTGAAGGAACTGTTGGTGAATGATTGCACATCACCCTAACACCAAAATGTGAGCTGTTCAATCAAGATTGTGGAAGCAGCTTACTTGGCTGTTGGGTGGCCACTCTCAAGCAACTGAACTTTACACGACTACCACCTGTTAGTTAGTTCTCATTCTGTTTTAATGTATTTATTTGGTATTGTTGTTTTTGTTCAATTATTAATTATTTTTGCCAAATTCGGTTCATGTGTTGGATGCATTAAAGAGGGCTTGGTTTTGTCACATGGTGGATAGCTTGCTACTAAACTCATACGAGTTTTAGCATCTCTTTATTCATGATGAGAGCATCTAGTCAGAACATTGAGAGAGTAAATTTAATGTTGATTATTGTGAAGGTCATTGTAATTATAATAATAATTATATCTATATTATTATAATAATTATAATAGTAATTATAAGCAACAACAACAACAATTATAATAACAACAACAAAAATGACGACGATGATGATGATGATGATGATAATAGTGATAATAATAAAATAATAATAATCAGCTTACTTCTTCACACATAACCAGCTCATGCCCACCCACTTCTCCCATCTCTACTTCTTGTACTGTGGCATCCTCTTTTTTCCTCCCCAGCTCTACCCAGTGTTTTGCCATCACCTCCAACACCTCGACTTCCTCCTCTACCATCCTTCCCTCTTCATCTCGCACTCCTTTTATCCTTCTCTCCTTCCTCTTTGCTCTTAAATCATTCCAAAACAGCTTACAACTAGTCCCACCCTGCTCTCTAATCTTCTTTATAGTTCTCTTCCTCAATTCCTTCTTCTCTATCCTAATAGTTTTTTTCACTTCCTTTCTTACTTCTCTATAGTCATCCCATAGTTGTCTTAATGTAGCCTCTCTCTCCCCTCTCTTCCTGGCTTCCCTTAGCCTCTTACATTTCTCCTTCCTGACACCAATCAACCACTCCACATCCCCTGACCACCATCCCTCTGACCTGTCTGTAATCTTCTTCCTTCCAATTCCTTTCTCCGCTGCAGCCAAAACTTTCTCCTTCCACCTACCCCACACCTCTTCAACTATGTTTCCTCCCAACTCTTGCTCAAGCTCTCTCACCTCCTCTTCCCACCCCATGAACATTTCCTCCACTGCCACCTGATAGTCCATCCAGTCTAGCCTATTGTCAACTCCAACAACCACCTTCCATTACTGTTTGGGTTGTCCTCCACTCCTAATCCTATCTTTGCATTGAAGTCCCCCATCATAACAACATCGAACCCTTTCTCTTCATACTTCACCACATCCTCCTGCAATACCTCAAACAATACCTCCGTCTCACTCACCTCCTTCTGGGTTCACATACACTACCCCTACCATGGTTTTTCTTCTCCCCGCTCCGCTTAACTCCACCCACAGCAAACCTTCTCTTGACTTCCTCATTATTATTATTATTATTATTATTATTATTATTATTATTATTATTATTATTATTATTATTATTATTATTATTATTATTATTATTATTATTATTATTATTATTATTATTATTATTATTATTATTATTATTATTATTATTATTATTATTATTATTATTATTATTATTATTATTATTATTATTATTATTATTATTATTATTATTATTATTATTATTATTATTATTATTATTATTATTATTATTATTATTATTATTATTATTATTATTATTATTATTATTATTATTATTATTATTATTATTATTATTATTATTATTATTATTATTATTATTATTATTATTATTATTATTATTATTATTATTATTATTATTATTATTATTATTATTATTATTATTATTATTATTATTATTATTATTATTATTATTATTATTATTATTATTATTATTATTATTATTATTATTATTATTATTATTATTATTATTATTATTATTATTATTATTATTATTATTATTATTATTATTATTATTATTATTATTATTATTATTATTATTATTATTATTATTATTATTATTATTATTATTATTATTATTATTATTATTATTATTATTATTATTATTATTATTATTATTATTATTATTATTATTATTATTATTATTATTATTATTATTATTATTATTATTATTATTATTATTATTATTATTATTATTATTATTATTATTATTATTATTATTATTATTATTATTATTATTATTATTATTATTATTATTATTATTATTATTATTATTATTATTATTATTATTATTATTATTATTATTATTATTATTATTATTATTATTATTATTATTATTATTATTATTATTATTATTATTATTATTATTATTATTATTATTATTATTATTATTATTATTATTATTATTATTATTATTATTATTATTATTATTATTATTATTATTATTATTATTATTATTATTATTATTATTATTATTATTATTATTATTATTATTATTATTATTACTATTACTATTACTATTACTATTACTATTACTATTACTATTACTATTACTATTACTATTACTATTACTATTAACTATTACTATTACTATTACTATTACTATTACTATTACTATTACTATTACTATTATTATTACTATTATTATTACTATTATTATTATTATTATTATTATTAATAATAATAATAATTTTTATAGATTTTACAACAATCATTTATTTCTGAGTCATCATTAGGGGAAGAATTTTTAAACTAATATTTAAACCAATAAGGCGATATTTGTAATTTTATGAAAAATCTCCAAGGATAAACTTAGTTGCTCTTTTTTGGATCTTTTCCAATGGGAGAAAGTCTTTCTTGAGATGAGGGTGCCAGATTGGAGAGGCATATGTGAGTCAAGATTTTACTAGAGTGAGGTAAAGTTGTTTCTTTGCACTCACAGCATTGCAATGATGGAAAGCATGTCTAAGAAACCCCAGGGACTTGTAGGATTTACCATGATACATGGAGATTCCATGATAGATCAGATGTAATAAGAACTCCTAAATCTTTGGTGAAGCTTTTTCTGGTAACGACCGCTTCTTCAATGAGGTAATCAATGTTGTACAATTGGTACAGAATCTCATAAGATTGTACTTTTGATTATTGAAGAGGAGTTGCCAATCTTTCGACCACTTGGAGAGAGAAGTTAAATCATCTTGTAAAGAAGCTGTATCAGATGGAGAATTTATTGACTTAAAAAAGTAGTCCTAGAATCATCAGCATAGAGAGCGTAGATTAGGTTGAGGTGCAGGAAGGAATATCATTAATGTAGTTCAAGAACAGAATGGGATCAAGAAAACTTCCTTGGGGGACACCAGTGATTACAGGTAGGGGCAGAGAATTGGCCATCAAGGAACACTTGTTGAGACCTGGAAGAAAGGTAGGCCTTAAACCAGTGCCATAGATTACCAGTGATACCAAAGGACCATAACTTATAGAGAAGCTCATTATGAGGAACCTTATCGAAGGCTTTACAGAAATCAAGATAAATAACATCAACTTGAGATTTTTCATTTAGTGAGTAATTGATAAGATTAGTATATTTAAGTAGTTGCTGAGTCGTAGAACGAGCTTTCAAAAATCCAAATTGTGACTAGGAGATGAATTTCTCTACAAAGACAGCCATTTTGTTATATATTAGTCTTTCGAAGATACGGACGATGGTACTTAAAAGAGAGATGGGCCTGTAGTTAGTGACGATTTATCACCTGATTTATATATTGGAATAATGGGAGGAGGAAGTAAATGGAAAGAGTACGCTGAATTTTTATAAATCGGCAAAGAATGGTGCAGTGGGGGAGAGGTATGTGAGGTCCATGCATGGTCAGGAAGGAGTGCGGTTGCTATTTCAACTGAGGACAGCATCAGCTGGGTTGTTAGAGGGTAAGAAGAGATGTGGGATAGTTAGGGATGAGAGGTGTTTAGTTTGTGATAGTGGTGCAGGGGAGGATGTGGAACATTTTTTGGTGATATGCGGGAAATTTGAGAGGGATCGGCTGGTATTGATGGATGAGGTGTGCAAAATTGTAGGGGCAGGACAGTGGATGGATGAATTTAGAAGAATGAGTAAGGATGGAAAGGCGGCATTGCTTTTTGGGAAAGATGTGGAGGGAGTAAGTGATGCAGTGATGGAGGAGGTGGACGAGTGTGTTAATATGTATTGGTTAGGAAATTGGCGGCAGAGGAAAAGGAACGGTTGTATGGTGAGCTGAGGAATGATCTTTGGTCCCTTCCCACCCCCCACTCCTTGAGCAGTGGGATATTCATAATTACTATTACTATTACTATTACTATTACTATTACTATTACTATTACTATTACTATTACTATTACTATTACTATTACTATTACTATTACTATTACTATTACTATTACTATTACTATTACTATTACTATTACTATTACTATTACTATTACTATTACTATTACTATTACTATTACTATTACTATTACTATTACTATTACTATTCTAATGGAAGTTAGGAGTGAGTTCCAAAGAGCTGTGGCAGAGGGAACAAAGGAAGACTGCATGGATGCAGTGTGGGAGAATGGGATTATGATGTTCGATGGGTGGTAGAGCCGAGTAGGAGCTAATAGTCCGGTTGCCAAACACCTATTCTTTGAAGGACCTGGAATTTTGTGACGCATAATTGTTTTCAGTGGATTTTGAGTCTTTGAAGGGTCCAGATTGATAATCCACCAGGTGCCACTCTGTCACCATTGTGGAATTTGAGAAATTCAAGATGGCCGCCAAGATGGCTGACACTCACCTGTAAATCAACATATTATCAACATGAATTTTTCATATTTTAATTAGAATTTTATCGTTTTCAGGTCAAAGATGTGAATGTAGGATCAGATGAGCTAGGACAATGGTGAGCTAGGTAACTAACAGGTGAACTATGCAACCACAAGCTATTGGACAGTGGAGCATACATATCCCTTTGCTTTTATCTGGCTCTGAAGAGGTGTGAAGGATTGACATTCAAATCATTAGCAATCATGTAATTTGTGTGCAGCACGTGATTTGTGGTTAGGCATGCTCAGACCTGAAAAAACATGTTGTGTGCAAGCTCAAGCCTGCAAGACTTGAATCCTTTGATGGGTGTTTGTGGCTAGTGCAGGTTTCTGCGGGAACTTTTTATGTTAGTATATGAAGACTGTGATGTAAGTTAGTCAGAGTTGAGCTATTCTGAGTCTGTTCCTGTCTTCGTTTTCTTATCTTCATAACTCTATTGGACCTTCATTGCTCTACCCAAGCTAGCTGAACGGCAGCTATGATTCCATCACACATAGATTGGCAGGGGTGGATCTAGGAATTTTGGATTGGGGGGGTTGATGAACTACTCACGGCCATAGCCACGGGGGTTTCCATGTTGCCCGGAAATCCTTTCTTTCCTGAATCATGATCAGATCATTAATCTTTTGCAAGAAAGCACCGTCCTGCATTTCTCTTGGCAATTATATAACAAGACATATTATCACCAACATTATTATAACAAGAAATGTAAAATTGAACATGGTATCCTTTAAAAAGAATTGTGAGTAATAGTGCAAGTGCTCAGGAAACCCCCTTACTTATTCCGGGCTATGGTCCTGGCTGCCTTCCTACTAACAACCTAAGGAAGATGCTGGGGTGGATCCAGGAATTTTAGAAAGGTGCAGGGGTGCCCATGCACACTGTACTGTGTAATGAATAAGAATATTTATCAGCTTAAAAGAACAGCAACTAAAGATAAACAGGAAACTATTTTCAGTCAATAAATAGTGAAGCTTGAAAGAGCCTTCTCGGGTGACACTGCACAAAAGCATGGCAGATATCATCAACTGACACTCTTCACTTCATAGTTCATGGCTATTACAGCAAGATCAGAAAAGTGTTGTTCAGTCACAAAGTCGACCTTGTATATGTCTTTATCCTCCTGAGTAAACTAAATGATCGTTCTGCTTCAGCACTGGTGATAGGCAGAGTGTAAGCAATGACTAGTAAGCAATGAATGTTTGGGAAACTATCAGAGTCACATGAGCTAAGAGCTAGGAGAAGATTGTTGGGGATGGTAGCCTCATCTTTGTCTTGCTTATGCTCCCACAATGATTGCCATCTTCTTAGTTCACTTTTGAGAGACAAGGAACATGGAAGATCTTGTTCCCAGTACAGAAGGTCATCTATATGTTGTGATAGTAGTGAACACTCGGATTGCAGTTGAGCACTGAAGGCACAAGGCACAAAAGTATATGACTTTGTTTTCCCTCACCTTGAAATCTTTCCTCCAACTGGTTAATGAATGAATCCAGCACTGGTATAGCAATGACTCTCTTGTAATGCTCTTTTGCTGATTGACTTGGAGTGTTGCTTCGATTGCATTGAATGCTTGTCTTTCTTGGAACACTCTCACTCACACCAATTGACTCAGCCAGTTCAAGTACCTCACAATACAAGCTAAAAACGGTGTCAATAGTCTTTCTGAGGGTTTTCAAGCATTCAATCGCTTCAGTAACTTTGTTATAGGCATCATATATATCTTGATCCTGCTTCTGAAGTTTTGAAGCAAGTATTTTTACTTCATCAAGAACATTCAAGGTGCTTATAAAAACAGCAAGAGTTTGAAAAGAAGAGAGAGCAGCTTTCAGACCTTGTGCTTTCACTCTTGTCTCAGTATCCCAATTCCAGCTCCCATCTGATGAGCCTAAATTTGGGTAATCAGTAGGACACAAAATGGCATCTAAGAAAGTGATAAGTGGCTCATACATTTCAAGAAACATTTCAAAGCATGTATGTCTCTCCACCCATCTTGTCTTGCACATTCCTGGAAGCTTTCTTGCTTTTGAAGAAGACAAGAATTCATTGACTGTAAGTTCAAAAAGGTTTTGTCTCTTAGGGCTGTGAGCTAAAAAGAAGTATGTTTCATTTATAACTAAAATCAAGTTTCATACTTCCTGAACAAGACATGCTCTGGCAATTGAAAGATTAAGGCAGTGTGAGTAGCAGTGTGTGCACAGAGCTAGTGGGCTGACCTCCTTGACTTTAGATTGAACTCCTGCAATGCCGGATGACATCACAGATGCCTCATCATAAGCTTGCCCTCTAATTCTACAGGGATCTAAAGAAACTGAAGGACTAGAAACTGTTTCAAGAATCTTTCTTGAAATGGATGAAGCATTGGCTCAGTCCAAGTAGACGAAGCTAATCAGGCCCTCCTTGATATGAGGATCAGTGGGGGAGGACATATCAACATACCTGAAGCACACAGAAAGAATCTCTTGATTAGAATGAGGATCTGTGGCTTCATCAGCAATGATGGTGAAAGGCAATTTTTTTCCTCGGAGCTGTTCAGTTATATGCTCTCTAATTTTAGATGCATATATGTGAATAACTCATTTTGAATGGTCTTGTTGGTATACTTCGCGTTCCTTTTAGCTGAGAGAAGGTGTTTGTTTAGGAGGTTATCTGTCTTAGCCAAAAGCTGAAGTGTGGCTACAAAATTGCCCCTGTTGAGATCTTCATCTGAGAAATCCACTCTGTAGTCAGAGTGGCCTCTGAATGGTAGTGCTTGCTTTGCCAAAAACTCTACAGCCAAAACGATCTGCTGGAGAACATGCCTGTTCTCTTCAGCTTGTTGGTTGCTCTGTTTCAATAGCCTTGTATCTATCCTTTCATCTGGTTGGTAAAAATTTCTGAGAAAAAGGTCTACCCTCTCAGCTGCATGGCAATGCATTTGAGTCTGATCATGGCATACAAGTACACCATCCTTGCCAAGTGCTTTTGAATATGGTTTCTGGTATGGGGACAAAACTAACAAACCAGAATGATTGCCAACTCCAGAAACACTGCCTCTACCCGGCTGCTCTGGAAAAACTATACAATATCTGCAAAGACCACCTGCAAGAACAGTGCTGTATGAAAGCCAAGGAAATTGTACTAACCATCCAAGCTGGAAGGATACACTCCGGGTTTTTCCTACTTTGGTAACCTGATGTGAATGAAGATGATCAGAAGAAGAAGGTTTGGAATGATGAGAAAGATATTGCTTCTTACGATCATCTGCTAAGCTTATCCCAGTTACCTTGAGCGGCTTCAACTATTGTCCCTAAGTCCACCTGTCCACTAGTTGACGGAACTACACTGAGTGATACAGTCATCGTATCAATTGTTGCTGAGCATAACTGAGAAACAGTAGTAGGCATTGACAAGGAAGAGCTCGATGTAGTGGTTGTGACTGTCATTGATGGTGATTGAACAAATAAATCTATATCAGTTGATGCACTCGAGTTACCATCATCAGCAGTCGTTGACACAGGGATATGGGACCCAGACTCGATTCTACATTAATTAGAAGGCTATTATAAATTGAGCATTCAACTGTTAACCCTTATTGTTCATAATTATACTAGCTGTATATTGTATCTTACCTTTTAAAAAAAGTTGTCAGCTGGGTGCAATCCCTGGGTGATGGCCTCATTCTACTTCCAGACATGGCAATGTTGATGGCAGATGCAAAATGAACTATATCATGCACAGCCACATTCCAGGAGTGTTGGTTTACTAGAATTTCATTCATATTTAACAGTTTGTAGTTTAACCAAAGTGTCTATATCTAACAAAGTGTCCAAGTGTCTATATCTAACAAGTGTCTATATCTAACAAAGTGTCTATATCTAACAAGTGTCTATATCTAACAAGTGTCTATATCTAACAAAGTGTCTATACTAACAAAGAAACTGGCTAGTGTTTAGAACGTTATGGGGGGGTTGCAACCCCAGAAACCCCCCCACCCTGGATCCACCCCTGATTGGTGAGAAGCTATTATAATATCATGGTGATTGGGTGCTGCCATATGGATGCCAATGTAGAATACCAAAGAAGTAATCTTGTATTTATCATCTTATTCTTTCCAGAAAGAAGTACAAGATGACATCGGAGTGTTTTTTTAGTGTGGTAATCAATCAGAAAACCTGATTACATCTGGAGCAACAAGGATCAGGAGCATCATCGCTGCCAGTCACCAGCGAGGTGACAACCTTCATGAGGAACTCCAAGTCCATTTGGATGAAGATTTAACTTTTACCATCAAGTGCCACAAAAGCTGTTTCCTCATCACATCAAGAACCACATACAACGCCAGGTGGTTGGAGTAAAACGAAGGTTAAAAAGAAAACCTCCACCTCTGAAGAGATAATGCCATTCAGAGTTATCTTCGTTTGTTTTTAAATTGCACTGCATATTCTGTGGAGAAACATGTAGTCTCAAATCTGACCCACGCAACCTATCCAGGTGGCGAGCTGCATATCTTTGTACAACAGCAAGCCGTGGCACTGGATTGTCATTCAAAGATTCAATCCTTGAAGTCTGTGGTAGACTGAAAGATGCATGGGCAAACCAAGTTGAAGTAAGACTACAAGGTGCAACCAGTGATCTACACGCAGCAGAGGCACGTTATCATGACAGCTGTCGGAAGAACTTCATGCTCTTCAAAATAAAAGAAGCCAATACATACGCCTCCACAAGTGATACTGATTTGGCATTTGATAAGCTTGTGGAAGACATCATTAGCAACAAGTTAAATATTTGGACATCTAGCGAGGTGCATGAAAGGTATTTATTGCATGGTGGCAAAGGATGCCGCAAAGCTGTCTTTGCAAAACTGCAGAAGCATTTTGATGACAAATTGGTTATTTTCCCTGCTCCAGGACTCTCCAGTCTTTTGGTGTTTCGTGATACAGTTCCAAGTGTGTTCAAACTGACAATGAAATGATCCATTAAAGCAATTCACAGAGAGTGTAAAAATCTTGTGCATGATAAAAACAAGTACACCATCCGGGTAGACAAGCAGACAGGGATTAATTCTGTTAGTGCAACCCTTATCTCTCTGTTAGAAAATCTGTCAGATGATCCCTGGTTCAAACTGCCATCAATAGTTATTGGGAATATCATCACAAGTGCATTAAAAAATCAGCCAACACCACTTCAAATTGGACTTGTTGTTACCCTTGGCAAGAAAAGCCTTGTGCAACAATTTCATGATCTTGCATCTGTTGCTCATAATTATGATGAACTATTGCAAGTCATCAGATATGGGTCTGGTGCAAGTCATTGCAGATAACTTTGATGCCAATATCACCTCACCCAATGGAATAAAGTCAACCCATGGTTTGGCCCTACTGATGACACAGGTATGTCCAAACACTGAGGAAGGTCAGGAAGACACTACAATCAAAAGACTCAAGAAGGAAAATGTCAAGGATTCTACACCATCTGGTATACCAATCTCCTTACGATGGCCCAAAAAAGCCTGAAATGCCAGAAGAAGTTTTAAAGAAATGTGTTCTTCCTCTCAAAGTGTTAGCACAACAAATAATCCTTGTTCAAAGATCAAAGTTTCATGATTTTGACTTTTTGAGGAGTATTCCTTCTGCACCAGAGTTTGGTGGTTTCAACACTAAGCTTACAGATGCAGGGACAGGGACTAAAACCTCGTACCAAAGCAATGTACACACCGCTGATTGACACGACTCCTTCAGACCCAACTACAATGAAAATTGCTATACTGGAGGCCAAGAGACTAACAAAGAAAGCTGGTCAAGCAACAACTTTATTTACTGCAGATCTTCAACTCTATCGTGTGGCTACAGTGGGCTTACCCAGAACTCTTTGGTGAGGACTTCATCCTTTGTCTTGGGGGAATGCACTTTTTGATGAGCTATTTTGGTGCTGTTGGGGTTCTGATGGCTGAAGTGGGATGGAGGAGCTAATGAAAGATGCCTTTGGAGGTGTAACGAAAATGCTCACTGGTAAGAATTTTCCCTAAAACACTAGAGCTCTGAGAATTGTAGTAGAGCAAGTTCTACATCAAATTCTGTGTGAAGTCAACACCTTTGATGAACTTATGCAAGAACTGAAAGCTAGAGCATCAATGAGTAGAACTGCAAAACACTGGGTGGAAAACCTTATCCTGCCAGTATTACTGATGCTAATGTTTATCAGAGCTGAGCGAGAAGGAGAGTGGGCCCTACATTTGTGGGCAGTGAATGAAATGATACCATATTTCTTTGCTGCAGGGCACATTCATCACTATGCTAGATATGGCCTAATCTAAGGCAGATCAATGTAAAAGCTGCATGGGGAAACCCTAGAAAGATTTCTGAAGGGAGAACATGTCCAACACCACAGACAAGGACTGTGGAACGGGATATGGACAGACATGTTTATAGAGACAACATTTATGCGTTATGGGCACGGGCCAGGTGGACTCATTGGAATAACACTGAAGGAGAAAGCTGTCCATAGATGGGCAATGAGCCTGCACATCTGTAGCAGATTGATGAAGGACATGGCCGATTTGAAAGATTCCTCATCAGTGGACATCACCTCCCATAAAGAGGAATTGGAATCACGGATCAAATATGATGAAAATGACAGGCAAGTCATTAGGGAAAAACTGAAGCTTTGCATTGATCCCTTGAATACAGCAGGTCAAGCATCTGCTCTTGTAAACATAGTTTCTGGATATACAGATGAGGTAAATGTACATGATGCTGTTGACTTGGGCAAAGCACAGATGGAAGACTATGAAGCTAGCTGGCCAGAGGGATTCCACCAAACCCTCAAAAAGAGAGTTCGTACAATGAAAGAGTGCAAGAAGAAAACAAGGACAGATACTGTAGAACAATAATATTTGACTCAGGACTGATATTTGCCAGCGCCCTGGCACTCATGAACTCTCGAGGCGTTAAGGTGGAACAGATTCTCAGCTATGAACTAGCACCAGTTCCTACCTCAATGTTTGAGGGGAAAACTAGAGATTTGCGTATTGCCAAGTCCAAGTCAATACTAAAGAACAAACTTCAAGTGGAACAATCAGCTCGTGCTACAGGACAACCTATTGTCATAGATGGATGTGCCATCCTGTGGGTTGTTCATTGGCCAAGCAAGGGAAGTGTGCAAGACCTTGTCACAAATTTTGTGAAGGTAAACTGAAAGGTGGCACTAGAGTGCATGTAATATTTGACTGCTACTGTGGATACAGAATTAAAAGTGGAACTAGATGCTCTCGTAAAGCACAGGTTTCTAGAGAGTATCAGCTATGTCTTAGCTCTCCTCTGCCTCCTCAACAAGTTGCTCTAACTGTTACAACACAACTCATATGATTTGTGAAGAACTTGTGTCTACAGTACAGCTATCGAATCTTCCCAGCAGTCTTGTAGTTACTGGGAAAACACCAATACCTACAGAGGTATGTAATGGATTGCAAATCCTGAGACCTGACTTGAAGACCATGCATTATGAGGCAGATGTTATCATTCCTCACCAAGTAGTATATCTGGCAAGCCTTGGATGTTGTAGTATCAAAGTTATCAGTGATGACACAGATGTCTTTGTGCTGTTAGTCCATCACTATGCCGAGAAAAAGATGACATCAACACTTCTCGTGGAACCCTCAAGTCAAGGACACTCATCAGCTAACATTGGTTCTACAGTTGCCAAACACAGAAGTATTGCCCCACAGCTGCTTTCAGCTCATGCATTGTCTGGGTGTGCCACTGTTGCATCTTACTTTGGTATAGGCAAAACCAAAGTTGTGAAGGTTCTTGAGGCAGGAAATAGGTTGAACCATCTGGGAAACCCTTCAGCCAACCTAGAGGATGTCCTCTGTGAGTCAACAGCATTCATTGCAGCATGCTATGGTCAGAAATATGAAGCTCGTGAAAATGACAGATGTACGCTACAAAGTATTGGTTTCCAAAACTGGATGAAAAGGTGCTTGCCTGCTGCCCAAACTGAAAGCAATACCACCGACTCTGGAGGCATTCAAGGACAACACAAAGAGGGGTCACTTTCAGGCATGCATATGGGAAGCTGCTTTGGACGAGAAGCCTCCAAACCTTGACCCATTAAAATTTGGGTGGGTCAAAGATGATCTTGCCAAGTCCCTCTGTGCATTTCCTATACCACAGGATGTTCCTCTTGCACCAGCAGAATTACTCAAAACGATGTGCATGTGCAGCAGTGATCATCCTTGCCCGTCTCTCAGATGTGGATGTGTATCTGGTCAGCTTCCTTGCTCCCTATTTTGCAAATGTGGTGGGTCTGATAGTTGCTGTAATCGAATGACAAAGAACAATATGGCAAATGATGTGAGCATAGTGATGATGTAGAGGATGGATATGATGATGATGATTAGTTATACTATGTATTCATGAACAGCAATGCTCTATTATTTACAACTAACATTTTAAATGGACAACTAATGTAATATAGCTAATATTACTGTCACAGCCATATTGATTTACAATCACAAGTGTGCCATAACAAAGATTTTTTTCCAATCCAAACACACGACTAGATACTATAATAGTTTCATTAGAATAGATCAGACTAAATGTTAATATCTGCTGTGTATTTTGGACATGACGCTGCTGACAAATACAAATTTAGTTTTTTAGGCATGAATAATAACTTCATCAAAATAGCCCAAACATGAAGCACAAAATGTTTCATCATTGTGTAGTTGATAGTTGATGGTAATTATACTTACATCTGGTGGCCATATTGAATTTCTATGCATGTGCAAGAACATCAGTTATGATAAAAACATGTAAACTTGCTTCTTTAGCATGCAAACTATTTATTTAATTGCCAACTTAAATATTTATCTTGTATTTACAGCTCCATTTTGGCGGCCATCTTGAATTTTTCAAATTCCTCAAGGGTGTCAAGTTGGCACCCAGTGGATTTTCAATCTGGACCCCTTAAAGATTCAAAATCTGCTAAGAACAACTATGCATCACCAAATTCTTGGTTCAGCCCCTCTTCCACTAGACTATAATTGGATTGAGTCTGGAGGAAAATGGGTGTAATTGTTTATTATTTTGTAAATTAGAAGGAGCTTGGCCCAAGCATGTCTATTTGAGAGTGTAGGAAGTTTAAAGGTGCAGAGGTTAGATGCATAGTCATAAGTCCATTCGTAAGTACTGAGTCTCAGTGCAAAGTGCTGAATGTGTTCTAAGGATTTTAAATTACAAGAAGAGGGAGGAGGTGACCACACAGAGGAACAGTAACTTAGATGAGGGAGAACTAATGTTGTGTAAAGTTTAATTAGCATATGCCGAGGATAAGTGATGGTAAAAGTTGCGATAAATTAATCCTATTATTTTCCCTGATTTAGTGCGTAGTTTGCTAATGTGCAGGTTCTAGGAGAGGTTCCAGGTGAAACTTACTCCTAAGTATGTAAATGAAGTGAGGAGATCAAGGTGAGTATACTATTGAGGACTAATACAGTGGAGTATGAGGATGCAAGGGGTTTACGAGAGATCATCATGTACTTGCTCTTATTAGGGTTAATTATTAGGAGACAGGAAGATAGCCGTAATGATATAATGTCAATGTCTGATTGCACTGAATCTAAGGAAGAGGTTGAAGAGAATGGATGGGAGAGGAGGATGTCATCTGCATAGAGAATAAGTGTAGAAGATGTCGAGAGTGGGAGCTTTGCAATCTCATTAATGTAATGAACAAAGAGAAGAGGACCAAGAATAGATCCTTGAGGTATTCCAGAGGATGCATGACACGAAGAAGAGAGAGCACCAGAGATAGCGACACTCTGTGACCAGGCCGTAAGATAGGAAGTGAGCCAACAGAGGAGGTGAGAAGGAATATTAAGTGAGGACAGAGTGTTTAAGAGTGGTCTATGAGGCACAGAGTCAAAAGCTATGATGACAGTTGCTTTTCATTCGAATGCCTCAAGAACTAAGTTCAAGCTCAGCTTGCACATGTGGAAGTTCAGACAAGCTATGTGAAGAAACGCACCTGATGGGGATCCCAGAAATAGTTGCCGAGTACCACAGCAAGCACACCTGCCCAAGCGCCCGCTTCTGAAGAATGGCTCTCTGTTCAGGAGACACCTATTCCTGTGTCGACTGCTAGCGAGAGGAAACTTGCACTTTCCATGCCATCAACTTCTGCGACGTTCCCATCAACTTCAGCGCATACTGAGCAGTTCATGGGTCTGTTTATGAGAGAGCAGACTTTTTTTATTTTATTAAGTTTTACAGCACAAGCTGAAGGCTGGCCAGAATTAACTGGTAGCCATGAATGTTTTGTTGGTGGTGTGAGGAACAAGCATGCAACTGTCACATGGGCATAAACAATGAAATGAGCATGGATTCTGTGGATTGAAATGCACAATGAAATGGTTCCAAAGTTTCAATTTCACGTGCTTTTTTAGTGTTGAACTACTTAGTGTCAAGTCAATGGCTAATTAATTCCACAATCGAGGAAGCCGGTTGAAAAAGATGATTTATTTATGGTCGATCTTGTATGGACCATTTTATGTCCTATTCTTGAGGAGCGACTGGAGAAAACTACATGTTCTGTGATGTTAATGCTGTTTTGTCCTTTTAGTTAGTAATGAAAAACATAACATCATTAATTTTAGTTCGAAGATGTACATCAGTGGCAGAAAATTCAGTGCTATTAATCTTTCTCTGTAATATGAGAAGTCTTCTAGTATATATTTGGTTGCCCTGCGTTGTATTTTTTCCAAGCATTTTATATCCCTAATGAGATAAGGTCTCCAGAGCAGTGAACCATACATAAGTTGTGATCTCACTAGAGCAGTGTATAGTTGTTTCTTGACACTTACTGGAATGTACTTGCTGAAAGTTCTCGCATATGCTTTTGTAGTTATCATTGAATAATGATCAGTCTAGGAGAGATCACTGTAGATCATGATCCCAAGATCTTTGTGGCTTGAGCAAGTTGGAATATTTTCCGAGATTACTTTTTGTTGAAGTGAACTAATGCGATTTGCTAGCATTGAATTTCAGGTGCCACTGATCACTCCAATCCAAAATGTTGTCGACCTCTGCTTGAAAGCACATGATGTCTCTTGGAACATGTATTTGAATAAAGCATTTAGTGTCATCTGCAAAACTTAACATCTTTGCAGAGAGTGTAGCAGGTAGGTCATTCAAATAAATTATGAAGAGAATTGGTCCCAAAATGCTCCCTTGTGGGACACCGGATAGAAATGGCACCAGATTTGACACACAGTTATTCACAACAGTACATTGGTATCTACCATGTAGGTATGCCTCAAACCATTTCCATAGATTTCCTGAAATCCCTGATGTTCTTAATTTGGACAGCAACTCATTGTGGGGAATACTATCAAAAGCTTTACTTATATTTAGATAAATTTCATCAACCTGAAAAATTGAATTTTATAGTGACCCTTAATTAAGAAATATTAGTATATACATACTCAGTATAAAAAAAATAGGAATAGCAATTCAGTAGATGATATGTGCTCTGTGTTCGCACCTCAGTTCCATAATTATGGTCCTTTATTACCTCACAATATGTATGCATAAACCAGTAACTAATATCCGGGAAGAGTGGGGTTTGGCTACTCTCAATTAACTCTCCGTTGACATAAAAACATTAAAATCACCTCAACTTCAAATTTTATTCACTCGATGTTTCACGAATAGATCTTCTAGTCTTATTCCTGATGAAGACCATCTGGTAGAAACGTCGAGTGAATAAAATTTGAAGTTGATTTGAAAAGGAGATTTTAATAGCTAATCATTTAAAACATTTTTTATATGTTGAAGCTATGACAATCAGCTGTAATTTTTGTATTCCAGCAAATGTGGCGTTTTTAAATAGAGTACCGCTAGAGGTATCTTAGCTAGCAAATTGTTTGCATTATGTGATTGTCAGGGAAACTACCAGGACCACTCCCTGACCTGACAGGAAGGAATAAGGAGCTCACCACAGCAACAACCACCTAATGGGTTACACCCAAAGCAGAACAAACTCATAGAATGTTCTACTGAAAGCTGATTGGCCATATTATCATCATGTGACTCATAGCAAATAGCTATAAGGATGTATATTGGGTGCTAAGGTGCCACTCCGAGCTTTTGACTACATTGTAAGTATCAATTAAGTCATGCGCTTACCTCCCAGAGAGGTGGAGAGAGTCAATCGGGGTGATGCTTGAGTAGGGTTCCAGAGCAAGGGAACTAAAACCAGGATCACTTTATCAGCGGTCTAGGTAGAGGACCAACTGGGTTAGGTTGGACTTGGCAGATCTAGGCGTCATGGGGTTATTTTACCCAGAGGTAGCTATCCGCTCAGGCTACTAGAGTTTTCTTAATTGTTTCTTATAGAGGAAGAAAGGTTTAGTTAAGGGTGAAATTTCCCCAACAGTGAGCTATAATATTGCTGGTGTGGTTTGTTGGCAATGTCACCAAGTTGTGTTGTTTCTGTGCTTTGTCAAGAATGGGTAAAATGATTACTCCTATAGTTGTAGTAGTGAGCTATAGCACTAGACATTGATAACCATTCAAATTATGCATGAAATCAGATCGCTATCACCATTTTTTTTAACCCCAAGCATATTCTAAAAACACTATGCATCTGCGATGATATTACCTTATCATTGTTACATTGTTTCCACATGCAGCATGTATGTGATGTACCAGCTTTTAATCAAGCACATCATAGTGCATTTCCTTGATCATAATTGTAAGTTTGTCGATAATTTATTTATATTCTCAGTTTAAAAACAGGAAATTCATAGCCCACCTTACAACAAAACAGAATGCTGCCTTCATCCTGTAACTTAAGAGCATGTGTCGAATAAAAACTAAGATCGCATATTGGCTGAGCTGTCACATCATATTCTATTCTTGCAATCTCGAGTATGAGAGCTGAGACTGGTGTAAAAAGGGTAGGAGGGGGGGCAGGCCAGAAGGTAACAGAAACCAATGGCGGTAGCTATCTTCACCTATTCTCTCCCATTTTCACCCAACTTTACATACATTCATGGTACTAACACCCATATTGTTTACATATACCTGGAAATAAGACTCTTATGCACAAGGCGAAAGAAAAAGCTAAGCGCACCACAGCATCATGCAAGTTATGCAGTATGCTGCAGGCACACTCATGCAGAACTCAGCACCACAGCATCATGCAAGTTATGCAGTATGCTTCAGGCACAGTCATGCAGAACAGTGTTAAGAAAGTTCATTGCAGTTCAGTCATGGAAGAAAAGGATGACAGAAAAGAATTAACAGTAAGTAAAGCAGGTATAAACAGAATAGAATGTGGACCCTCCTCGTATAGAGAATACGACAGTTCTACCCAGATCTTCATTTAATAGCTGAATTGATTCATCAAGGACCATCATCCCCAGATTGGAGTTCTGCACCAAACTGACATGGGAGGTGGGAGAGGGTTGTAAGCGAGAACATACAGACCTGGAACAACAAGAACAGTGAATGTTATTTACACAGTGTAATTCCATTTATTCATAGTGGCAGTGCATGACCAACCAAGAGGTTAGAGGAAGCTGGTTGATGCCTAACCATTGTGTGTCATGCTTGTGTGCACCATGTGTCATCCAGAAGTCAGTTGATTACCTGACCTCAGAGGATCATGCAACCACCACCCTCTCAATGCAGAGAACAGACGAGAAGTTTTGGAGGCTCAGAGATTGTGGGGTTGGATGGATGAGGCATACTTGTTGATGATGGCACAGAAGACGGTGAGAAATTACCAGAGAGGTATAATGCCTACTAATTTTTTTTCTACTAAAATAAGGCCCACATAACGATGGAACTTATCATTACACTAAGTCAGACCTTGATGCAGAAAACTACATTTATGAATAGCTTATTATAGTGAAAACCTGAATTACATCTAACAATGTCTAAAGCAAAGTGGGAGGTGTACTAGTGGCCTCCAGTGCACTTGCGATATCATTTGGGGAAATAGGCCATGCATTGAATATGTGATATGAATGGGAATTAGCTACAATGCATGCAGGTAGGGGTAAGTGATTAGGATGTGATAGTTATGAACCTAGTGCCTGATAGACAAACCTACAAACAATGCAGTAGTAATCTCAACTGTCATATATACTTGTCAGAATTGTTGTCCCTTTCGTCTTCTGAAATCACATCTCCATCCTCTTAAACCATCTTAAACCATCATTCTCTGGACAAAAATAAAAACATGGCCATTAAAATACATTAGAAATAAAGATATAAACTTACATTCCTACTGACATATAGGTATCCCACACCAACTCCACAAATCTGAAGGTTGTAGCTACCAGCACCTTCATGGCTGGCTCTCTGTCAGGGCGATGGCGGTCTTGGACCTTGCATCTAGTGTGAGCTCCATTCACATCCTCATTTAAAACACTATCAGAAGTTCTGATTATTACATGTACCATTCCTTCCCCAGTCCACGACAGCAAGATTCATCCATACTTGCATAGACAAAATTAATGGGCGCAGTTGGATAGATAGCACAGAAGTTGACGATCGTAACCTTCTACCCAATAAGTATCTTGATGCTGCAGTTATTATGTTGCATTTCACATTTCACTTAATGCCATCCAAAAATGCCTTGCTCATTAAAATGCTATCTACAGCACCTAGTGATAGTTAGGAAAAATTCTAGTTGGATTTGCAGACATTACATTAGTGCTACTTACCCAACAAAAGTCTCTGCAGAGCGACAGGTAAGTCTCCTTGACAGTTTCTGTGAGACGCTTAATGGTCATGGGGTCAGAAATAGCCATTTTGCTGGGAAAATAGTTTGGCATGAGAGATGGAGAATTCCGATGATACTCCAAATGGGTATATACCCTTAAAGTTAAAGTACAAATTTTACAATGACCAAACAAATAAAACACACATGCAGTGGAGAAAATTACAACAAAAATCTGTTTGGACAATTTGTTCCAGTACAATCAATTTTATTCTGCCATCAGATAAAAATTACAACTTACATGGAACAGAAATTGTTCAGTAATGACTTCAAACACAATAATATCTCCACAATGAACAATGTAAGTAACAGGTGGAGTCAGTCATCCTGTATCCAGTTATTGCTTACATCAAGTAACAATTTTTTCTCTTCGTCCTCTTCCTCATTACAGTCTGCATCATAGGTTGGGGGCATTTAATGCTTCAACACATTCATAGTTGTGTGCATGCATGTATTCTATAGCATTGGTTAGTGCTGCTCTGGTATTTTGACAGAGCAAATTGGTTTTTGTTGAGACAAATATACGAGATGTTCAGAAAATAACTGATGTCTGACTGTAAATTCTGCACAGCACATATACTATTATAGTGGTTGGGGGTAGAATCACTGCATCCTCATTAACAGTTCGTCATGGACCAGTACAAGTGAAGTTTGATGCTCCTTCATAATTAGTGTACATGCTATACTTGAAGTGAAGATTTGACATGAAATATAGGGTAATTACTCTTTGTCCACAAGTTTTAACCCTGGTGATCTTTTGTAGTTGCATGGCCACATTCCTGGTCGCTATATAAGGTTAAAAATATCAAGTATGGTCTAAGCCACAACATATATAAATCTAACAAATCACATTGTTGAAAAAGAGACCCAGATGCAAATTTATGACACTTAGGGAAACGATGCAGGTGGTCATTGCAAGTGTCACATGACTTTTTCTGGTGAAGATCATTGGTCAACATTCATTGATTAGATTCCATACTTTCATGCGTGCAGTTGCCAGATATATTCTGATTGGTAAAGGTATTGGCAGGCTGAACAAGTGAGTGCAACAGCAACATCCATGACAAAACAAACTTGAATCTTAGCAGTTGTTAAAGTTCTGACTTATGAGACCTACCTCCGACACAGGCGAGCTTGAAGGTAGCTCACTCTTTCACAATAATTATATGAAAATTTGTTGCTTTTCAGTATATTCTTAGTTTACATCTAATATTACATATACTACATACCATTGAGTAGAAGTGTGCTCTACACCCTCAGGAACTGGCTGGTTGCCTTACCACTCCAAACCCCACAATATCAAGTGGCTGAGTTCAAACCTCTGTTGTCCATTGCAAAACAGCTTCCAACTGGCTCAGCACTAATTGTAGCATGTTTGAAAAGCTTGCTTATCAAGGTGAATGTCCAACTGCTCATTCTCTCACGCCGCTTCGCACGCTCAAAAGTCTCCTCTAGCAAGTTAATATAACGGCTATCCTCAATTCGAGCTAACAGAAGCTGGTGCTTGCACTTGGCACTCGAGCCTTAATTGAGAACTTTGCGAATACAACTCAAGGAAATTCCACTTTTCAAAATAGAAACTTCACTTATTTCTCCATTCTCTTGCGTTGTTGATTAATTACAGATGTCCATTTACGGAACTTGATATACATGTAACCCTCTCACTTCACTCCAAGAACCATAGACGAAAATTTCCAGACATCAATCATTGCGGATTGCTTATTAGCGCACCTTTAATTCTAGTGCTAATTAACCCAGGAAGGGTTTTAGACTTGTCTTCTGTCAGTCATTTACTGTAGTTAGTTTCACGGATGCTGCCGCCGTGTCGTTAACTGAACACCATGAGCTGCTGTACTTGTATGGCTGTCGCGGTGGTCGTCACCCTATTCTGTGTAAAACCACTCTCCAGTTCAAGTAAGTGTTAGTCCAATTCCTTAGTCCAGTGCTACAGAAAAGCTCTTGGAATCCCTGTGATGGAAATAGCGCGTTGTATCACTTACTACGCAAGATTATTTCTGCAGGTTGTGAAGACCAGCATGCTTTAATAATTATATGTTATATAACTGTGGCCAAGTCAAACCTGAGTGATCCCTAGGTCCATCTTTCTAGTAGCTTTTGTCGTGTCCACAATAGCAGCCAGTAGACAAAATGTGTGACAACATGTGGCTATAAGGTATATATATATATATAATTTGTAGTAATAGAAAAGTACTGGGATGGCTAGTCCTACTATAGTTTTCATGCGCATGAAACTCTAGTAGGACTAGCCATCCCAGTACTTTTCTATTACTACTATTCAATAGCTCTGCTTTAACACAGCTTTGAGCACTATTTGTAGCCTTCATCAGCAAACTACCTTCTAAGTATATATACAATTATATATATATACATAAGGTTATTATATTATATATATACAAACCTATAGCTGTGTTTAATTGCTAATGGCAGAAAATTGAAATCACACAGCACATGCAGATGCCTTACTTTTGTTTCAAGTTTGTGACGTAGTAACAACAAGTATCAAGGGAGTTTTTTTCCATAGTTTGATGGCTAGACTAGCAACATAAAAGCTAAACAAAACTCTTTTGAAATGCTTGTTTCAGCATTTAGGCCAATGATGTAGGACCTATTTTAGCTCTAGGCTAGCTAGTATCTTGGTCTTCAAGCTCTAGTATGACAGGCAATGATTATCTCTCTGAGCTCTTCCATTTTATATATGTTTTTGTTAACTTCAGTTAGAGTTTAACCATAATTATACTGTAAATACTCACTTTTTAAAAACTTTTTTGCTTTTTGTTAAAGACAATGCTTACTACTGTAAATCTCACCATTTCAATGATGCCGGTTGCCACTTAAAAAACTCCCTAGTTAGTAGTGTTAATTGCAGCCTTGCTAGCCTATAGCTTGACTTAAATTTTACCATGAGCACTCTAGTGAAGCTTTTATATAATGTCTTCCAAGTTGTGATCTTTGTTCGGATATATTCACTATTATCAGGAAGTGAATCAGGAAGTGAAACAAGAATGCAAGTAGATATATCAGTTAGAGTTACTTAGAAAAATGAGATGTCAAAGATATAACAGTTTTCATTTAAAATAACAGAGTTATGTACCAGTCTCACAATTACCATTCATTTGACCACTTGGATGTTATTGTAGATAATTCTATTACCATCTCATTCAATGCTGTTACCCTTCCTAAGGAGGAAAGCACAAATTAAAAAAATACAACTTGCGGCTACGCTCCATAGATACTCTGTTCAAAGATAGACCTCTCTGTGTGCTCGCTTTAGATACTGAAAATGTTGCATAGAAATAACCATGCCAAAGTTATCTGCAGTCAAAGTGGGAGTACCTCAAAAACTGGAGTGCCTTTATTTGCTGTAAGTGTGCTCCAGATAGGTCTCCAGTTGAAATTTGTATTTGTGGCAAGAACATCAATTTTGTTAGGAGATAAAATGTGATTAGGTAATCGTGTGTGGGCATTAAGAATCAATTACCTTTCAATGAAAGAAAATTGAGTTTCAATGCGCAGGCTTTACCACCTACTCACATTTTAGTGCCTAATGAAAACACTCTTATTGTTGAGTAGAGTCTAGTAGGTTCTAGCTGATCCCTGACTGACTCTAATAAAATACACCAAGAAAGTGTGCTGTATGCAGCATGACCTTTGTAGCATATTATTATATAAAATAATAATAAATAAATTTTATCAAAGTGTCTAATAGAAGTGCTTCACTGGGCTGGCTGTTTGGCTACGTGATTCTGTCAACAAAACAAAAACATAAAATAAATAACAACAACAAACGAGACACAAAATGTCAGAACAACTGAAGTGGATATTAAAGTCAAAAAAGAATGGAAAAAACAAGTGTATTGATGCAGACCACAACCAGTTTAAAATCATAACATACCATTTTATATAATTTTATATGGTAATGAATGATTGTGGTGCATATACATGTTTAGACTCAATTTTCTACCAGAGTATATAATGGTACATACATATAATATATTAACTGTTATTCCTTGGATAATGATCTTGTTACATGTATGTGAAAGGAATGCATGGTCGATTAATTATTGGTCATGGAAGGATACATCTCATTACACGTGAATGGGTGATGGTTCTCATTAAACATGGAGACAAATATCTTTGGTGATAAGAATGGAACTTTCAAAGTGTCTCCATGAAAAGGAACAACCAATAAAAAAGCAATTACCCTTAGCAATTGAGTAATCTAATTATTTCAAGCACACAACACATGGTCAAACCAGAAGAATGTAGGTGGTATAATTGTTATGAGCATAATCAATTTATGGGCCAATAAAAATAACTCGGAGAAATATCCAATTTTTAATTAAATGAATGCAAAATTTATCACATGACATTGTGGTAGGATAAAAACCAATGCTTTAGTCACTCGCAAATTTTTAATTATAATATATTAACAGGATTTAACTACTAGAGAATAATTATTATTCTCTTTAAATTTTTTAGTAATATCTATTTAAAATAAATGAATAAAATGAATACAAATTAATAATTAATTTTTTTCAATACTTCACTTCAGGTCATAAAAGAAACTACTAGGGTTTTTTTAAAATTACATATGACAGAGAACAACATGCCATACCTCAAGTTAAAAAGTTAAAAAGTTCATGCGATGACTAGGGAAATGGCTCGTCCCCAACCCTGATGGCAAAGATCCCATTACTGAGGCTGCATTCCCACGCTGCACAGCCACAGAAATCCGTTGAAGAAGATGTTGATGGGAGTCCTCTTCATAAGTCACTGACTTCATACCCTGCTAAATGGGATAAAATTTGTTAGGAAGCAATTTCCTTGTTAGGTACAAGTTCAATCAACCCTTACGTGTCAGTTTTTGATTACCCACTTGTTGATGAATGATTGCTAATTCAGATACCATAAAGTTGTTTGTTTCTAAGCTATCTGCTTTTTTTGTTAAGCATATACTTGAGACATTTTGTAAGTGTTAATGGTTCATTCTGCTAAAAAAACCCAGTTTTTTCTTCCATTGTGGCAACTGGACCAGTCTGTAGATAAAACCTCCACATGTCACTCCTGGCTGTGCTCTGCAATAGTTCAAGCATTCAACATCTCTTCTAGCTAGCTTAATAAGTATGCAGTGGGTATTGCTTGTGGAAGGAGTTGCTTGTTTTATGCACCCTTTTTCTTACTGGTTGATGCAAAAAGCAATTTTATTAAGTATATAATGATTCAATACCAACCTACTCCCTTCCTTAAAAATGTATACCAGTCCACATTGAGGATCTTTTACACTTTTCACATGGAGAGCTTGTGGTTTGTTTTAATAATTATATTTTTAGCTGACCTTTAAAAAATAAATAAACTACTCAAATTGTTCATATCATTAGAAGGGAATTACAATAAGCTGTAATAATTCTGATATGCAGCAGTATGTCGCTATATCTCTACAAACCATTCATCTAGAAATCTATCCAGGAGCGCATTCTTGTTCATGAGCGAAGGAATTAAGAATGACTTCTGGTAAGCATAGGTGCCTGTGGAGCTATACTCCAAAGAAGAACTTCCAGAAATGGAAGGAAAAGCCAGGAGAGACCATTCACAAAGGCAGTGTGATTGTAAGCCAGTAAAATTTTTTTTTTTAAATGAATAAATTTTTTGATAGTTTTTCCTGTACAACCAGAAGTAAAGTTTTACATTTATTTGATCATTTTTTATTGCACATGTGCATTCAGAGAATGGAAGTATAATACAAATTCTTCGATTTCATGTAATATTTTTCCCGTGATGTTTGAGTTTGTGCCATATTGGTGCTTAATGTGTTTAATATAGTTTTACATTTATTTGATCATTTTTTATTGCACATGTGCATTCAGAGAATGGAAGTAAAATACAAATTCTTCGATTTCATGTAATATTTTCCCCGTGATGTTTGAGTTTGTGCCATATTGGTGATTAATGTGTTTAACATATGGATTGGCACTAATACAGGACACATAAGCAAATTTCATATTGTTTTTTGTGGGTATATCATTATTCCTCTGGTGTGGTTGTTGCTGGTATTGATAGGAAGGAACAAAGGCTGATTTACATGTTTGCAAATTTAATGCAAGGCTTCTGTTGTCACTAGACTTGTGCATCTTCATCCTTAGCTGGTTTGTGATGCTTCAAATTTAAATTGTAATCAATTGTTCTCTATCTCTCTCTTGACAATATGAAGCATAGCACATTGTATCATAATATTATTGTTGAATGAACTAGCCTCAATCCTCTTGTGGACAAGAGCAATTAGTAAATAAATAAAAAATCTATTGGATTTCCCTACTTAAAATTATATACCTCAATCATTTTACACAGCAGTATGATAAAAGCATCATACTGTCAAGGTATAGTCTTGTTGCATTTTTGACCAAATAAAGCACTAAAAATGGATACCAGGTGTATTAAACTTAACTCATTATGGTATGAATGTCAATGGCAGTTTGAAGATACCAATAAGAAACCTCGGTTCAATTGAACAATAGTCACCCGAGTGCGGACAGGGTGACTATTCTTCAGAAGATCCCGGCTTGGGTGACTATTCTTCAGAAGATCCCGGCTCGGGTCACTATTCTTCAGAAGATCCCAGGGGCTTGACTGGGAGTTTTCTAAGCTTAGATGGAGTCAATCGGCGACCCTGACTGACCTCAGGACTTCATTTCTGGTTCCGTTTATCCTTTCCCAGCTGGTTACAGGAACCTACAGCAAAGTCTGGGTTTCACTCATCGAATGGTGAAACATTCCTGCAATTTGTAGATCCACAGACAGGCATTCACACCCAGACAATAGAATCATATTGGAATAAACACAAGGCACACATCAAGATGATGCGAGGTTGCAGGCTGGATTTGCTGCACCAATATCTTCAAGAATTTATGTGGTGTTACAGATTCTCTCAGAATCGCAGGCGGGATTTGCTGCACCAATATCTTCAAGAATTTATGTGGTGTGACAGATTCTCTCAGAATCGCAGGCGGGATTTGCTGCACCAATATCTTCAAGAATTTATGTGGCATTACAGATTCTCTCAGAATGCATTCCAGAGCCTGTGTGATCATATTGCTCTCCAATTCCCAATGTAGATCTACAGCTGTTCTATACATAATTATGTTCAAATAAATACATGAAGTTACTCATTGAACCGTTCCACTTCAGAAGGCGGGTGACTATTCTTTAGTAGGTCTCGGCTCGGGTGACTATTCTTCAGAAGATCGGGTTTTCCTCGGCCTGGGTGACTATTCTTCAATTGATCCGAAATTTCACTGCATCTTGGGCTATTTTTGGACTTAGTGCTAGATTAACATGTCAGCACATGCCTAAAATGCAGCTCTACAAGTTGAAAAAAATCCATAGTCACTAGGTTACTAGTGTAATTTGAGGCAGGCATTGCAGTAATTTTCTTAATTTATGATATAGATGTATATTGCTAGGGAAGTCTTGGAAGCATTTTTGACGACGTTTTTAGGCTAATAGACACTGAAATAAGTGATCAAGAAGGATGTATGCTTACCTGTGTGAGCCTGATCTAAAACTGCAGAACAAATAGAATCAGGTCTGAGGAGTGATTCTTTCCATACTGTTAATTTCATCACATAGGTGCAAAAGGAAGGAGAGAATGAAGAAAGCTATGCTAAAGTTATCTACACCAGTGACTATATAACAGTGAATAGAATCTGTAGCTGGAATTTAGCAGGAACAGATCTAAGACCAAAAACATCATTCTTTCCTTGGTAACTGGCAGTTGTGTGTGTGTTTGTGTGTGCATCTGCTTGTATCAGAGGAAACTCTGACTGGTGAACACGAAGTCATTACGGAACCGGATGTCCCTGAAAAGGAGAACATAAAAGGCATGACCACAACCACCAAACATGTAATTAGTGACTTCGTAAAGCACTTACCATCGAGAGGGAACTCACCTGACTTAAAGGGCGAGGTCGAACAGTTTACGGAGGGAAAGCTTCTAGAAGTTCCAAAGACGCCTGTGCAAGTGGTCGAGAGGATCAGCTCGTAAATTATAAAAGAGAACTGTAGAGAACTGAGAGTTAGTTAGAACTATACACTGATTTTATGAACTGTTGTAGTGATTGATTGTATACTTGTTTGATTGAGTTGTATACTGTGAGGCTTATGTTTAGCCTATTTTGATTTATCAAATAAAACAGTACCTTTTCGTAAGGGTGAGTAAATTAATACCGTGTGTGGATTAATTTCGTCGCTAACTGAGGTTCTAGTGGGGAACTAGGAATAGGTTGGTGTTTAACAAAGTGCGGATCAGCTTAGAAACCAAAGTGTGTTCTCTAAGTGAAGGGTATTTTTGTTACAGCTTGCATGCAGGAGTATATGTGTGTGTGCGTGTGTTTTGCAGGTGCAACTAGATTAGTGCTTATAGCAGTCATTCCCCAGGTTATATGGTCCTCTAGCTATGTATATAGCCCTCCAGCAATAATTGTTGATACATCCTTATTGATCAGTTTTTCTTCTGCTGTCAATAATAGATTCATATCCCAGTTAATCACTTTGTGATTTTTTTTGTCTAGGCAACCATTTTCAAGGATTATATTCAGTTTTTATTGAATATATATGGTTGCTAGGGAACCTAAATCCAATATCTACAGCTGTAGCCATAAGCACCTAGAAGGTCACTGGTGAAAGAGTTACATTGAAGATATGGATATAAACTTGTGATAAAACAAACCTTATTTTTTTTCACCACATGAGCAAAAGGAAGTGCACCAAGATCACCATTAATACATTGCAGGGAAACAATAAATAGCCAAACTAAAGACATAAAGGCTTAAACTACTCATACAGCTACAATAAGTCCCAGTGCAGAAAAATACAAAGGTCAGTGGTCTTTATGTTCCATGTTATAGTTGTCCACTGCTTGATCTCATTTCTAGAGTAAAGAAATTACATAACTGCAGATATTGTTTCTTTTCTCAGATCCATGCCACACATTACATACATATTCAATAATTTGTGCTTACTCGATGTCTTAATATTTATTGACACATTTCAGGTTGCATGTTTTTTGATAAAATGGAAGTGGATTATGATTTGGATTTACACCCCTCATTACTGCAAAACTTCAGTGGAATGGCCGAGCCCAAAAATTTGTTTATATTCCCAGAAGTAGTAAAAAATGTGGAGAATGTATTAGTGTGCTACTATGGAACAGATACAACCAGCTTAATGAATGTTAGCAGATTGCAGTCTTACTTCATTGAGTATCGGCCATATGAGGACTACATTAAACTCACAAAGTTGAAACAATTTATTCAAACTCCGAAATGCATACCAATTATGCTGGAGAATTCAACCAATTCTACACTACTATTTGGAGTTTTCATTCCCAAACACTGCCATTGGAATGGTATGTTGGCTCAAATCTGTCCATTGAAACTGGACTTCTTCAGTGACTCATGTACAAAGCTAAATGGAACTACTCTTAAAGGGAGGTTTAAAAACCTAAACCATTTAGAAAAACAAATTCTACAAAAGGTTACAATTTTGGAAGAAGTGTGTGTGGATCTTAATATCAAAATTACAATTCCAGGTAATATGAAAATGATCTATTCATTGCTTTTTTTAATGCATTATCAATTCTAAAAATGTATTCCTTGACTTTGAATTTACCAAATGTTATAGAGACAGCAACATGTTCAAATCCTCTATCTTCTTCAACTTACTCTTTGCCAACAAATCCTAGACCGAATCATGGTGATATCTTGGGAATAGCCGTCGGGCTTGGAATAGCTATTGGTGTCCTTGCGATCTTTGTGTTAAATGCTGTTGTAGCAGTTCTGTGGTACAGACAAAAACATAAACGCAAGCAAGGTATGTACATGATTGATGTTGCATTATTAGCAGGATTCACAAGTGAATATTTCCACGAAAGTGTAGGTATAAACTTTTAGAATGATATTTCGTGATTATGATCTTCATAAACATGCATATCGGTATATACATACATGTGCTGAAGGCCATACCAAGGATCTTGCATCACTAGTTGGGCCGTGTGCAGTGGTGAATTCAAGATATCTGAAAGACTATGGTTTACCGTGCTCATTCCAGCATCTAGAGCACAGCTTTTACCTAACTTGTTAAAGGGAGAGGAAGCAACGATTTTCTGCTGGACAATTGTAATTCTGTTAGCCGTTTACCTGGGAAGTTTTCTGATTGTTTGTGTAAGTTTGATTGTGAAGGATCTGTAGCTATAGCTGTTGGTATATTGGCATAATTGGCTCCATACATTTGGCATTATAATGAGAAGAAATTTACAAGAGTTATTTCTAACCACTTTCATTACCATGCGAATGTCATCCTTGATGATAATTTATCATGAGAATTATTTAAATTGTATGTTACTCAAAAAAGGATGCTATTTTTTTTAAAGTTTAGCAAATTTAAGAACATTTTATAAGGTGTTAGCTACATATCTTAGAAATGAGTGAGGGCTGGAAAATTATATTTTCAAACTTGCACTGAGGAACTATAACTGCACCATTATTATGTAAGCCAACACATTTAATTATCTCCAGAGTGATGTAAGAAACATCAAGTAGTTGCCATATTTCCAAAGGCCATGGTCAACTTCAATAGCACAATGTTGGCAGGAGTGGGAGCGAGAATAAATTGATCCCAAACGAAGGCCAACCACAACATGGATGGTGGTGTTGTCATCAATCCTCAGGCCTTCATTCTCCCCAAATTTCCTCTGTAGGCCTGAGCATTGATGACAAGTTTTGAAGACACCCAGCACCCTAGAGATTCCAAAGGATCGATCTTGGGGGGCAGCCTTACTCCTCGAGATATATACTGTTCTGGTGGGGATGGAAGGATCCTATTCTTCTCTCAGGTGTTCGTTGACCATGCTGGCCAAAGAGAAAGGCTGGCCTACCCTGGGAGGTGCTCTCAAACAATGAGTATTGAAATGTAACAGTCTCTCCAATGAGTTGGTACATATCATACCTTCCAGAATAGTGGCCAGCTTTGACTGCCTTAGCTCTCTTGAGGCTCTAAAAATCTCTCTTCATGATCTTAATGGCTTCAGTCTAAACTCAGGAACACCCTGTAAAAAAGCTGGAAGAGGAAGCACTGAGATTCCATTGCCACGTATGGGACTCGAGTTCTCATACTGCTACTGCCAGAATATTGGCTTGAACCAGGACACAACTACACATAAGTTATTCCTATTAACCCAAAGTTGCCTATTATAGAGGTATCAAAAGACATAAGAGTAATAAGCCCCCTCACCAAGAAATGGCGATTGGTTCAAGTTGCTGCACTTTTTGTCGGAGACATTTGTATGATTATCTATCCCAGACATTGTCCACAATGTTTTATCTGTAGCTACTCGATGCTTGCTTCTAATGGTTTATATATATATTTCACATGATTATCTATCCCAGACATTGTCCACAATGTTTTATCTGTAGGTACTCGATGCTTGCTTCTAATGGTTTATATATATATTTCACATGATTATCTATCCCAGACATTGTCCACAATGTTTCATCTGTAGCTACTCTAATTATGCTTGCCTCTAATGGTATATAAGTGGGCTTGCTGGAACACACAGCTCAACCCGTTGGGCACTACGGCTCCCACAACAAACGGCTAAGGACTTTTATTTGTGGTAAATCAATCCATGATGATGCATTTGTATGATGACCAATTATGTCACCAATTTATAACGGTTATTCTCTATTGGATTGAAGACAATTGTTCACCTGCAAAGCAATAATTTTATATTCTGTATGTATATCAGCTAATTCTACTGAGAGTGAACTTCGTACTTCCCCCAATAATGAGAACTCTGAAGAAACATTAAAATTGAATACCTATTGTGGAATTGGACCCTCCACTTCTAATTATGATCCAACAAATGTGGTAAGCACAAAATTGAGACATATTTACTAGTAAAATTTTACATTTGATCAATATAATCTTGCTTGAAGTTGACACTTGCTGTTGATGATACTCATGACTATGAAGAGCCATTCTTTGAACCTGCTAGTAAGGAAGATGAACTTGTGGGCACAAATCAAGAAATTTGGAGTCACTGAAATATCAAGACAGAGCAAGAGTTTGAGGTATGAAGTATATTTAGGTTCTATTAGCTTTAGGATTATCGACAAGTTCATTTTGAGTCTAGTATTACTATAGAAATACACAGAGTAGCAATGGATATTCAATACAATGTTGGTGTATGAGATAACTAACACCACCAAAAATGTGATAGATAATACTAATCTTAGCAGACATTGAAGTATAACATATTTTAACAAATCTTTAGATTGTTTGAAGTGCTTGGAAGTGGTGCCTTTGGCATAGTGCACAGAGGAGTGTGGCATCATTTCCTCTCCTCATCAGAGCAGAAGCTGGTGGAGGAGGAGGTAGCAGTAAAATCAATGGACGGAGCGACCAGTGAAGAGGAGAGAGTGAAGTTCTTGAAAGAGGCTGCCATCATGGGCCAGTTCAACCATCCCAACATAATCAGGATACTAGGAATTTTGCCAGACCCTCCAGTATGTTTGAAGGCTTTTGTGATAGATGCTTAGAGTGTTTGAGCTCAGGTGTATATAGTGTTACTATGCACTTTTAGCTACAATTTAACAGTTGCTAAGAGCATTTCATGCATTTTAAATAATAGTCTTAAAATGCTGTCTCGAATAACAGCACTAATTTTAAAGCAGTGCCTCAACTTAGCAACAATACAGGGATGGGTAGGGGTTATATATCTATTATTAATATTTTCACAGGTGATGATTTTGATTGAGATAATGAAAGCTGGAGATCTCAGGAACCACATTCTGGACATAAGGACCAAAAGGTAATAAATTATATCAAACATAATTAATATGCTATCAGAAACTTTCAATTGACATAACAAAATTAAAATGACCTTTTCAATAATCAACTTGTATTTTACTCTCTTGTGATGGTTTAACTAGATGCTCTAGTCTCCATTAGATGCCTGACTCACATTAGCCTGTTATTCACCGGGTTATACAAACCACACCCTGGCACACGCATCCAGTATATGCACCGGAGGTGGAAAAATATAATTAAGACAGCTATTAATAAAAATAGAAAGAAGATAAAACACCAAAACAGTATAAAATATACAATATAGAATAAATATTAATAATAATAATAACTCAACAATTTTTTTTTAAACAAATAATAATAATAATAATAGGAACAATAAAACAAAATAAAACAACAACAACAACAATAAATAAAAATTTATTAAAATAAATGATATTAAAACACCAACAAAAACACCAACAAAGAATGATAAATGACTTGTATACCAAAAAATTGATAGTCCCCCCCCCCCCCCACCCCCCACCTCCAGCTAACTCTGAGAGCACAACTGAGCAGAATGAAGGATGGATTGCTAGCTAGTATGCATTCATGCATTATGTACTTGCATCCCTTGCTGCCTTGCAGCTGCATGAAATATTGCATAGGGGAGACCAACAGAAGACTGGAGACCAAAATGAAATGACATCTTGATGCTTGTAAAAGTGTGCTAAAAAGAAGTCTGCATTTGCTGAACATGCTTGGAATAATGGACATCCTATTTTGTAGGAGGAAGCCACCATCTTATATATACTAGGTCAGAAGATAGAAAGAACTGCTAGTGATGGAGGCGTTGCATATCTGCCTAGCACCAAAGTGTGAGGGGTTCAATCAAGATTGTCAAATACACTTGTTAAAGTTTTAATTTCAAACTTGTTTTTTTTATTGGTATTATAATTTTTTTTTCATTTTCAAAGAACTCTCAGTTCAAATAATAACATAGTCGAAACGTCAAGAGAATACAATTTCAAGTTGATTGCACCAAAGTGTGAGGGGTTCAATCAAGATTGTCAAATACACTTGTTAAAGTTTTAATTTCAAACTTGTTTTTTTTATTGGTATTATAATTTTTTTTTCATTTTCAAAGAACTCTCAGTTCAAATAATAACATAGTCGAAACGTCAAGAGAATACAATTTCAAGTTGATTATTGAATTATTATTATTGTTGTTGTTATTTTATAGTTTTTGATCTATTTTATATATTTATATTATTTTGGCGTTTATTTGGTTTTTATTCGATATTATTCACCTTTATTATTATTATTATTATTACTACTACTACTACTACTACTACTACTACTACAACAACAACTACTACTACTACTACTATTACTACTATTACTATTATTATTATTATTATTATTATTGTTATTATTGTTGTTATTGTTATTATTATTATTATTATTATTATTATTATTATTATTATTATTATTATTATTATTATTATTATTATTATTATTATTATTATTATTATTATTATTATTATTATTATTATTATTATTATTATTATTATTATTATTATTATTATTATTATTATTATTATTATTATTATTATTATTATTATTATTATTATTATTATTATTATTATTATTATTATTATTATTATTATTATTATTATTATTATTATTATTATTATTATTATTATTATTATTATTATTATTATTATTATTATTATTATTATTATTATTATTATTATTATTATTATTATTATTATTATTATTATTATTATTATTATTAATATTATTAATATTATTAATATTATTAATATTATTATTATTATTATTATTATTATTATTATTATTATTATTATTATTATTATTATTATTATTATTATTATTATTATTATTATTATTATTAATATTATTAATATTATTAATATTATTATTATTATTATTATTATTATTATTATTATTATTATTATTATTATTATTATTATTATTATTATTATTATTATTATTATTATTATTATTATTATTATTATTATTATTATTATTATTATTATTATTATTATTATTATTATTATTATTATTATTATTATTATTATTATTATTATTAATATTATTAATATTATTATTATTGTTATTATTATTATTATTATTATTATTATTATTATTATTATTATTATTATTATTATTATTATTATTATTATTATTATTATTATTATTATAATTATTATTATTATTATTATTATAATAATAATAATTATTATTATTATTATTATTATTATTATTATTATTATTATTATTATTATTATTATTATTATTATTATTATTATTATTATTATTATTATTATTATTATTATTATTATTATTATTATTATTATTATTATTATTATTATTATTATTATTATTATTATTATTATTATTATTATTATTATTATTATTATTATTATTATTATAATAATTATTATTATTATTATTATTTATTATTCCACATATCCGGTTCAAGTGCTGGGTGCTTGTGCCGAGGTGTCATTTGTATCACATGATGAATAGCAAGCTGACACGAGTCTTAGCATCTCATTATTCCTAATTCAAACATTAAAAGTGTAAAATTATTGATCATTATAAATTAACTTCAATGGTATATAGAAATAATTGAGACAGCTTTTTTTATTTTCTTCCTTTCCTTCTTTTTTCTGATATTTCTATATTCATGCAGTAAAGCAAAATG
Source organism: Cladorhizidae sp. MBARI D1340-BT2 (assembly GCA_028752905.1). Classification (NCBI taxonomy): domain Eukaryota; kingdom Metazoa; phylum Porifera; class Demospongiae; order Poecilosclerida; family Cladorhizidae; species Cladorhizidae sp. MBARI D1340-BT2. The sequence goes on along the minus strand of JAQNBH010000002.1, from coordinate 30,992,970 downwards.
AGCTGGTTAAGATTTTTTTACTGTTAATCCTTAAAAAATATCGGAACTCGCCTTACCATTTCTTGCCTTTCTTGCTCTATCATGACTCTGATAGTGATTATAGTGAGATTCATGTTGGACATGGAGCTTTAAATAAGTCATAATAAGATACCAAGTTTGCTCATTTGGCAGCTTTGTGAGTCATCACTCATACCTATTTGGCGATGTGAGTGGAGCTGTACAGATATTAAGAGCTTTAGTGATAAACTTGGCTTGAACTGCTATCCAACTCTTCTAGCCTCTGTATGTTATATACCTGGGTTTTAATAGTTCAATATTAATATAATTCTATGATACAGTTTGTGATATATTTAAGGTGATGTAGAATTACTATAGACAAGATATGTGGTGTATAATTTTGCTAATAAGCCCAACCTTTATCACAAACTGAGTGTTCCTAAGTAAAGCCTCACGATAATAATAATTATAATAATAATAATAATAATAATAATAATAATAATAATAATAATAATAATAATAATAATAATAATATAATAATAATAGTAATAATAATAATAATAATAATAATAATGATAATGATAATGATAATGATAATGATAATGATAATGATAATAATAATAATAATAATAATAATTATAATAATAATAATAATAATAATAATAATAATAATAATAATAATAATAATAATAATAATAATAATAACAATAATAATAATAATAATAATAATAATAATAATAATAATAATAATAATAATAATAATAATAATAATAATAATAAAAATAATAACAGCAACATTGAATTGATGCTTCAAACCAAATAAAAACTTATTAGAATTCCATAATTTATTATACTAATTTTCCTTTTGTATAGTGTCATGATCTAAATTTCTAAGTGATTTCTATGGAAGTAAATGTTTGAGGTTGTTGGGATTAGTAATAGGAAATAAGTCTACATAATATTTTATATATTATTAGGTAGTAACTTGAGACTATTTGGGCATCTCTTCCACTATAATTAAACGGAAACTTTTTATAGCTTCTCTGCATGGAAAAACTAAACTCATGCCAATCAGAAGCAAGGTATGTTTCTAACATGGGACTTGTAAGGTAATAGAATTCAGTCTCCTCATGATCTACTTCAACCTAATTATATTGTATATGAAACTATTGTATATGAAACGGCCTTATCATATTTCACCAAGCACATATTGCACATCTATTATGCTGGTCCTCACTAAATAGTATGTGATCCTTCGTTCCTCATAGTTGCAATAGTTCTGTTCCCCATGAGCTCCCTCCAACTTTGCTAAGCTACTCTCGCCAAGTTGCTAGTGCGATGGTGTACTTGTCCCTCATGGAGTTTGTTCACCGTGACCTAGCAGCAAGGAACATTCTTGTCTCTGACAAAGGAACTTGTAAGGTACAAGAATTCTCTTTCATAATTTAGTTCAGCAATTACCATTTTTAACATACTTGTATTGTAAGGCTTGAGTAGAGTTTTAATGATGAGATGTGAGAGGTAGGGGCAATGAAAAGGGGATGGGAGGGGATGACGGGAAGGGAGAGATGGGAGGTGGTCGAAATAGCCATTACACCACATTTGGTAAATAAACACATTTCAATTATACAGATTGCAGACTTTGGGCTGTCTAGAGATCTGCAGGATGCCACTTACTACAAGTCCCATGGAGGGAAGATTCCAGTCAAGTGGACAGCCCCAGAGGCCCTCCATTATCACAAGTACTCCATAGCTAGTGATGTGTGGAGTTATGGATGTGTCCTCTATGAGATATGGTCACTCGGATACAAGCCTTTCCATGAAGTCACCAATGCAGAGGTCAGTAGTATATGTAGGTAGGTATGTAGTGATATTGAGGTCTTTTGGATTGATCCCCTTTGTTATTTCTTATTCTACCTCTTAATTGTATTCATGTTTTGTTCTTGTATCGCCCACATTTACAGTACTGTTTTAAAACTACTTTTTGTGTAATTTGATCGAAAACTAACAATTTCTAAAGATGGTTAAGATTTGTTAAGATCTAATGTCCTAGTTCTTGGCAAGCGAATCACTGAAGAAAGCTCATAGAAACATCGTACCTTCCCTATTCATGAGCATTTTGAAGGGTTGACCATGGGGAAGCTGAGGGTGCAATGTTTTTGTCCTGCCATAAAATAACTCAGAATAATTAGTCGAATCTTGAAAGTGGTTGCAAAAAAACAAGTGACCTCAGTCTGACCTTGCCAATTTTACGTCTCTATGTGGGAAACTGCAAGTTTGCAGCTGCTTTAACATCGTAAGCTTTAGCTTACATCTCAAACAAAAAATCTCATCTCATGCTCTGTGGTGGCCTGTCTTGAACCAATTGAAAGTGATGGCCTGTCTCGGAACAATAGGAAGTGGTGGCCTGCCTTAGATGGTGGACTGTCTCAGAACCGATTAGAAAATCGCATAATGTTTGTGTGCATACTATGATTGTTTCAATATTTTGTAGGTTTATTTATTTATGAATATCAATACATCACTTACTCGATACGAGTGTGGTAGCTATCAATACATATGTTGGGTTGGCTAGCTAGTTTTCACAAACCAACCACATACAGCACCAAACAACTATTTAATGCTATGTATACCGAATATTAGACAAGAAGTAAAGGATCGGCTGATGTAATTTGGTTGAAATATTGGCCAAAATAACAAACAAAAACAAACGAACAATTTTTTAGCTGATAAAACGGGAAACTTAGAAGTTATAGCTCACCAATTTAAATGACAATTTAATTTTTTAAGAAACAAGGATATGCATGCATTCAGCTCAAGTCATGTCAAGGACTGTCTTCCAATCCTGAGTATAAACAGCACATGAACTACTTCTTTGCTTCATCACAACTACTGCTACCCAAAGCTCGTATCACAATTGAGTAGTAACTGATAGGCTCATGAGCATGCATTTGAATGCTTACAGTTTTCTGGTACTAAATGGACCTACTCTACTCAACTGTAACCGGATGAATGAAAAAATATATATATATATATATGCATAGATGAAGATTAACTTCAGTTATCTTCTTTTACACTTCTAGTTTGCTGCTTCACTACCTTAGGATTCAAAGCATGCCAGATGTCATTTTGGAGTTTACAATGAAGATGAAAAGACTTTTTAAGAAACTAAGAAGCTGCCATTGTGATTTTAGGTGATATAAGAGCTTAGTTTTTTGGTTTTTTCCTGTCATTTACCATTTTATATCATTTACCATTTTATAAAGTAGATCAAACCAATATACGAAGTACTAGTGTACTTTTTAATATCCCAATCAATGGAAACATCACATAGTCATACAAAATATTGAACTGAAAAGATCTTGCTAATCATAGTAGTTTGTATATGCCAGACATGCTCACATTACTGATCTTCTCTTAGTACCTACAACCTCATGTCAGTCACACTGACCCAAATGTACAGACCCATGGTGATAACATTAGTACCATGGGAAGGAGAGAACATGACCCTATTTAGTTTCATGCTCCTGTACCTTTAACATGCAAACTATGTTAGCATGGCCACTATGTTCATGTCATATATGCCTAGCATTGGAGACGGACTCATGGCTATCAATAACTGCAAGGACCATGGTCCCATTGTAGATGCATGCACTCCAATCATGACATGGATACATAATATCCATCTGGCCACATCTGGAGGCACAGGCCATGGCTAAATTGAAGTACACCTCATGACTTATGCAGCCCAGAGCGTAACCCAGTCATGCTTGCTTAAACCGAGGGTCAAATTGGGGACCACCAGCCCACACATATGCCAGTGGGATGAGGCCTGCTCACTTTGGTTGCAAATGATGTTATTCACGGCACATTTAATTGCATACATGTTGCAAATGATGTTATTCATGGCACATTTCATTGCATCCTATTCCAAATCCTTATCCTTATCAACCTTGCCAGTCTCTGCTTCCTTTACATTTCTTTTCTTTGATTTCATACTACTACTGGTGTATTTGGTCTCATATTGACAAGAAACAGCCTCCATTTTACAATATTTTTATGGATCAGATGCTTCAAATCCATCGATATCAATGTGTGAACAACCTAGTGAGCAATTACGTGATACTTGTCATGTATATGGGTCGAAGTTTTTCAAACTTTGCATTTTGGATATTTTTGTGAAGTACAAACATATGGTTGGGTTTATCTAGAGTTTGGCATTTTTCAGATCTTGGCAGTTTATTCCTCGTAAATGGGCCAGCATCAAATGAATTGAATGAGCTCTGGGGTTAAGTAATGGTTTAATGGGCCAGTGTAGTTGGCCTTTTCCGTCGATTTTTTCTTTTTGGCTTTTTGCTGGTTCAAGGCACTCTCCCATTGTAACCACTGGCCACCCCATTTTAAACATAGGCAAACTGACCATTGCCCAGTTTGCTCCATGGCCAGTCCGGGCCTGCTTACACACCTCTCTATAGGCATAATTATGATGTTTATATGGCCATTTAATATGGCCCAAACAATGGCTTAGTTATAGTCTCTTACCCCTCAAACTTTGCATATGTGACTGGTGGTTTTATGCTATTTTCCATGACACAGATCATGGCCTTGTCATAATTATACTCCTACAGACCAGTCTTGGCAGAGGGGCACTATGTGTATGAAGCGTACTCAGTGACATGGATCTATAGCCTTGCCATAGTTCATAGTCACTTGTATTTCACTATAGACATAGGTGCATGTGTGTATGCCGCCCCCCCCCCCCCCCCCCCCCCCCACCCACCTGGACACACACACACACACATACACCCACCCCACACTCAAAGATGGATGTAGAGTTGCCTTATAATATGTACAACTACCCAATCTGTTTCGATATACACTTATTTGACACCAAAACCCAGTGGATCCAAGAGCTCTCTATCATGATTTGAGAGAACAGGTAGAATGCTCCACCAGAAAGAGCTCCCTGGAGTGTGGCAGTCAATTGGATCTGGTCTATAGATGATCTGGGGTGGACTACTTTGTAGAATACAGAATGGATCACGTTCCACCAGACCTCACGGATTGTAACACTTATAATTAGCAACCACACATGCCATGTGTCGATACGAACAAAGCAATTAGCCCTGAAAAGCCTGAAGGTCTTGTTTGGTGCAGTCTACTGCTGCTCAACTATGATATAGACAAACAACAGGATTTTTTTTAATTTTAAAACAAACATGAATTGACCTTATTTAAAAAGTAGTAAACTAAATTAAAGCTATGTAGGCTACAACTATGTTGTAACCTGCAATACTAATGATAAAAGTTGTGAGGCATTCTGAAGTTGGCCAGAAAGTGGTTTCAAGATCATGTACACACCAATATTGTACTGCTTTAAAAATCAATGAAATTGTTCGGTACATATGATTTTATATGGTTAATAGTCATTAGTTGTTGTCTACATAGGTACAGCTATGTTTCCTAGCAAATAATTGGGAGTGCAATGGCACTATATTGGATTGATCTCACCATTTTAAATGGCAGACCAAAAAACCTCACAAGCCAACATTAGCTCCAATAAGACTACAGTGTGCTATCAATACTACACTAATGGCAACCACTGAACTTAGTATTAAAAAAATTAAATTAGTATTAAAAAAACAGTTGAAAAACAACAACATACACTGAAAACACACACATTGAAATTAGTAAATAAAACCTGGAATTAGTTGTTTTTTTAACTTGAAATTATTATAACAAAATAAAAAAAAATTAAATTAGTATAAAAAATTTAAAAATTTTTTTTTTAACTGAAAACACACACGTTGAAATTAGTATAAAAAGAGACAAGTATTAAAAACACTGAAATTAGTATAAAAAATAAATTAGCATTAAAAAATTAAATTAATATAAACACACACTGATATTAGTATGAAAAACTGAAATTAAAACAAATAAAATGTACTAAACAACCCTCAAATTAGTAATAAAATACAAATAAATACAAACAATGAAGGGGAAAAAACCCACCGATAATTAATTCTGAGTAAAAAAACAGTTTAATTTAAGTAAAAACACATTGAAATTTGTATAAAAAATTAACACAGAGAAATTAGTAAAAAAACCCAAAAAATTAAATTAATGGGAAAAACATTGAAACTAGTAACACTGAACAAACACTGAAATTAGCATTAAAAAATAATAATAAAAACACCGAAATATGTATTAAAAAACACACATACCATATGAGTGTGTAATATACCTGGTATCCATTTTTAGTGCTTTATTTGATCAAAAATGCAACAAGACTATACCATGACAGTATGATGCTTTTATCATACTGCTATATAAACTGCTATATAAAATGTTTGAGGTATATAATTTTAAGTAGGGAAATCCAATGGATTTATTTATTTATTTAGTAATTGCTGTTGTCCACAAGAAGATTGAGGCTAGTTCTTTCACAATATCATACAATGTGCTATGCATATTGTCAAGATAGAGATAGAGAACTATCCTTATGTTTTGATCCATTACATTTTAAATTTGAAGCATCACAAACTAGCTAAGGATGAAGATGCACAAGTCTAGTGACAACGGAAGCCTTGCATTAAATTTGCAAACATTTAAATAAGCCTTTGTCCATTCCTATCAATACCAGTAACAACCACACCAGAGGAAAAATGATATGCCCACAAAAAACAATATGAAATTTGCTTATGTTGCCTGTCTTAGTGCCAATCCATAGATTAAACACCATATGGCACAAACTCAAACATCACGAAAAAAATATTACAAGAAATCGAAGAATTTTCCATTCTCTGAATGCACATGTGCGCACAATAAACACAAGATTGATCAAATAAATTATAGTTGTAAAACTTTATTTCGGTTGTTGTACAGGCAATTTTTTAAATTAATTTTTTATTTATTTTTACTGGCTTACAATTGCATTGCCCTTGTGAATGGTCTCTTCCTGGCTTTTTCTTCCATTTCTGGAAGTTTTTCTTTGGAGTATAGCTGCACAAGCACCTATGCTTACCAGAAATTATTCTTAATTCCTTCGCTCATGAACAAGGATGCGCTCCTGGATAGATTTCTAGATGTATGTTTTGTTGTAGAGATATAGCTGCATAGCTTACTTCAGGATTATTATATCTAGCTGCAGCTTATTGTAATTCCCTTCTAATGATATGAAAAATTTGAGAAGTTTATTTATTTTTTAAATGTTAGCTAAAAATATAACAAACCACAAGCCCTCCATGTGGAAAGTGGAAAGTGTAATAGGTCCTCAATGTGGACTGGTATACATTTTTAAGGGAAGGGAGTAAGTTGGTATTGAATCATTACTTAATAAAATTGCTTTTTGCATCAACCAGTAAGAAAAAGGGTGCATAAACCAAGCAACTCCTTCACAAGCAATGGCCATTGCATACTTATTAAGCTAGCTAGAAGAGATGTTGAATGCTTGAACTATTGCAGAGCAGGGCCAGGAGTGATTTGGGGAGGTTTTATCTACAGACTGGTCCAGTTGCCACAATGGAAGAAACACTGGTTTTCGAGCAGAATGAACCATTAACGCTCACAAAATGTCTCAAGTATATGCTTAACAAAACAAAAAAGATACCTTAGAAACAAACAGCTTTATGGTATCTGACTTAGCAATCATTAATAGTATCAACAAGTGGGTTAAAAAACTGACAAGTAAGGGTGATTGAACTTGTACCTAA